>OW121741.1:134420119-134744857 GCA_933228675.1 Stomorhina lunata | reverse complement strand
AAATTTTCAAAATTTTACTATTTTTAGTGAAATTTTTAAAATTCTACTATTTTTAGTGAAATTTTTAAAATTTTACTATTTTTAGAGAAATTTTCAAAATTTTGAACCTATTAGTCAAATTTTAGTGTTTTTAGTGGAATTTTAGTATTTTTAGTATTTACAGTAAAATTTGCAAAATTTTACTATTTTTAGAAAATTTTCTGTTTCTGTTTTAAAAATTTAGCTATTTATAATAAAATTTTCAAAACTATTAATTTTTTGGGAAATTTTCAAAATTTTATTACATTTAGGATAATTTTTATAATTTTATTATTTTTAGTGATTTTAATACTTTTAATAAAATTTTCAAAATCTTAATATTTTGTGTGAAATTTTCAAAATTTTACAATTTTTCCTAAAATTTTCATAATTTTATTTTACTTTTTTACTTTTTTTCGGCAAGATAAAAGAAAATTAAGAAAAATTCTTAAATTTAAATCTTTTGTAGGAAAATTTTAGATTTTAGGGAAATTTCTAAACCTTACTATTTTAAGGAATTTTGTAAAATTTTACTATTTTTAGTAAAATTTTCAACATTTTACAATTTTTAAAATATTACTAATTTAAAAATTTTACTATTTTTAAAACTTTACTATTTTATTTCATTAGAAAATTTTTCCTATAGAAGAATTTTTATTGGAAGATTTCTATTTAAAAATCTTAATATCAACGATCGCTATTAATCAAGAGTTTTAAAAAATAAAATATCATGGGCATTGGTCGATGCAATTAGACAACCAGCATATTTACGTAATCTCCGCACCTTACACCCAAACACATAACACTCCAAAGGTGATTATCATTGTCTCCGATCTTAATTAAGTGGTGTTATATGTTTATGATCTTGATTTAACAATTACACAATTAACCCTTCGTTATCTCGGCCAACCAATCATTTGGAACCAATTATACAATTCATTCATTCGTTCATTCAAACAATGAATGTTTAAATATAGGATTACATTTGGACATGGTTAATCTTGGGTGTAAGTGTGGATATGGTATCTCTAATTTGTTTATATTTATCGTTTCCATTTTTTTAATGATCCCAATATTGTCGTCATTTTTGTCTCTATTAAATGGCAGACAAATAAAAAATTTAATAAATTGTATTTTGTTTACATTTCCTTTAAACTAAAATAACTCCATTAGTAAAATTGGTCATCATTGAGTGCCGCCGACATCGATCGCCTCTGCCGACAGAACAAAAACATATTTTCCCTTAAGACTCCTTATGGGTTTACTTTGTTGTTGTTGTTGCTGCTAGATTTGATTACTCTTTTCCCTTTTCTTCTTCTATCTCTACCGATAATGTTCAAACTTCGTTGTGGTCTTTTTCTTGTTGTGTGGCTTTTTCTTTATCGAATTTGGTGACAAAGTCTCAGGATCCCAACACAGACCCTCAATTGTTTTAAGATTTTTTTTTCTTTCGATAATTTGGAAGTGATAAAATTTACAAATTGTTGGAGGCTGTGAAAATGCGTGGGAATTGGATTTAATTGAAATGTTTTTCATAAGAATTAATAAAAGACTTTTTAGCCCCTACGATAGTTTTTTTTCATTTAATAAATCAATGAAAATAGTAACATTTTAAAAATTTCACTAAAAATAATAAAATTTTGAAAATTTCGCTAAAAATAGCAAAATTTTGAAAATTTGACTTATATAGTAAAATTTTAAAAATTTCACTAAAAATTTTCAAAATTTCACTAAAAAAAAATAGTAAAATTTTGAAAATTTCATTAAAAATATAAAATTTTCAAAATTTCATTAAAAATAGTTAAATTTTTAAAATTTCACTAAAAATAGTAAAATTTCACTCAATTAGTAAAATTCTCAAAATTTTACTAAAAACAGTAAAATTTTGAAAATTTCACTAACAGTAAAATTTTGAAAACTTCACTAAAAACAGTAAAATTTTGAAAATTTCACTAAAAACAGTAAAATTTTGAAAATTAAACTAAAAACGCTAAAATTTTAAAAATTTCACTAAAAATAGTAAAATTTTTAAAATTTCACTAAAAATAGTGAAATTTTAAAAATTTCAGTAAAAATTGTGAATTTTTGAATATTTCATTAAAAATAGTTTCATTTTGAAAATTTCACTATAAATAGTATAATTTTAAAAATTTCACTAAAATCGTGAAATTTTGAAAATTTCAACAAAAATAGTCAAATTTTTGATAAATAGTGAAATATTGAAAATTTCACTAAAAACAGTGAAATATTGAAAATTTCTCTAAAAACAGTGATATTTTGAAAATTTCACTAAAAATAATAAAAAAATGAAAATATCACTTAATTTCAATAAAAATGAAAATTTCACTACAAATAGTAAAATTTGGAATATCTCACTAAAAATAGTAAAATTTTGCAAATTTCACTAAAAATAGTAAAATTTTGAAAATTTCACTAAAAAATGAAATTTTGAAATTTCAATAAAAAAATGAAATTTTGAAATTTCAATAAAAAGAGAAAAATTTTTAAAATTTCACCAAAAACTTTTGTTTTTTGCAAATTTTACTAAAAATAGTAAAATTTTGAAAATTTCACTAAAAATAATAAAATTTTGAAAATTTCACTAAAAATAGTAACATTTTGAAAATTTCACTAAAGTAGTAAAATTTTTTAAATAGTAAAATTTTAAAAATATCTATAAAAATAGAAAAATTTTGAAAATTTCACTAAATATAGTAAAATTTTGAAAACAGTACTAAAAATAGTGAAATTTTGAAAATTTCACTAAAAATAGTGAAATATTAAAAATTTCACTTAAAATAGTAAAATTTTGAAAATTTAACTAAAAATAGTAAAATTTTGAAAATTACACTAAAAATAATAAAATTTTGAAAATTTCACTTAATTTCATAAAAAAATGAAAATTTCACTACAAATAGTAAAATTTGGATTATTTCACTAAAAATAGTAAAATTTTGAAAATTTCAGTAAAAGTAGTAAAATTTAAAAAATTTCACTAAAAAAAATGAAATTTTGAAAATTTCAAATTTCACCAAAAACTTTTGTTTTTTGAAAATTTTACTAAAAAAAGTAAAACTTTTAAAATTTACTAAAAATAATAAAATATTCAAAATTCCATTAAAACAAGTAAATTTTAAAAATTTCACTTAAAATAGTAAAATTTTGAAAATTTCACTAAAAGTAGTAAAATTTTGAAAATTTCACTAAAAATAGTAAAACATATTACTAAAAATAATGAAATTTTTAAAATTTCACTAAAAATAGTGAAGTTTTGAAAATTTTAATTTAAAATAGTGAAAATTAAACTAAAAATAGTAAAATTTTCAAAATTTCACTAAAAATAGTAAGATTTTGAAAATTTCTATAAAAATAGAAAAATTTTGAAAATTTCACTAAATATAGTAAAATTTTGAAAATAGTACAAAAAATAGTGACATTTCGAAAATTTCACTAAAAATAGTGAAATATTGAATATTTCACTTAAAATAGTGAAATTTTGAAAATTTCACTAAAAGTTAAATTTAAAGTTAAAAGTTTTACTTAAGCAGTGAAATTTTAAAAATTTCACTAATTTTCATTAAAAAATTTTTTCTATAGAAAAATTTTCGTTACAAAAATTTTGGTTACAAATAGAAAAAAATTTCATTACAAAAATTTTTTCGGAAGAAAAATTTTCGTTACAAAAATTTTTTCAAGAGAAAAATTTTCGTTACAAAAATTTTTTCAAGAGAAAAATTTTTGTTACAAAAATTTTTTTATGGATAAATTTTCGTTACAAAAATGTTTTCTATAGGAAAATGTTCGTTAAAAATATTTTTCTATAGAAATTTTTTACAAAATTTTTTTCTATAATAATTTTTTTTTTATTTAACAATCAGTGTTGCCACAGTTTTCATAACTCAAGATTTCTAAAACCATATATTTATTTAACTATGTATTTTAATAAAATATATGTAGATCCTGCTAACCATGTTTTTTACCGATTCTCAGATTATAATAATTCTTTATATAAACTTTTCCATTTCCATGCCACCAGGACCAGTTCTTTTCAAAATATCACGATCAATGCCATTTATTAATAAAGCCACCTCTAAGTTCAGATGAGCAACATCGTCTTTAAGTTTACCCACAGCTTTTTTGATTTGCAAAACAAAACCTATAAGGAAAATATAAAGTAAATATTTATATATATTCGTACGTAGGTAAAACCCTCTAAAAAAAAACTTACTGCTATCGGACATCATTTGGCCCCTCCGCTCCATTTCCGCCTTTTTGCTTTCATTTTCTGAAATAATCGATTTCAGTTCCTCTAAAGACTTTTCAGATTCCTCTAAAACCTGAGAATGGGCATACTGAATATTGGACAATTCGATGGAAACATCTTTATATTGTCTAATCAGATTGTACAATTCATTATTTAAATGTTTTTCCCGACTTTCGATTTTATCCAAACTAAAGGTGAATTCATTATGCAACTTTTTCAATTCGTTTTGAGTGCCCTCGGTATACTATTTAGGGGGTTTAATATAAGAAATTACAAATTATTTATATACTATCTATGAGGTTACCTCTGTTATATTGTCTTTTAAATTGTTAATTTGACTCAAATGTGCCCTCCAATCTCTTACATCACTTCTCACATAGACCTTAAGTTGGGGCATCACTTCTTCAAATTCTAGCCGCCAGGTTTGTTGATCGGTTAATTTATCGGTTACCTGCAAACTATTACCTCCGCCTACTATATGACTCTCGTGTTCGATCAAGTGATGATGCTTTTTTTGACCCCATTGCCTCAAAGAGTTTTGATTTAAATCCATTTCACTGTTATCATCACTTAGGTCATCATTTTGTTCATCTTCGATTTTTTCGAGTATAATTTCAGCATTATCTTCTAGATAATCATTGGCAATTTCGTCTTCTTGAGCTATCTGCATTTTTTGGCAGGATAATTTCATGATCTTTAAGGCCTGTGTGGCCATTGTGTCTAGTACAAATATGCAATTTGGACCTGCACCGCGTATAAGTTTATTTGAGGTAAAGTCGATGGTGATATCCTAAAGTAACAAGAAAATACTCATTATACAAAATTGTTTCTATAGTTTGTACCTATAAGGCATTTTTCGAAACTTTACAATTAAGGAAGTTTTGAATAAATTATTTTTTAAATCTCACCATTTGCTCCAGTATTGCAATAATCCTAGAAATCACATCATTAGGATCATCGTACTCTTGTGGTCGTTCCATGTTTTTACCCAACTTTTGACAAAGCCACCAACATATTAGTGTGAACATGTAAAACTGTTCACCTGGATTTGTTGATTTCACAAAATAGAAACGTGATAAAGGCTTCATTTTCAAATCGCTTAGTAAAGTTTTTTCGTAATTTAAAAGTTTTAATTTCTCCAAAAGATCATCAGATTGAAAATTGGCAACAGGTAAATTATTAGCTGTTGTACTATTTTGCAAGTCTTCCATTATTTTATTAATTTACACTTTTATAAAAGGTAGTAGTATTAAAAAAATTTTTAGTTAAAACAACATGATATATTCTTTGTTTATATATAATGTAACTATGGCAACGAAGTGTAAACAACCACAAATTCAAATTTAACGTTTAAATTAGTATATGACATCTGGCTACACACCTTATCTACTGGCATCACCACTACTGTATTCAGTACTCAACAATGATATGGCATCTTTATGTTGTTGCTTCAAGCCAGCCGCATGAAATAGTACCATTTTTACAACAACAACAATGAAAAATGGCGGACACTTGAATAAACAACAATAATCCACTAAAATACAACCCTATATTTAACTACATTATTTCTCTTCTTTGTTATTGGCATTTTTTTCGGATTAACTCAATGCGCGAGTTTTAATAATTTAAATAACATTTTTTAACTTTGATAATAGGAACTTTGTTTTAAAAATGGTTGACTATCCGGATATTATAAATTTTACACGAGATGAATTGCTTGAAGAATATTGTAAGCTTTTTGATAGATTCCAAGACTTACGTGAATCCAATGAAGCCGACACCCAGAAGATTCATGAATTAAAACGTTCGCTTGATACAGCCACTGCCGCCCAGGCCTACCTGTCACAGGAACTGGAGCAATATACCAATTCTGATAGCAATAACATCGAAAGTGAATTGCATAAAACTCAAGCCGATTTGTTTGAGGTAAAGAAGAAATACGGTAAGCTGGAAGAAACATTCAACGCTTTGCAGCAGGATTACAATGTTTTGTTGGAGGAGAACGCTAAAATTGCTGAAAATCTGGAAGAGTCTCTGAAATCGCGAAAAGAACATACTCCCAAAGCAGTTGATACACAAATTTGTGATGATTACTTGATGCGCATTCATGTTCTTGAAAATGAAAATATGGACTTGCTGCAGAAGATCGAGGATTTCGAGGAACGTTCTGTTAGCTATACTCTAACCATAGCTGAGTTTGAGGTAATTAATATTCAAAAGATTATTTATACAATTTCTTAGAGAAAAAAATATGGTTTGCGCTTTGTAACCCTATCATACAGATATTGCCTTGAATACCCCAAACCTCCAAATTTGGAATACGTACAATAAGTTTCCTTTATCGTTTAAACTATGTTCGTTGTGCTCATAACAGCTCTAACATTTACAATATGGTGTTTACAAGAAAAGTGTTCGGACGTCTTGGCCAGGGTATAACGATACTTCTACTGCATGAGTTCACAAATCCTCTCTACTATATAAAGTATAGTTGGCGGTACAGTTGAAAATGTAGGGATACTGATCAAATGTTGGACAAACGTTGAGGGGCGGTATTTTGTTGCTACATTCCGAATTCAATTGTGGCAGAATGACTATTTTTCCGCGGCAGCATTATTTTCTTCAGATAAAATTCTGTGATAAAATTGTGAATTATATTCACCTTACTGCATAAGTCATCCATATTGCGGACCGCCGCCATCATCGAGCAGTCGTCCGTGAATGAAATCACTTCAACGCCTTGCGGCAAAGCGAGGCACATGTAAATGTGTTCGTTGGTCTGGACTGCTGGTGGCTTTTCATGTAAATCAGTACTCAAAGTGCATAGCTCAGTTTTAAAGTAAACCTGATGAAATTTATCTCATACATTTATTTTAATAGTAGGATCATCTTTATTGAAATCAATGTTGATGCCAAAATCGGTCCATTTTTGAGGGTATCTTCCCAGAATAGAAAGAATTCAGCCTGAATTTAATTTGTATAATGATAAAATGTGTAGAAATACTTATTTCGTTAGAATTTGACCATATCTTCCATAGAAAACCTACTTCAAAAGTCGCTTAAATACAACGAAAATCTCAAGAACGCTCGAAAATCTGAATATTATTATTATTTTTTTTTTTTTTTGAGGACATAATTTTTGTACAAATTCGACCTAAGACTAAATTATAACAATGTAAGGGTATTCAAAAGTACTATATAATTCGGTATGGCAGTCGGTTCTTTGTATCGCAATGACTCTGAAGTCGTAAGATTCTGAACAAGGACTTTTGAAATTGGACAAAATGGATCCATTAAAGGTTTGGTGAGAATACTTATCCCAAAGTTTATGCTCAAAGCATTCAAAAATGTTTTAATTTATTACAATAATAATTATTAAAACAGGCCACGGTAGATTAAGCTACTATTTGGTCGGCCCTTACCGATTGTTATATTATTTTTCTTGTTTTAAAATTATTTTTTTTTTATTTATTTCAGAAAAACATTGAAATATTGCGTGATCAAATAATGTGCCTAGAAGAAAACTTACAATCAAAACGTTCGGATTTGGAAGAAAAAATTCAAATACTTGAAAGTACACAAGATCAACTTGCCGAAGCAAATGCACAAATAGCAATGTTATCTGCAGCTCCAGAAAGTAATGGTAAGTGAGCCTTTGAAATGTCATAAGTACGAACGTTACAGAACTCTTAAAAATATAAATTTATATGCTATCACACACACATTCTAGCTTTTTACTAAAAGTTTGTTTCACTTTTTATCTATTTTGTTTCTATTAAATTTTTTAGATCGCAAAGGGAACTCCTTATTTGCTGAGGTAGATGATCAACGACAAGTTATGAAACAGCTATTAGCTTCACAAAAGAAAAGTTATATGGAAATGAAGAAAATCTTCAACGAAAGTGAACATGAAATACGACGACTTAAACGTGAAAATATTTCAATGCACACAGAGCTTGAGGCTTGTACCTCGATATTTTGCAATGCTGATAAAATATATCAAGGTAATAGCTACTATCACATTTTAAGAATTTTAACATAAACTCTAATTATTTTCTAATATTTTGTATAAATGCAGAAAGACTTAATGAACGTATCCGACATTTGCTAAACCAAAACGAACAGCTCGAGCATAAAGTGAAGTGGACACAACAACGTCTGAAAGAAGTTGCTACTGATAAAGGCGTACAATTTATTGATTCTATGCTTAGTTTTTGCAAGTATGAGATAAAAAAGCGTGTTGCAACTTGTGTAGAATATATAGGAAATTTTATAAACAAATCAAGCTTTTTATCATCCCTATCATTTAAACGCTTTTTACTTTAAAGCTATCATTTTCATTCAAAAGCTTATTTAACGAGAAAAAAGATAGTCACTAAGAAGTACATTGCAAAATGTATTTAATTAAATTTTTAAAACCAAGTTCCTTTTATCAAAACTCCTAGTTAAGATTCCCTTTATACATTCGTATAAAAATCATGTAGTTTAGTTATAGTATTTAAAGTTGTTTTGCTAAAACACGATAACAAATTGATATTTTTGTGTGTAGAAAAGAAACGGATGAACTCAAGAGCCAGTTGCATAGTGTACGCATACAAAAGGCCAGTTTGGAGGAAGAGCTTCGAATGGCCCAACAAGATATGGCCAGGTATTTATTTACATTTTTACATTAATTTTGTATTTTCCGATCTTTATTAAAAATTGATTTTTTTTTTAAGTTTTTATCTAGGAGCTTTTGCTATTTTCGGCTTGCTTCATAATTTTATCATTGTAGAACTTCGTGACAAAAAAAAATTGGCGACATGCTTTTCTGCTTTGTTGGCCAATTTGTATCTTATTAGGAGTTTTACAGACACCGAATAAAATGGTTGTAGTCAGATGGTGCCATGTCTGACCATAACCAAAGTCCTTTCTTGTGTCACCAAACATAGGTTTTTTTTCAAATGGTTCCAAAGATTTGGAAATGTTTTAAACCGTGAAAGCGTACAAATCAAATACGCAGGTTCCGACCACTTATAGCATTTTCTATAGTGAGAAAAGTATCATCAATTTTTAAATTCGCAATAAATTAAATATTAACACTAACACCATACTTTGTAAAAAAAATCGGAAAATGCTTTTTATACTACCCAATACTTTTTGCTTATATTCTTATTTATACATATTTGTTTTACTTAGATGGCGGTTGGAGGCTCTTAAATCAAGATGTATTTTAATTGATCGTGAACATCTTTTGACCGAAAACAAAATCAAATTCAAACCCGTTCATGCTGTGGAGTATAACATAACGGAAAAGGACAAAGAAGAGGCAAAACCGCGCATTGTTAGCAACCGAAGAAGTAGTTTATTCGAAAGTATTGTTGAACGTAGATCCTTGACTCCCTCAAAGATAACAATAAAGTCGGAAATAAGTAGTCCTTTGCAAAACTCCACTAAAGATAATTCAATATCTAAAACACCTGAGATTAAAACTGAAGACAAATTAAAGAATAACAATAATAATATTAAACCAATTTCTATTGCATATGAAAATGAAGAATTAATATCAGAGGGTGGAGAGTCGTCATTATTGTGTAAAGAACTAAAGCAAATAGAATTCAAAGAAGAAAGTTCAGCAATTGTTAAAAATATTGTAAAGAATAACATTGAAGATAAAGAAAATAACAATAATAACATTAAAACTTTGGATGATAGCCCTGTATTAGACAATTTTTCAAAATTAACAGCTAAACCTCCATCGCCTATGCGCCCCTCGCAAAGATCATTAGAAAAGTCATGTGTAAAAACATCTGCTGCGCCACCACCAGCACGCTCAATATTAACCAAACCAAATGATTTACTGTTTAAGGAGGATTCTGGTAAAAATGTTCAATTCTCTTCAAACGCAGATGTTGTACACATATTAAGTCCAGACTCATCATCACCTTCTACTAATATTGCTGCTGCAGGACAATCCAAAACTGCCAAGTCCACCACCAGCAGTAAAGTAAACCTTACAAGTACCACGGCGAAACAAGTGCGTACTAGATCTAATATTGTTGTGCGTCGTGTTGTTGTAAGTTCTAAGCATAATTAATTGTATTTGTCTATATTCACTTAACATTTTATATACATACCTTTTAATTTATACATGTTTAATTTGCTCGACTTTTTTCAATTGATTTGTTAATTTATTAGATTTTATTTTGTAAAAAACTCAAATATTATTTTTTAACTAAACTATAATAAACTTTAAATAACGAAAACACTGATAAACTTTGAAGAATATAGTATTACAAAATTTTCCAGACCAAAAAAAATTTAGATACCTTTAGCGCTCTTAATTCGAAAATGCTGTGCCTTAGCTATTTTATTGTTTTGTAGTGTAATAATTAAAAACAGCTATGGGAACGCTGCAATTTATTGTATACTACATATTAATTTTAATTTTCTTATTTAAATTAAACGCAAATGGATAAAAGTGAAAATGTAGTATTTTTTAAGGGAAAATAGCAGTTGTTATATGATAAAGCAGGAGTTATGTTGATGGTAATGCAGTCCTTTTTTGTCGGAACAATTGTGCCATTGTGTACGTAATAATTAATTTAAAAACAACAGATATCGCTATTATGTATATACAGCGCTGCCATGCATCTAATATAACAAAAAATTTGGGCTTTATATCTTTTGAACCATGCGCACCGGAAGTAAGGGACACTAAAAAATTTAAGTTTCTAGGATTCCCAAGATCTGGATATGTATATTGCATTTTCTAATGTATTCGACAAATATCAATAAATAGTAATTTAAGAGTTATTTAAGTTTTGTACAATATTATCGAGTTAATAAAGAGAAATCTTTCCGGGTCTGTTTCTGCTAATAGAAGCCAGATTTTAATATCCTACAATAGGGTAAAGAAAGTAAAATATGCCAATTATTTTTACTTTATATGATTTATATAAAGGCGAAAAAAATACTAAACAGTACCTGTTAATAGACACAAGTCTGGCAATCAACATCCAATAAATAGATATTTAAGACATTATTAACAGAAGCTGTGAAGTAATGGAAAAAGATACAAATTTGCTGCTTTCTTGCAAATTTGTATGTATTATTATTGCTGGGAACTCAGAAAATGATATCACAAACTAAGAATAATACAAACAAAAAAAACTAAATTTGCATAACAAAATTCAGACTATACAACCGGCCAACCCGTTGTGTTAACAAATGATAATGACGAGTAAATGAAAATCAGCAAACACATAAATTTCTAATACTTACAGTGTTGGGCAATACAAATTTTATGAAATGTTTTCACTTTTTTCAAAAATTTTTCACATTCTATAAAAATAAGAAATTAAAAAAAATATATAAAAATAAGAAATTTTTGAAATTTTTTTTTATATAAATAAGAAGTTTTACAAAAGTAAAAAAATTTTGAATATTTCTTATAAAAATAAGAAATTTTTTAAAAATTACTTAAAAAATAAGAAATTTGAAATTTGTATTGGAAATTTTTCAAAAATTTTCTATTTTTATAGGAATTTTGTTTTAAAAATTTTCTATTTTTAAAGGAAATTTTTCAAAAATTTTCTATTTTATAGGAAATTTAAAAAAAAAATATTTTTATAGGAAATTTTTCAAAAATTTTCTATTTTTAAAGGCAATTTTTCAAAAATAATCTATTTTTATAGGCTATTTTTCAAAAATTATCTATTTTTATAGAAAATTTTTCAAAAATTTTATATTTTTATAGGAAATTTTTCAATAATTTTCTATTTTTATGGAAAATTTTTCAAAAATTTTCTATTTTTATGTTAAATTTTTCAAAAATTTTCTATTTTTACAGAAAATTTTTCAAAAATTTTCTATTTTATATTAAAATTTTCAAAAATTTTCTGTTTTTATAGGAAATTTTTAAAAAAATTTCTATTTTTATAAGGAATTTTTCAAAAATTTCTTATTTTTATAGGAAATTTTTCAAAAATTTCTTATTTTTATAAGGAATTTTTCAAAAATTTCTTATTTTTATAGTAAATTTTTCAAACCCCTTACATCTGCCTATTTGTGATAGTGTAGGGTATAAAAAAAATAAAAGATAGGAGATAAAATTTGTATCCCATATGTATTGTCCGACACTGTAAATCAAAATTAAAATTATTGGAGGAAAAATCAGAGAAAATTGTTCAACAAAAAACAAACATTTATTTTGGAATCATCAACAAACAGCCAAAGAAATACACAGAAAAATAAGTGAGAAAGACCAAACCTCCCAAATACACCACAAATCAACATAAGGTGAATCATGTGCGATTTTGTTATTTTTTTTTTTGTTTTGAAATGAAAATTAATTTTTGAGAATTTTTAAAATGTTTCAGTTAGTATTTAAAACGATCGCCGAGAGTTTAGTTGAAATCGAAATGCAAATTATATTTAATTAAATACTTTAAGGTGATACAAAGAACTAAAATGATTTAAAATAAAATGGTTTATAAATCGTATATTGTTTATAAATTAGTATTTCTTTTAATATGTTTCGGATATAAATTGGATAAAACTGAAGGTAGTGAAAACTGCTGGAATGACGAAAATGAGTGTAATATTAAAACGGAATTGTTTAAGAATTTAGACTTTTCTAATGGCCTATCGATGCAAATTAATTGCTCTAACACTCAAGATCATCTAAAAAAAGCCGAAGAAAATGAAAATTTTCAAATATCAACAAAGTATTTACTAATGCCCCGTTTCAAGGGCGTTGAAGCGGTAATGCTGGATGGTTGCCAAACGCCTTTAAATTCTCATACTTATGGAATGGAATTTTTGCCAATATGTAACAATATTACAAAGGCCTCTTTAAGGCATTTTCATACGGATATTTTAAGGCCTTTGAGATGTGGAGAAACTACTGGCGAAGATCTACAATTGGAATATTTAAATATACAATTTAATGAAATTGCTAGCATTGATGGAGGGTCATTTAATGGCACTTATAAGCAGTTAAGAGATGTTTTAATTGAAAAAAATTCCCTAAAATTTATTTACAGAGATGCCTTTAAATTGTTACGATCGTTAGAAAATTTATATATCATTAATGAACCCGTGCTGATTATAAAATTTCCTGATTTATTTGAATACACAAGTGTGGCGAATTTACACTTAGAGGCGCTAAAGCAAGTGACGTCAGAAATGTTCAAACATTTACCTGAAACTTTGCAAAATCTCTATGTAGCCAATAGCCCACTCGACCGAGAAGAGGTAATCGTGAGAAATTCTCTTGTTTTAAGAAATCTCACAATGAGAAATTGTGCTCTACAAAAATTTACTCTAGACTCTGATAATCATTCAACCGTTGAACGTATAGATTTAAGTGCCAACGCCATGAAATCTTTGAACTTTTATAAGGAGAATAATTTAAAAGAATTAAATTTAAGCAAAAATCAATTGAAGGTTTTCCCTTTGGAATGGCTAACAAATTTAACAAATTTAAAAACCCTAATACTCAAAGAAAATAATATAAAGATTTTATCTTTAGAGAATTTATTAAAGTCCCAGCCAAGTGTTCATTTATATGATCTGAGTCAGAATCGTTTGCAGTCTTTACATGATTATAATTACACTATATCGGATTTATCTTTATCGCAAGTACGTCTAAAGTCTGATCAAAATCCCTGGGATTGCTTGTGGCTACATGAGTTTGCCCATTATCATCCGGAAAAATTTCGAATTTTGCAATATGAAAAGTTTATCTCAAAAATAAATGTTAATGGTCTGGAATGCGTACCCTCGGAGAAGCCCTATGCTCTTAGAGTTCCTCAGAAATCGAAAAACTCTACAAATGACATTGCGAATGATAATTCTGAAAAGTATTCAAATGTTTCTACTTATACCCTGGTGTATGGCAGTCCTTGGGAATTCAAAAGAAATCAAAGAGCCGAAGCTTTAATCATTGTCTTTATGTTACCCCTGGGTATAGCTCTGCTCTTTTTACTGCTCTACATGTGGATCTATTGTCAGAAAATGTTTCATCTTTCATATTACCAAGGTATATCTTGCATGCGACGTCCTCATCATCATAATCCAAGTCAACGTTTTGATGTTGTTAGAACGCTACCGCAACATCATCCTAATCAACAAACTGAGACCTCGTGTACGCCTTTGACTCGCCTAACAGATGCCAGTGATGAGGGTGGTTATGAGGTACCAATAAACGGTATTATTTCCGAATGTAACTGTATGTATACAAACAAGATTGACGATGAACCCAATTGTCAGAAAACAGTTCATATAACATACGAACAATTACCAATCGATGAATCTCCCCATCGAATTTATGAAGAAATTATAGAAGTGGATCCATCATCTTTGTCGGAAAATAGTAAAGCAGTGCCAAGTTATGATCACCTTTCGTTTAAATAATTTAATATTAGTATGTATTTTAAAATAAAATCATTACCTTTGAGATTTACAGTGAAATCTTGATTATCCTTAAAGGTCTAAGCCACAAACAAGCATTTTAGAAAAAAAAACAAACTTTGCAGTTAATTGAATGTCAATTTGGAACTCAGGAAATCTTTACTTCATGGTCGATGAAATTTGAAGTTTTGTTTTGATCGTTAGACCAGTTAAAGCAAATAATTTTGATATAAAAACTTGTTGTCGATTGCACTTAGTTTAGAAGTTATCAGCTCGATTTCTTGTCAGAAAAATGGCGTCGTTCAATATACTATTTGGCGAATGTAAGTTGTGGTTTTAGATATTTCCAAAGCGTTCGACAGAGACTGTGGCACGGTGCACTCCTATCAAAATTGATTGCTTTAAGTGTCGTTAATCACATTTTGCCATATTATATCGAGTTTTTTCAGTATGTACTTATGCAAATCGTATTTTTAAGTTAACATCAAGTCAAATATTTTTAAGGTGTATTACAATGTTATTAATATAAACATATGTACAAGGTTTTATCTTTCTGTACCACCTATTAGCAATAACTAAAATAACTTTAAGTCAAAAAACCCTTATCAAATAAGGTAAATATTATGTAAAATATTTAAATAAATAAGAAACACATAAAAATGTATATGTATAAATGAATTGTTTAACCAATATCATTTAAAGGGTGGGACTGGAATATGTACGTACAGTAGGGTGGTTTACTTTTATCTCTGATTGCCTTTTATTAGTTGCTCGCATAGGTCATCTGGAAGCATACAAAGCGTTACTGATTTATTTTAAGGGTACCTAGAGTCAAAAGCTTTCGATGTTTTATGTATTTTGGGTTGTTGAGTCACAATCAATCAAAAAATAAATTGTAATTTTTGTGTTAGTTACGCCCTTTTGCATTTCAGGTGACGATAAATTAATGGACCAATTTTGTCAAATTTTAGTAGCAAACTGAAATTTCGACCAGAGGGCGATTCTGTGTCGATCTGTTAATTTAAAGGACGCAACCAATATATAAAAGCGTTAAATATATTTGCTCATACTTCGTCCTACCTACCGTGGTATAGTATATAAACGTTTTTCAGGTTAGGAAGAGCCCATGTTAACTAAACGTACCATTTAAGAGTTTTTCAATTGATCAATTTCTAAACATTTATTAAATATATATTTTTATAAATATATGTATGCAAATGTATATATTTTACAAAAATGTGTTCTACCCTAATGCATTTGCTTCATTTAATGTCCGACAATGATGGTTACGTTATAGAATTAAAATCAAAGATTTTTAATCTATTACAAAACCCCATATCAGCCATATATCAACAATAAAGCGATTATATAATTTACATGAATATCATTTAGAATTCACATAATTTATACAACAAATTTTTGCCAAAAACAAACTTTAAAACTGCAGCATAACTAATTCGACATCATTATGGGGCCATTTTTAATCAATTTAAATATTATCTGCCATAGCACGATTCCGTAGAACAAGACTTTGAGGAGATTTATTTCCACACATAGAATAAATGTGCCTTCTCAAAACACGTATATGTTTTTGAGATACCTCAAAATTATGTACCAAATTATTCAATTGGCTTTGTAGTTCTGCAATTAGGCTATCCCGTTCTTGAATCAAACTTGTAGTCGAATTTTGACTGCGATTAAGCTTCATCTCAAGCTCAAAGATACGCTTTTGCAGATCACGTCTCTGTTTTTCGCTCTGCTCCCGATGTCTACTAACTGCACGTTTACTTGTACTCTGCATACTTTCGATTTTATCGGTCATGCTTTTTACTTCCTCGCTTAATTTTCGCTTCTCCTGCTTTAGAGCGGTATTGTAGTTTTTGAATATTTTCAAATCTCTTTCGGCCACTTTTAGACGAGACATAGTTGACATTTTCCGGCGGCACATTTCTTCTAATTTAAGTTTCAATTGGTTGGCTTCGGTTTGTATAGCCCTTATGCGCTCATTGAGCAAACAATTTTCCTTAGCGACACGTTCCCTTTGATGCTGTTCATTTCGCATTATGTTCGACAAAATGTCAACATCTTTTAATTTATTTTCGATTTTATGTCTCAATTGGTCTATAGCAACAGCGGCATCTGTCTCCAATTGTTGATTGTTAGAATGTAATTTCTCGATTTCGAACTGCTGCTCCTTGACTAATTGTTCAGCTTTAACAAAACGCAAGCGGTAATCGCTTAAGGCACTCTTTTGCTGTTCTATTATGGAACAGAAACGTTCGCTATCACTTTGGAGCTTATTAATGGTCTTGCATAAAGAAAATATATCGGCGTTTTGATGAGATTTTGTTTGATCGTCGATTACCGTTTTAAGAGCCATATAAACATTTTGCATCCCAGTATCATAACCATTTTTGGAGTTATCTGGTTTGGATTTATGATGATGTACTCTACACGTACCCATGGTTTCAGGTAAACCAAAATCTAAATTCGTTGTATTCTCAGCTTGGGTATTGATTGCTTCATAGCTATTTTGCTTGAGAGATTGTTCATTTGATGGTACGCGGTTTAGACTTTTGTTGCGATCAAATATTTGTGTACACTTACGTTCTAAAGAATATACAGTACCGCTGGAACTACTATCCGAGAAAGTATCGAAATCACCACAAGGTAAGTTTCTTTTGTTAATCAGACGATTATGTTTTAGTTTCATTTCATTCAGTTCCGAATTTATTTTGATATATTTTTCCTCCAGATGTTTTGTACTATTGTTGTAATTTCTCAATTCACTCCGATACTTTGACAATTCCTCTTTTAATTTAGAACCTATTTCTCGTATTTTCGGTGATCTATCCACATTGAAAATTTCACTAGGGGTTTCTAAAAGCTTCTCCCGTTGATCTTCATTCAGTTTTTCGAAATTATCATCCGAACAGGAAACACTTTGTTGAAATCGTTGAAAACTTTTTGCGTTACAAGGTGGCATTTCATTTGGTGTTAGATTTTCTTTTTCCGGACCGAAAGATTTATGTAACTTCGGAATTTTTTCGAATTTGGATGGCGTCTTGTTCAGTTTTATTGTATACTTTGAATTTTGCGCCATAAACTCTTGTAAAGGTTTTTCGCTTAAATTCATATAAAAAATTTTTGTTGTTTGATAAAAAATACGGACAGATAATTTTTCAACACAAAAAATAAAAATTCAGTGAACTTTTTAATAAAAAAAAAAATAAGTTGTCAAATGAATAACTCAAAAGGTCTTTCCGTTATTGTCGAATAAATAAGTACGTAATGGTCAAAATTTCCTATAAAAATAGGAAATGGTCAAAATTTCCTATAAAAATAGAAAATGGTCAAAATTTCCTATAAAAATAGGAAATGGTCAAAATTTCCTATAAAAATAGGAAATGGTCAAAATTTCCTATAAAAATAGGAAATGTTCAAAACTTCCTATAAAAATAGGAAATGTTCAAAACTTCCTATAAAAATAGTAAATGTTCAAAACTTCCTATAAAAATAGGAAATTTTCAAAATTTCCTATAAAAATGGGAAATTTTTAAAATTTCCTATAAAAATATGAAATTTTAAAAATTTCCTAGGAAATTTAAAAAATTTGCTATAAAAATAGGAAATTTTAAAAATTTCCTATAAAAATAGGAAATTTTAAAAATTTCCTATAAAAATAGGAAATTTTAAAAATTTCCTATAAAAATAGGAAATTTTAAAAATTTCCTATAAAAATATGAAATTTTAAAAATTTCATATAAAAATATGAAATTTGAAAAATTTCTTACAAAAATATGAAATTTTAAAAATTTCCTACAAAAATAGGAAATTTTAAAAATTTCCTATAAAAAAAGGAAATTTTAAAAATTTCCTATAAAAATAGGAAATTTTAAAAATTTCCTATAAAAATAGGAAATTTTAAAAATTTCTTATAAAAATTTTCAAAATTTCCTATAAAATTTTCAAAATTTCCTATAAAAATAGGAAATTTTCAAAATTTCCTATAGAAATTTTCAAAATTTCTTATAAAAATATTCCTGTAATAATAGGAAATTTTCAAAATTTCCTATAAAAATAAGAAATTTTCAAAATTTTCCGTAAAAATAGGAAATTTTCAAAATTTCCCGTAAAAATAGGAAATTTTCAAAATTTCCCGTAAAAATAGGAAATTTTCAAAATTTCCCGTAAAAATAGGAAATTTTCAAAATTTTCCGTAAAAATAGGAAATTTTCAAAATTTCCCGTAAAAATAGGAAATTTTCAAAATTTCCCGTAAAAATAGGAAATTTTCAAAATTTCCTATAAAAATAGGAAAATTTCAAAATTTCCTATAAAAAGAGGAAATTTTCAAAATTTTCTATAAAAATAGGAAATTTTAAAAATTTTCTATAAAAATAGGAAATTTTCAAAATTTCCTATAAAAATAGTAAATTTTCAAAATTTCCTATTTTTATTGAAAATATACTATTTTTTATAGAAAATTTTGAAAATTTATTTTTTTTTTATAGGAAATTTTGAAAATTTACAATTTTTTATAGGAAATTTTGAAAATTTCCTATTTTTTATAGGAAATTTTGAAAATTTCCTATTTTTAAAATTTCATATGCATTTCTATAGGAAATTTTGAGCGTTTCCTATTTTTATAGGAAATTTTGCAAATTTCCAATTGGTTTGATTTTAGATTATGTCTCTCGAGTTCCAAAAACAACAAACAGAAAAATGGATTTGGCCAAATTGATTCTAAGTCGATCGATTCAACTTGTATGTGTTCTTAGATGAGTTGTAAAAATTTAAAACCCTAAAAATATGCAAAGAGATTTTTTATATTATTTTACACCCTGTGAATATCCAATAAAGATATATATTTCGAATGCTAGCAGCAATACAAAATAAAAATTTTAGTTTATTTATAATTTAATTTTAAGAAAACGTAAGAAGCAAAATTTTATGTGATTATTTATATTAATTTTCAAAATTAAAAAGTGAAAAAAGTAACAATGACTTCAAATGAACTAGAATCACTAACTAATATCACTAATGAACCAGAGGAGGATCAAACTAATAAAGGTCTTTTAGACAAATGGGATTTAGATGAAATTAACTTTGGTGCAAATATCAATGCACGCTCAACTGCTATTGGATCAATTGATGCACTAACTGAGGCTAACACTGAACTCAATACAGAAAATGTAGAAAATGAAGAGGGGACAGAGTTTACAGAATATACGCCACTAAATGAAAATGAGAAGCCAGAGACATTAGATGACTATAAAGAATATCAACGACTTCAAAGAAACATAAAACAACAGAATGAAAAGTTAGAAACTCTGAAAAATCGAATTTACCCAGTATCTCTAAAATAATGCCTAACAAAAGGTGAATATAAAGATTACATAGAGTTAAAGGAGACTTGGCAAACAGAATTGACCAAGCTACGAGATTTAGTTGGAAGGGCTATGGAATTGAAAAATTTTGGCTCTAAACGAAATTACAGGGAATTTCCCCTTATTACCACATTTGATGAGGATAATTTAGATTCTACCAATCGTACCTGTGACACATTGCGAGAGCATTTCAGAACATTTTATTCAAAGTCAGGCAAATTTAGAATACCTGGAGGAAAGTCTTCTTCATGTGGTAAATCTTCTTCTTTTCATAAAAGTCAGATAAATGTAACCGACAAAGAAGTTTTAAGGCAAAAGATAATTGCTACTATCACAGAGCTAAGAAGCCTTAAAGAGAAATGTAAGAAAGGAAATAAGCCCAAAAGTTCATCAAGCGATTATTTGGAAAGTCTAAAGAAAAATATTTTATGTATGCAGAATAAATTATATAAAATGCGTGTATATTCGAAGAAACGCGAATGTAAAAGAAGACATCACAAGAAAAGAAATACCAAATGTAAGAATGAAAAACTAAGTTCTTTGAGCACAGAAAGCGATTCTATGGAAAGTCTTAAAAGAAATGTTTTTTGTATCCATAAGAAATTATGTGAACTTCAGGAAGATTTGAAGAAACGAGAATGCAATGGAAATTATCACGATCATACTAAAAACCAAAGTAATGAAAAATATGAACGTCCTAAAGAATGTACACCTGAACCTGTTTTGCCGTGTCCCGGAAAAACACCCGGTAAAGCTAAACAACTTCAACAACTTAAAGAAATGTATGTTTACTTGTTGAGTGATTTCAATAAGAAGGATGAACAACTTCAACATCTAAAGAAAAAGTAAATATTAGTATTTTTTAATATTAATTAGTTTTCAGTAAATTGTTACTGATTACTAAAAACACTTACATAATCAGTAAACTTTTAAAATTATTCGGAACCTATAGAACCAAAAACCATTTTAATCGAAATTCAACTACGGAAATGATTTTATTAGAAAAAACTTTGCTTTCGCGAAAAGATGTAATAAGTTTTATTTTATAAATTTAAGTTTTTTTTTTATAAATGTACAGTATTTCAAAAAAAAAAAAAAAAACTAAATTTTCAAATCTATATAAATAGCTCTGAAATTTATTTCGATTGCTATCAACAAAATAAAATAAAAATTTTAATAATTTATTAAAAAAAAGTATTTAAGAAAATTAAGAGTCAAAATTTTATGTAATTTTCATTTAGTTAATTATTAAAATTAGAAAGTGAAAAATAGAAATATAATAGAAATATCAAAATGGCTGATAAACCTCCAGATAATGCTCCAACAGAGCCACCAACTGATGTGGAAGCACCAACTGATGCTGAAGCTCCAGCTGATGCTGAAGCTCCAACTGATGCACCAACTGATGGTCTAACTGAAGCTGATGTTGAAGCTGAAACAGAGCCAAAAATAGAGAATGAAGAGGAAACCGAGTTAACAGATTATACACCACTAAGTGCAAATGAGGATCCAGAGAAATTACGTGACTACAAAGAATATAAACGTCTTGAAAGAGATATAAAATATCAAAATGAAATGTTAGAAAATCTTAAAACACAAATCCACGAATTTTCTCTCAAAAAATGCCTGACAAAGGAGGAAATCAAAGAATTAAAAATTTTAAACGAAACATGGGAACTAGAGTTGACAAAGCTACGAGATTTAATTAGCAAGGCTATACATTTGCAAAATTTTGGTTCAAAACGAAATTACAGAGAATTTCCCCTTATTACAACATTTGATGAGGATAATTTAAATATTACCAATCGTACCTGTAACACAATGCGGCAGCAGTGCAGATTAGTTCATTCAAAGACAAGCAAATTTAGATCATCTGGTGGAGAGTCCAGTGACTTTGGAAAACCTTGCTCTTGTAATGGCAGTCAAATGAGTGTGACAGATGAAAAAGAACTAATGAAAGAGATATTTGCTGCGCTCAATGAGTTAAACAGCATTAACAATTGTAAACAAAAAAGTAAACCACCGGCTTCGTCATGTAAAGAAAGCGATTCCTTGGAAAATCTTAAAAAGAATATTTGTTATATGCAGGAGGCAATATCTAAACTGCATGCAGATTTGAAAAAACGTGAATATAGAAGAAGTTGTCCCGATATTAATCAAAATCGTAAAATTGATGCATGTAAACCTGCTGCTCCTATAGAACCTTTAATACTTTGTCCACCAGCTAAAACATGTAAAGCTGAACAACTTCAACAACTAAAAGAAAACTATATTCATTTATTAAGTGACTTTAGCAAGAAGGATGAACAACTTAAACAGCTAACGAAAAAGTAAATATGTACCAGTATTTTGTTACTGATTACAAAAAACATTTACATAATCAGTAAACTTTCGTAACTAATGAAAACTAAGAATAATCCGTTAAAATTATATTTCATTATCCCTTAAAGTTTGCTAATTACACTGCATGTCAAAATTAAAAAATGAAAAAGAAATGAAGTGTTATAGTCAAACCTAACTTTAATACCCCACATTATTGAGGTCTAGTGTTGACCAATGGCCAACAGTTTTGTTAATGCTTAAAAGTGTATATGTTTAATTTTGTGATCATACAAACATTTACGCTATTTTTGGCAGTTGATTTAAAAATAGGGTCAAATGTAAACCGAATGTGTGTTGAATAATGTTCACACAAAACTAAAGCATAGCACAATTACCTTCAAATTTTGTATATCATTTTTGCAATTTGTTCGGTTTTATGAGAATTTTGAAACAAATGTTGTTTATAACAAGTATGGTCAAACATGGTCCGATTGCAACAAAATTCTATGCAGTGATTTATGTTCACATTAGCAATATATAGGACTGTTCTGAAAATTAATTTTATTTGTAATCGGAAAAATGTTTTAAAGTTCAATTATTCCATGAGGTTAAACCAATTTTGTAACTGTTTGATTTGATATATTAAATATAAATATACATTTTTTTAAAATTGCCAACAGATTAAAAGATTCCTGTGCAAAATGCAATACGAACTGTGCTTCGCCAAAACAAGAGGATGCTAATGATGCTGAATTGATGCTCTTGCGTAATCGTGTTGAAGAAATGAAGGAAGAACAAGTCGAATTTAAATGCTTAATGCGAGAACAGTCACAACAATTGGAAGAATATCGCAATAAATATTTAACAGCTCAACAGAAAGTCGAAGAGCAAGTTGCCATATTGGATAAGCTTCAATGCAATAATAAACGTATTGAAAAACAAATAAATATGGAAGTAAAAGAAATTCGAGCTAAGTTTCAAGAAAAACTTAACGAATTATTGCATTATCCTAAACTTTTGGAAAATGAACAGCTTAAGTTGGCTAAGGTATGTAAGGTTAAGGATGACCTTGAAAATAAGCTTTTGATTGTGTGTAAAGAACTTAAAAATTTAAAAACAAAAGCTCAAAGTAACAACGAAGAAGACTGTAAGCCACAACTTCAACGATGCCAGCAGGAATTGTGTCATGCCAAAAAGAATCTAGAGGAGATAACACGTCAACGTGATATGTTCTGTGAGCAGTTGAGAGCAACCAAGGATGATTTAGATACTTTGCGTTCCGAATCAGCTAAGATTATAGCCAGAACCAAAGAGCGTGCTGAGTGCCTCAAACTACAGCAAAGTCGTCAAATCGATCGTTTGGAAAAACAACTGGCCCAGTGTCGTGCCACAGCCTGTTTATCAGTTAATGATCGTGAAGCGGTTATAAAAGAAATGCAAGGACAACTAAATACTTTGTCTTATAGTTTCGATAGCGCACAAAAACAAATCAAAACTTTAAGAAATCATATTGCCTATATGTCTAATGAAAATAGTTTTCCAACAAAATGTTAAGAGTTTAAAAAATTGATTAATGTAAAAAAAATGTGTTTAGTATTTTGAAATTTTCTATTATTTAAATTTTTGTTAATTTAAACTTTTGATACATAATTGAGAATAAATATATTAAAACAATTACGTTTCGCTTTGAGAACAGCTGAGCCATATGAAAGTAATGCTGAGATGGGCGAGACAGATCAACTTGTTTAAAGCGATTTTACTGCCAAACGTTTCATTTTAGGTGCTTTCTTTTTTGCCTGACGCTTTTGTTCTTTGGCTTCCCAACGACGTTGTTTTTCGGGATCTTCTTCAGCCAAGATACGTTCTTTTTCCTGTTTGCGTTTCTCTTCACGGCGTTGAGCAGCTGCTTCAGCACGGGCAGCATGGGTACTCTTCAAGAATTCCTCTTCGACACGATTTCTGTTCTTTTCAGCTTTTTGAATACCCTTAAAATAAGTTTTTTTTGCAGTTTATATAATGTGTGGGAATTAATTAAAATAATCATGTTTAGAGTAGGGAAATGTGGTAAATGCACAACTAATATTTTACATAAACAAATGCTTTTTACGAAAAACAATTTTTCATTAAACAAAAATACAGGCCTGTTCTGAAAATCACATTTTGTAAAAGTGATTTAAAATCACATAAAAGGTGTTCTGCATACAAAAATCACAAAAGTTTTGTGATTTCAAACCGGTTAGCTAAGACACTATCGATTTGAAACCACTTGTCTGTTTTACAAGTAATTTTATTTTTGTTCTATTACTAATTGAATAAATTAAAAGCCTATTATGATTTTTATAATTTTGTGTAATATGAAAAAACGGAAACACTCATTTTAAGCTAAACTTTTTGTGATTTTTCTTAAAGCCAACCAAGTAGAAAAATTTACTTTTTTAACGTTAAAAGTGTTAAGTTTTTGAAAAATACTAATAAAATCAATCAAATTTTATTTATGATGCTAAAAATTATTAAAAATAATGCATTTGCACTAGTTTATACAAATTTCCTTGTGTTTTGAGAAGTTTAAATCACACAAAAAAACGTAAAAAATTGTGATTTACAGAACAGGTACAAATCACATTTGTGATTTCAAAACGGAATGTGATTTCAAATCACGTGATTTTCAGAACAGGCCTGATAAATATAAATGTTATAATGAATAAATGTAAACAATTACAAACTTACCTCTTTGGATATACGTTGAACTTTAAGGCGCTCCATTAAATAAAATATGAGTATGAGTAGGGGCTTGACTGTTTCCATGTCACCGTCTTTGGGTAAATTGAAACCGGCCATAAGTACTGGTTTAGTTTCAGGTTGCTTTAAACTACTAGTTTCGTCTTGTTGAATGGGACCGCTAAATTGGTCCGAAATATGAATATAATCAATAAATTGTTGATATTTGCTAAGAGCCGCTATAACACGGTTATCAAGTATGGCAGATGTAGCTTCTGGGATTTCAGAAAGTACACTAAAACCAGTTGGCACATTGTAACGTGTCTCTGGTTTACTGACTAGAGTACAATATTTGCTCTGTAAAAGATGAAATGGTTAACGAATGTAATTTGATAAGTATGTATTCAAACTAACCAAATCGGCAAATTCCTTAAAGGCTTTTGTTATAGTCTTCCTTGTACCGACACAAAAAACAAATGGATCCATTACACCACGAGTAAGATCAACTTTAATGTGTAATTGATCTTGTGTTGGTCTCATTAATCCAGCCACTAGTGACACTAAATCTTGGCGTTTGATCATTTTCAACTCGACCAACATGCCTTCGCAACATGTGCGTCCAGAGCACCAAAGTGTATATAGACTTTCACTTTCTTTCATTAGGCCAGGATTTTCATTGTCTTGCTTTCCATCATCTCCCACCAATACGAAATTGTCATCGAGCAATCCCATGTGTGTGCTATACCACAAATGGGCTAATTTGGCATTTTTAGCTTTTCCAGCAAAAAAATTTGTAAAATAAACTAGAAGACCACCCAGCATTAGCATTTCCATCCAATACGAATCCCAATGAGTTCTGAAATTAAGTGGAATATTGTTAAAAACAAATGATATTGCAATGCGAAATGATCTTAAAATAAATCCTTATTAATACGTGAGCATTTTATCCAACAAGCTTAGAGAAACTGTTTATAACCAAATAACAGTTGGTCCATTTATAAAAATAAATTAACTAATTCAAAATAGGTACCTATTTTTATACCCTTCACCACCATAGGTGGAAAGTTTGTGCTGATGTATGTAACGCATAGAAATATTTATCTTAGCCCCACCTATAAGAATACCAATAGACTTAGAATCACTTTCTGATTCGATTTAGCGATGTCAGTCCGTCCGTCTGACTGGACGGTAGGCTGGCTGGCTGACCCCCATGTAAACCGTGTAGTCAAAGTAGAGGTCGTAATTCTTAAGATAACTTAATGAAAACCAAAACCAACCAAAAGCACTGTTGTAAATTTCGTTGATATCGGTCCACATTTGATCATACCTCCCATACAAACTCTTCTGTCAAAACGCACTAAATGAGACAAAAATCACTAAAACGCTCGTAAATCTGAAGGTAATAAGAATTTTGAGTTTATTTTTTGCATACATAATTTTTGTAAAAACTTCAATCAATTTGCCAATTTTTGAAATAATCGGGTAACATTTGACCCTAGCTCTCATATAGATCTAAATCACGGAAACATCTTAAATAGGTATATAAGTTTTGAGAAAGTGTTAGCATGACGGCAAAATTTTGCAATTTTTAGTCTTTATGAAGGAAAACGAACACGTTTGACCTTAGTGGTGAAAGATATCGTGTGGTCGGTCTTGACCAGCTATAGCACTTTCTTACTTGTTGTACTTAAACTATTTCCGTCAAATGTGGACACTTTTCTAGAAATTTATTATTTTCGTTACAATTTATACAAAAATACATAATGTGGACAAAAAAAAAAAATAAAATTGTCTTTATCTTCAGATTGAGGAGCGTTTCTGCGTATAGGTCTTCTATAAATAGGCTTATATGAAAAACTGGGTTTTTTACCATTTTTAAATCTTGCAAAAAAAAAAACTTTTTTTCTAAATTGCGTTGACACGACTCAATTTTAGGTCAATTTCAGGCCTAGCAAATTTCATCGGCATCACAATAACTACAAACCCAATCCTTTAAGTTGACCTATTCATTCCAAATAGCTTAGATGTTATGATTTATCTTTATAGAAATTTAAGTGCAACCCCAGCTGTCATAGATATTCACCTCAATATTTTTTATCAATATCGCAAAAATTGTCTGAAGACACTATACTCAACCGCAAGACTATATGACCTTCTGATGTTATACAAAATTTTAAAATCTGTCGTCATATGACCTTTTAATATTTACCTGAAATGCATTGGTATCTTGGCAACAGTGAGTTTTGGTTCAGGGGCTCTTTTGTCTGTAACATCTTCCTTGACATCACCCCCATCAAATCCTTCAAATTCTTCATCATCTTTAAAGAATTCATCCTCATCTTCCACAATACCATCTTCTTCGTCATCCTGTACATTTACCGGTTTCAAAGATTCTTTTTCTTTTGTAGCTGGTATATCATTTGTAGCAAGAACACCATCACCTTTACCAGTGACTGGCGCCTCGACAAACTCGTCATCGGAATCAAAATCCTCAAATTCTGCAAAGTCATTATCTTCGAATGCAGATACGGGTGTCAAATTAATCGTAATGAATACACAGCAAGCTAATGCCAGCAAAAGGGCCTTGAGTAGCTTCATTTTTTCATTCAATAAAATTAATTTTCTTTTTATGTTGAACTTTTCATAACCTCAAACCAAAAGATTTAGGTCAAATGGTTATTAACAAATAGACATTCAAGTTTGTTACAGTTAGTAAGGTAACTTGACTCCTAATCTTATCACTAATTTATTTTAATTTATCTAAATTTTTCCAAACTAAACTCAACTAAAAGAGCACGTCACACTATTTTAATTAAATAAAAATCTCTAAATAGAAACCGATTACTTTCTTTTTTTCGACAACGACAGTGGTGCTAAATCTGGGACTATACCAAAATAAACATTCACATAGATGAATTTTTAGTACCATTTTATAATGCTTAGCTTGATACAACAACAATCTCAATATAAAGTTGATCAAGCATCAACCAACCAGTAGTGGTAGTACAAGCTTGATTCAAGCTCATACGAAATACATGAGTTTGTGTGTCAATTGGCTTGATTCGTGCATCATCAATGCAAAATTAATCCGCCGAAGTACAACCATGAATTTTGTTTTGTTTTCTTTTTGAGAAAACAAAACACACAAGAAAAAGTGAAAATTTTTTATCGTCCATTAATAATAGAAAAATAATTGAAATAAAGTTAAGTTTCTTACATATTTTAGTCAATAATAAGTTAATAAGCAATTAGAAGACATACAATGAACTCGAGTCGTTCGACATCCACTTCATCATCGGGTAGTTCAACCAGCAGTGGTAGCTCCAGCTGTACAGATAGTGGCTCCTCTTCAACAGATTCAGAAAGTACCACCTCAAGCGATGCTAAACCTTTGAATTCTTCATCTCGACGAAATGACAATAACAAAAATAAGCCACAGGTGACAACAAGACGAAAAAGTTCAGAAAATAAGGCAAATCAACAAAAGGCTGCAAGTGCAGAAAATGAAAAAGCCACTAAATCGAATACAGGCAACAATAATAGTAGTACTAGTCTACAAAAACAGCAACCCACGAAGAATGCGGTTTACTCCAGCGATGATGATACACCGCCCACTAAGAAACCACTGAAAAGACTTTCGATAACATCTACAGCTCAACCAAGTCAAAGAAGAAGATCCTCCGGAGTTTTTGCTTTGACAGCTTCCAAATTGCAAAAGGCACAAACTGAAGCAGCAGCTTCTGTAAGCGTTGAAGCAAATACTGAAACAAAATCGGTAAAGGCAAATGAGACAGAAAAGGAAAAACCAACTGTTTTGGCTACAACAGATCCTGAAGTTATAGCAAAATCGAATGTAGTCACGCCAATTAAGAAAGCGAAACCAGATACACCACCCAAGACACCCATTGGAAAAAATTCAAATTCCAACATAGATAATGATCAGTCTAATAATAAGGCAAGACCTTTAACAAATAAACGAAGTACTGGGCCTTCCCAGTCTATGCGAGCCGCTGCCGCAGCAAGCTCTACATCAAGAAAGAAATGTTCAGATGAATCCGAGTTTGACAGTGTATCCGGCTCGGAGGATGAATCTTCAAGTAGTAGCATTGATTCTGAAAGTACTGACAATAGTTCATACCATTCCAAAGCTGAAAAAGAGGAAGGAGTAGGCGGTAAACGCCGTCCAAAAAGTAGGCATAATGACATAAAAAGTAAAAATAATTTCTCCGATTCGGATGACGGACAGAATCCAACAAAGAATATCAGAAATAGAAAACTTACACGTTCTTTAAGCACAAGACGCAATAGTAAGCCCTTGGTAAAAACATCAGCTGGAGCAAGCCAGGAGGGGGTCGGTTCGGACTCCGACTCAGAACCCATAAATGGCACGCAGGGTGATATTAAACGTTCACTTTGCAAAAGTCCTGCCAAGAAGTCCTACATAGGTCTTGGCGCAAGTGGTCTTAGCAAGTGTAGCGTGAAAAAGGAAATCAGTAATAATGGTTTTCCAAGCATGTCACGTGCACCCACACCGCCGCAATTGGAAAAAAGATGTCCCGTCGATGGTTGCGATTCCTCTGGTCATTTAAGTGGAAATTTAGATAGGCATTTTCTTCCAGAAGCCTGTCCCATTTATCATAATATGTCAGTTTCAGAATGCAAGGATAGAGCAAACGAACGTAAGCTGCGTGCCGAGGCAAATAGTCAAAAGAACCAAAATAGTTCAAATCACTTGGATAACCACAAATCTGGCCCCCAATCATCTGCAAAACATCAACAGACTATTGAACAAAAAGAGTTCTATAGCAAAATTAGGGATTCAAGAGCTCGCTTTAAACCTATGGCAGAA
This sequence comes from Stomorhina lunata, assembly GCA_933228675.1. Lineage (NCBI taxonomy): Eukaryota > Metazoa > Arthropoda > Insecta > Diptera > Rhiniidae > Stomorhina > Stomorhina lunata. Next base: position 134,714,905 of record OW121741.1, on the reverse strand, counting down.
GTAATAAATTGCGATAAAGTGAAGTTGGAAAAAGATTGTAATGATGAAGACCGCGAGCCAAGTTTAATTGGTTTAGTGCCGGACTATGACTTACAATTATTTAGAGATGCTCAAGCTTTGGCTAGTGAAAAAATTGAGGAGGAAGTTAAAGATTTGCCCATTGGAAAAGGCATTAAGTAATAATTTTATTACCATATTTTTTTTCCCATTAAATACTTTATTAATTATGTGCATTTTTCAGATACATCACAATGGGCAAATATAAAATGAAAGTATGGTATCAATCACCCTATCCTGAAGACGTGTCCCGACTGCCGCAAATGTACATTTGTGAATTTTGTCTACGATATCAGAAATCGGAAACTGGAATTAAACGTCACGCCCAAAAATGCGTTTGGCGTCATCCGCCCGGTGATGAAATATATCGTAAAGGCAAACTACAAGTTTGGCAGGTAGATGGTAAGCGCCATAAGCAGTATTGTCAGCATTTGTGTTTGTTGGCGAAATTTTTTCTGGATCACAAGACTTTGTATTATGATGTGGAACCATTTCTATTTTATATCATGACCTTAGCAGATGTTGACGGTTGTCATACAGTTGGCTACTTTAGTAAGGTATGTAACATTTTAAAATTAGATACCTCCAAACCAAAAACGACAAAAACCTAAACTAGAGCTATAGAACTATGTTTTTTTTAATATATTAAGTTTTTTGTTACATATAAATTGAAATTTAACTAGAAGTTATGAAGTTAATTTAGGAATTAAAGAAAAAACAATATTGAAGTTAAAAAGGACATAAAAATAAATCATTTGAAAATTGAAAAAAAAATAATTATAACATTCATCGAAAAAAAAAAAAAATTTATAGAAAAAAATTTTATAGAATTTTATATTAAAAATTTTTATTACAAACATTTTATAATAAAATTTACAATACAAATTTAAAAAAAAATGTTTAATACTAATAAATTTAATAGAAAAATGTTTAATAAAAAGGTTTTTAAGAAAATTTTCAATAAAAAACTTTTACAGATTTAACATACAATATTTTTACAAAAAAATTTCAATACAAATTTTTTCTATAAAATTTTAAATACTAAATTTTTATCCAAAAATGTTCAATTCTAAATTTTTATAGAAACATTTTCAATACAAAATTTTTATAGAAAAATGTTTAAACAAAATTCTTATAGAAAAATTTTCAAAACTAAATTTTTATCGAAAAATTTTCAATACTAAATTTTTATTGAAAAATTTTAAAAACCAAATTGTTATAGAAATTTTCAATACTAAATTTTTATTAAAAATTTTTCATACTAATCTTTTTATAGAAAAATTTTTAGTACAAAATTTCTATGGAAAATTTTTTAAATTTTTATCGAAAAATTTTAAAATTTAAAAGATTTTTAATTTTTTTCTGAAAAAAATTTTAGCACAAAATTTTGAATAAAATTTTTTTATAAAAAAAATTAAATTCAAAATTTTGCTAGAAACATTTTCAATACAAAATGTTTATAGAAACATTTTCAATACAAAATTTTTTTTAAATAATTTTTAAATTTTTATAGAAAAAATTGTTTAAAATTTTTAAATAAAAAATTGCAGATTTTAAATACCAAATTTTTGTACAAAAATTTTTAATACTAAATTTTTATAGAAAAATTTTCCATACTAAATTTTTAGCAAAAATTGTTGAATGCAAAATTTTTTAATTTTTTATAGAAAATTTTTCTATATTTTTATAGAAAAATTTTCAGTACTAAATTTTTATAAACAAATTTTCAATACTAAATTTTTATAGAAAAATTTTTAGTTCTAAATTTTTATAGAAACATTTTCAGTACTAATTTTTATAGAAAAAATGTCAGTACTTAATTTTTACAGAAAAATTTTCAGTACTAAATTTTTTTAGAAAAATTTTCAGTATTAAATTTTTATAGAAAAATTTTCAGTACTCAATTTTTATAAAAAAATTTTCAGTATTAAATTTTTATAAACAAATTTTCAATACTAAATTTTTATAGAAAAATTTTTAGTTCTAAATTTTTATAGAAACATTTTCAGTACTAATTTTTATAGAAAAAATGTCAGTACTTAATTTTTACAGAAAAATTTTCAGTACTAATTTTTTTTAGAAAAATTTTCAGTATTAAATTTTTATAGAAAAATTTTCAGTACTCAATTTTTATAAAAAAATTTTCAGTATTAAATTTTTATAGAAAAATTTTCAGTACTCAATTTTTATAGAAAAATTTTCAGTACTAAATTTTTATAGAAAAATGTTCAGTATTAAATTTTTATAAAAAAATTTTCAGTACTCAATTTTTATAGAAAAATTTTCTGTATTAAATTTTTATAGAAAAATTTTCAGTATTAAATTTTTATAGAAAAATTTTCAGTACTAAATTTTTATAGAAAAATTTTCAGTACTAAATTTTTTTAGAAAAATTTTCAGTATTAAATTTTTATAGAAAAAATTTCAGTATTAAATTTTAATAAAAAAATTTTGAGTACTCAACTTTTATAGAAAAATTTTCAGTACTAAATTTTAATAGAAAAATTTTCAGTACTAAATTTTTGTAAGACAATTTTTCAATGCTAAATTTTTTTAGAAAAATGTTTAAAACAATATTTTTATACAAAAATTTTCAATACTAAATTTTTATAAAAAATTTTCAGTACTAAATTTTTACAGAAAAATCTTCAGTACTAAATTTTTATAGAAAATTTTTCAGTACTAAATTTTTTTAGAAAAATTTTCAGTACAAATTTTTAAAGAAAATTTTTCAGTACCAAATTTTTTTAGAAAAGTTTTCAGTGCAAAATTTTTATAGAAAAATTTTTAGTACTAAATTTTTATAAAAAAAATTTTCAATACCAAATTTTCCTAGAAACCCCTTCAATACAAAATTTTTATAACAAATTTTTTATAAAAAAAAAATTAATAATACAAATTTTTTACAAAAAATTTTAAATAAAAAATTTTTATTCAAAAATTTGCAGTACGAAATTATTTTTTAATATCATTTTTGATACAGAAGCAATGCAAGATATGTGAATGGATAATAAGAAACGAAAATTATTTCTAAATCTATTAATAGTTATAAAGATTAATAACAAATTTTATTTTGTCGATTAACATATCGAATACTTATACTTTTTGGATATACCCCAAGACTCTGTAAAAGGATAAAATCTGTAACATTTTATCTCCAAAACCAAAATGAATAGAAAAAAAATTAAATTTGTTTTTATATCAGTTTTTAAAATAAGAAAACAAGTGCTTGATACTTTGTAAAAAAGCCGTAAAAAGTGAAAAACAAATTTTTGGGACTTTTTTTAAATGATGTGTCGATAAACTTCAAAGAAATAATAAACACGTGGTTTGTAATTTTGAAGTAAGCAGACCGACAGGTGATTATATCCTTAACCAATAAAGATACTATTGCAAAACAAATTAGAATTTATGGCCTGTATTTTTTTTTTTGTATTTTCATACAAATTTCTGTTTCACTATTTTGAACAAGTTACCAGAAATACGAAAGCAAATGTCAAAATGAGTCACTTTATTAGCCTGTTCCACGATTTCGAAAGAAAATCTACTCGAAAGAAAGTGAGTAACTCGAATTCGAATTAATTTTAGTTTCACTATTTCGAAGCCTTTCGTTCGTTTCTATTCGAAAGCAAAATATCAAGTGACTCATTTTGACATTTCGTTTCGAAATGTGAAACAGAAATTTATACGAAAATACTTACGTTTTCTTTCGACTTGTTTTTCGACTTATCTTTCGCATAAAATAAAGTTAGTGAAACGAAAAACAAATTTCTTTTGTATAGGATAAGAAAGAAAGCACTCTTTCGAGATCGTGGAACAGGCTATATATTTTGCTTTCGAATAGAAACGAACGAAAGGCTTCGAAATAGTGAAACCAAAATTAATTCGAATTCGAGTTACTCACTTTCTTTCGAGTAGATTTTCTTTCGAAATCATGAAACAGGCTATTAATATTTATTAAAAAATAAGCCAACAGATATGTTTTCTTTCCCGACCTTTAAAACCCGGGATGCCGGAAAATTTAAATATATATCCCGCTTAGTCGGATAAACAAAAACCCTATTCTTATAGCCTGTTCCACAATTTCGAATGAATATCTACACGAAAGAAAGTGAGTAACTCGAATTCGAATTAATTTTGGTTCCATTATTTCGAAGCCTTTCGTTCATTTCTATTCGAAAGCAAAATATCAAGTGATTCATTTTGACATTTGCTTTCGCATTGTTGGAACTTTTTCGAAATAGTGGAACAGAAAATTGTATAAAAATATTTTCGTTTTCTTTCGACTTGTTTTTCGACTTATCTTTCGCATAAAATCAAGTTAGTGAAACGAAAAACAAATTTCTTTCGTATAGGATAAGAAAGAAAGCATTCTTTCGAAATCGTGGAACAGGCTATTAATCAATGTATACAAAAACAAAATTTATATTGCTATCGATACAGTACAAAGAAATATAAAATACGTTTCCCATACTTTTTGAAAATTTGAACATTTAAGGTTTTATTATTATTTTTTGTGAAATATAAAGTTTTAATTTTAAATTAAAAACAAAAACGATTTTAAATATAAAATTTCTGATATCTGTTTGCTATTTTTGCCGAGTTTAAGTTTACAAAAAATAGACACTTTTATATAATTTTCTCATATACTAAAAGTTACAAGACGTTTTTTTTTCTAAAATTTATGTTCTTGACCATACCCAAAATATTCGATTAACATAAATACAAAATAAGAGTTAAGTGTAGAATAGTCTGAAGTGTAGACTGAGTACTTTTGTTTTGTCTGCGTGTTTCATTAATGTTTTTTTCTTCTTCGGCTCCCGTTCTTGTTGTTGTTGTTGTTAAACTGTCTGCTTTCTATATATTAAGGTATGTATATGTATAGTCATATATATGTACACACCGATATATACAGGCATACATACATATGTACAGTATCGGACAATACTTATTAGATGAAATTAAACTCTCTAATACTTATTACGACTCCTTATATTACCGTATAAAGTAGATTTTCCATGGTTAAAGCATTTATAATTTTATTAATCTGGTATTTACGGCGGACCTTTTTGCAGACCTCTGCAATGAAATTGTGAACTTTAAGTGGATGTGTCCACAAATCCTCAGGACTAACGGTCGGCGGTACAATTAAATATGTGGAGGTATCTGAACACCTGCTAGGCATATGTAATATCAAATGTTCACATATCAAAAGTTTTTCTATAGAAAATTTTTTTATCAAAAATTTTTCTATAGAAAATTTTTTTATCAAAAATTTTTCTATAGAAAATTTTTTTATCAAAAATTTTTCTATAGAAAATTTTTTTATCAAAAATTTTTCTATAGAAAATTTTTTTATCAAAAATTTTTCTATAGAAAATTTTTTTATCAAAAATTTTTCTCTAGAAAATTTTTTTATCAAAAATTTTTCTATAGAAATTTTTTTATCAAACATTTATTTAATAGAAAATTTTTTTTTATCAAAAACTTTTTCAAAAAATTCTTCTATAGAAAACTTTTTCAACAATTTTTCTATAGAAAATTTTATTATAGAAAATTTTTGTATCAAAAATTTTTCTACAGAAAATTTTTTTTATTAAAAATTATTGTATCAAAAATTTTCTATAGAAAACTTTTTATTTTTTTATTAAAAATTTTTCTATAGACAATTTTTTTATCAAATATTTTTCTATAGAAAATCTTTTAATCAAAAATTTTTCCATTTAAGATTTGAAAATTTTTGGATATAAAAATATTTTTATCGAAAATTTTTACAAAAAAATATTTTTATAAAAAATTTTTCTATAAAAAAAAGGTTTGGATCGAAAATATCTAAAAATATAAAATTGTTCAAAAGTTTTCCTATAGAAAACTGTTTCAAAAATTTTTCTATAGAAATTTTTTTTTCAAAAATTCTTCTATAGAAATTTTTTTTTCAAAAATTTTTCTATAGAAAATGTTTTTATTAAAAATTTTTTTATAGAAAATTTTTTCATCAAATTTTTTTCTATGTATAAAAAATCTTTTTACCAGAAATATTTTTATTAAAAAATTTTTACAAAGAAAAATATTTTTATTAAAAATTTTTCTATAAAAAAAAGGTTTGGATCGAAAATATCTAAAAAAAATATAAAAATCTAAAATTCTTTAATATTCCAATTTTTTTTTCTGTTTTGAAAAATATTCCCAAAATTTACAAAAATATTCCCGATGTTTACAAAAATAATAGTGACGTAGCAACAATGTTCGAGATTATATTTCTTTGTTCTCTCGAACCATGTATTTTGTTGTTATAAATTGGATTTTGAATTTTTACAAAAAATTACATAAAATTCATCGGCTACTGCCACCTCTAGAACATCGACAGACATCCGTTTTTTCCCCAAAATTTTGAACCACATTTCGTCAATACAGTTTTCAATTTTATGTTTCAGAGAGACAGTTGTTTGTGGTTTATTCACAATAAACCCGGCCAAAAAAATGAAGGAGGTTGCACAATAAATATTCGCGTAACTCGAAAACCGCGTAACTCGAAAAAAGTTTTTTAACCCGAGCAGTCGTTTTGGAAATAATTTTTTTTTTTTTTTGAAAAATCACAAAATTACATTTTCAAAAATTCATTTAAAACTTGAAAAAAAATTCAGTGTACTCGAATTATCTTTATTTGAAACTAGCACAGTGTTATCAAACGGTAAAAAAGGGTATAGCATTCCATGGCAAACATTTCATGATATGACAGCTAATTTATTTCTTAACCTCAAATTTGGCCAGCCTGTAGAATGTCTAAAAAATCTGTAGAATAAGAAATAAATTATTTTAAGTTAAGACTAAAAAGCCATAATAAGTAGTTGTTTGCCAAATTGTATTCTTCGACACTGTTAATATCTATATATACAAACATTTTTAATTACATACAAATGTATATACATATGTATGTAGTGTATATAAGCGTACACTTCCAAAAATACAACAAATCTTTTGTTTCAAGTACTTTAACCTAACTGCCAACAGCTGCATACTACTACAATATATATAAACTTGCTGTAGGACTTGCGGATACGCCAAACTGGATATACATATATTTTTTATATTCCATATAAATACCTATTTGCCAAAAATATACAGAAGAGAAATAATAAAAAAATTAAATAAAACAACAAAAAAAAAAGAAGAAAATAAAAGTATGCAGACGAAAAAATAAGGTAGGGCAGGGCAATGTAGTGTAATGTAATGCGGCCCTCAAAGGGACGATGCCGTCAAAAACAATGAAAGAATAAACGATATAGAACAGACTGGGTTTGTGTTACAAATTGCGCATGTCGTGCCGTTGACTCTAACAATTCTACCAACTCTTCCCCAAGTGCAATAAGCCTTTTTTTTTTGTTAAACTGTCTAGGATATTTTTAAATAGTGTTACCTTAAATAAGTAACACGAAATTTTTAACTTATCCTTTGTGCCGTTTGTTACAAATAGACATGAATACGGCAATTACATACAATTAGGCTTTAGGATTCTTCTATATGTTTTCATTTCTTTTTGTTAATTTTTATGTTTATATAATTTATCAATTGCTTCTTTTTAAGTTTTTTTTTTATATTAAGTTTTTGTTCACTATTTAATAAGTAAAGGCAGTTTTTGGCAGGCACATAAGAGCTTTAAGGTAGTGATGACAGTGTGGATTTTATGTCTGGTGCAAAATTTTGCAGCCATTTGACGTTAGATGATTGTGCGTAGTCGCCGTTTGCAGCATAATGAGGTCATGAACCCCGTTTAAGTATTTTGGGGAAAAGCAAATAATAGTGGCCACTTTTTAATGCGTAAAGTTCAACACTTTTGGTTGCATTTTTAAAGGGGAAGAGGGGTATTTATTAGATATGTCTTGATGAATAGAGTTTTATTCTATTCTAGATGATATGTAAAACTTATGGAATATTTTAATATAAAATTTGTCTGTAATAAAAATGTTCATGAAAAATTATTCTACTAAAAACATTTTGCTACAGAAAAAATTTCGTAGTCAAATTTTTCTACAAGAAAAAATCAATGCCAAGATTTTTGAATGAAAAAAATATTGATGCAAAATGTTTTCTTCCCAGTAAAAAATATATGGATTAATCCTTAATCGAGCAACAAAGGAGTAATGACTTGTTCATCCATTTGGAGTAATAAGCGAGCTATCGAAACATTTTATTTTGTTTTGTTGTTTATGCCTCGCTTAATACTCCAAATGGATCAACAAGGGATTCATCAGTTAGTTTTTTTTTTTCTTTGACATAACAAAAAATATTTTGCTCAAAAAAATAAAAAAATACAAATTTTTTTACATTTTTTGAAAATGAATTTTTAATTGCATGTTTTAAATAATATATTACGCGTTGTCTTTTCTTTAATTTTCTTGCAGAAGCACTTAAAGACACGTTTCCAATATAAATACAAATAAAAACATTTTCTTATTTTTGTAAAAAATAAAAAAATTTGTATTTATATGAATGTTTACTCCCTTTATGCTCCTTTAGGAGACAAAAACGATTACTTCCTCTGTCGTCATTTTCAAGACTAAAGGAAGTACTCCATAAGGAGCTTAAAAGGAGTACTCGTGTCTGCGGACATGCTGTGTTAAAAATCCTATGAGTTTCGGAGTTTTATGGAGTAACCCATTACTCGCAAAGGAGCGCTCCAAGAGTACTCTTTGGATGATTCTATTTTATAAAAAAAATTTATAAAATTTTTTGACAGAAAAAAATAATTGATGAAAAATTTATAAAAATAATTAATTTTTTTTTTTACAAAATCAAATCAAGTTTTTCTAAAGAAAAAATTAAACCTTTTCTTCAGAAAAAATTTCATTTTAAATTTTTTTCTGTATAAAAAAAGAAAAATTATTATGAACATTTTTTTATGAAAAATTTCTGTAAAGAAAAAAACGGATTGTGTTTGTAAAAAATAATACGAGGTTTTCGATCTGTCTAAAAGTACGGGTACCCTCCTGATGATGATGGCCATCGTAACGCGTCGAGGAATTTGTTGTCCAAACAAACATTTTTTTGGCTTTTATCAATAAATTGTCTATTACATTAATAAATAAATCTAATAGACTGGGAATAGGTTAGGTTTGGTTGAAAAGGTGATGTCGGGGGAGTGACATCTCCACCTTTGGGTCCATTGTGATCCTTTCTGAAAGTATATAGCGATAGCGGAAAGAGAAAGAAGAAAAGAGTGAAGGATATGTAGAAAGTGTTAGAGATAGAGTAAGGGAGTCGTAGAGAAGAGAAGTGGCATCTAAAAACGCTACCCTAGGGAGAGAAATCTGCCTATCTAAGCCATCTGAGTCCCAATATGAAACCTACAACGTCAGTCAGTTCGCACTGCTGTATGTCGCCCAGTTCCTCATGGAATCTATTACCTATAAATTTAAGTCTCTGGTTTTGGAGAAGAGGACAATGGCAGAGCATAGTCTGCAAATGTCCAGAATTGCTCCATCCAATCTATTTAGCCTAAAATGCAGGGCGCAATGGCCAGTTAGAAAACCTATGCATTTCCTAAGACTGGTTCTTCTAAGACCTAGCGAGAACTTGGTCTTGTGTATATTTAAGTCGGGCCACAAGGTCCTAGATATTGAGCAAGTGGCCAAGTTATGCCAGTTCTTAGCTGTTTACTCACCGATCCAAGACTTGATGCCCATAAAAAGCTGACCTATAGATGGCGCTATCTCTGTCACCGCGAGCATCAGTTCCTGGCTCGAGCCATGTCTTGCGACTTCGTCAGCAGTTTCATTGACTTCGATATCGCAATGACCAAGAACCCAACAAAGTCTTACCCTATATTTAGGTGACAAGCTGATGATAGCTTATCTACACGACTTGACTAGTTTTGAGGTGATACTACATCCATCCCGGGCTTTAAGAGCAGCCTTGCTGTCAACGTAGATTATCACCTCGCTATCTTCAGGAATGTTGTAAGAAATGAGATCAGTGGCTTTCAGAATGGTAAAAATTTTTTCTTCTCTAATCCTGTAGACTGGGAATAAGTGCGAATAATTTTTCTTTTGATATATATTTTAGTTTTGTTATTTTTTGAAAAAAGTTCAACATACAATTTTTTTAAATAAAAAATTTTGATAAAAAAAAATCTTGTGTCGCAAAATCTTGTTGAACTGTGTAATCTATCTTAAGATTTAGAAGATTTTTTGTGAATTTTTACGCATTTAAGTGGCTTTTGTCAGAAGAACTTGTATAGGAGATATGGTCAAATATGGACCGATTTTAACAAAATTATTTTTTTTTAATATATAGAAATATATATTCCGGGAAAAACTACATACAACGCAAAGAAATATTTGCCTTAGACCTACCTTTTAGTATACCAATAGACTTAGAATCACTTTCTGAGTCGATTTAGCGATGTCAGTCCGTAAAACATTTAATCAAACTACAGGTCCCAATTCTAAAGATAATTTGATAAAATTTGGCACAGATCATTTTTTGATAGTGGGACCATGGCTATTGAAATTTGTCAAAATCGGTCCATTATTTATGGTACCTCCCATAGGTCCCACTTACCGGAATTGATATTGCGGCTACAATATTTTTTCATGAAATTGAAAACATATACTGCTTATGTAAACCAAAATTACTGTACCAAATTTCATTGAAATCGGTCCACATTTGACCATAGCTCCCATACATACTCTTCTGTCAAAACGCACTAAATGAGGCAAAAATCAGTAAAACGCTCGTAAATCTGAAGATAATGAGAATTTTGAGTATTTTTTGCATACATAATTTTTGTAAAAACTGTAATAAATTTTCCAAATTTAGAGATAATCGGTCCACATTTGATAATCCCGCCTTTCATCTATTAGGGAAAATATTTTCCTTTAAAAATTTGATACAAAATCTATTAAAAATTTTTAATAAAAATTTTGTATTAAAAATTTTTGATAAAAATTTTGTATTCAAAATTTTTTATAAAAATTTTCTATTCAAAATTTCAAATCATTATAATTTCATTATAATTTCTATGTACCATTAATTAAAAAAAATAAGAAATTTAACTTAAGTTTTAAATTAAAATAATATTTCTTAATATTCACTCCAACCAAACTTAATCCCTGTAAAATTGGGCGTTAAACTTGAAAAATATAATACTTTTTTTATTATTTTAATGTATATTTTTTTCAATTACGAAATCATAAAGTCTGGACTCTAGACCCCCTTATATGTAAGTAACATCAGGGAGTTTTCAATCAGTTTCATAGAACATCGTGAAAATCGTTGGTTTTAAACCCCCAAAAAATAGGAAACATTACCTTTATTTAATCAGGGAGCGATGCAGTTTCGTTGTTTCATATAAACTTGTACGTACATATGTATGAATGCATATACATATGTATTGTCTACATAAACTTTTGTATATTATTTATATTGTATACATATTTACTACTACTACTTGTGTTCTTTGTGTGAAATTTCCTTTTTACATATAAATATTAATGCAGCATACATATGCATATGCATGTATGTATGTATGTCGGTCTATCTGTTTGTATGTATTTATGTATGTCTGAATGTTTTAATACATTCGTCTAGCAATAACAATAAATATAGTGATAGTGTATGAACTATTTTATATTATATACCAACCGACTACTACGTTTATTATATAGTTCTGCTATAGTCTCTACTATATTACTATTATATTATATTATTTGTTACTATTGTTGTTCTTTAGAATGCAGATACCGCTGCCTTTCATTGTAAATTTTTCCCCTCTTTAAACGATTTACAAATTTTTTTCCTATTATTGCCTTCCCTGGCTCCCGGTCCTGCATCTGCTGCTCCTACTCTTATGAACCTACTCCCTCATATGCTAGCCCCCTCATCATCATCATCATATTTGTATTAAACGAATAAAACTACAAAGATGCTGGCTGTTGTCCTTTAAAGTTTGTGTCTGAGTGTGTCTGTCTGTCCCTTTATGTGTCTGCATCCTTGTTTACTATGTACAACTTATGTATATTATTCTGCGCACAATTACAAAAGTTTCTCTGCGTCTATACTCTGTGTGTTAGGTACACCCAGACATTATTGCCAACGAGATAGATATTAATCTATGGTCATTGAACTCCCAAAAAATACATCATACGTTGTCGTAGTTATATATATTTGTAGTATGATTGGATTGCATCCCAACTCATCAAAGGAATTTTAATGTTTCCTTTTTTATTTGGTTTTTAAATTTAGGAACTTGTCTAGTTTTTTTTTCTAATCTTGAGTAAATTTTATTTAAAATTAACTTTTTTTAAGTAAAATATTATTTAAAAAGAGTTGCCTTTGTATAGATTTTTTTGAAAGATGAAATTAATTTTTAACACTCGTCAACAGACAAAAATTACATTTCAGTTTAAAAATTTGTACGTGTTATGGCCCCTACAAAAACACCAAAAATTTTTTACATCGTTTTTATACACTCATAAAAATATTGCTCTGATACCCATCTTTTAGTATACCAATCGACTAAGTTGTTATGACGATGTCCGTCCGATGTCTGGCTGGCTGGCCGGTTATCCATGTAGGCTTGTTATCAATGTACAGGTCGTAAATTTTAAGATAATTTGACACAGGCACATGTTTTGGTCCAAGGGCGATCCCTATACTTTTTTGTCAAAATCAGATCACTACTTCGGGTACCTCCCATAGGGATAGAATAGAGTTTTTGGCCCTTTACAGCCTCAAATTTTGTTATATTATTAAATATATTCAGTATAAATATTGCTTACAATAATCTAAATCAGTGTATCCTATTTTGTAGGAATCGGCCCATATTTGACCATACCTCTCATACAAGACTCAAGTCTTTGAAATTCCCAGAAAAGCACAAAAATGCTTATTAATCTAAATATAATTGCATTTTCTTACTGAAACTTTGCACAGATAAATATTTTAACCGATATTATTAACCGATAACCGTAATTTTGGTAACAATCGATCAACAATTGACCCTAGCTTCCATATAAGCCCTTAGCCGGAAATGACATAAATCGCAAAATTTTGAAAAATAAAAGTAGCACATAATTTATATATGTCTATTTAGAACTGAAGGAAAACTTGTTGAATTGTTGGTCCATATTTGATCTTAGTAGTGAAGGGTATTATATACACAGCTAAAGTTCTTTGTAACCTTAATCCTCTTAAGGTAATAAAATTTCATATTTTCAATACAAAATTTTTATCGAAAATTACAACATTATTATACAAAAACTTTCGGTTCAAAATTTTTATAGAAAACTTTTCGATTCAAAATTTTTATAGAAAAATTTTCGTTACAAAATTTTTATAGAGAAATTTTCGGTACAAAATTTTTATAGAAAAATTTTCGGTACAAAATTTTTATAGAAAAATTTTCGGTACAAAATTTTTATAGAAAAATTTTCGGTACAAAATTTTTATAGAAAAATTTTCGGTACAAAATTTTTATAGAAAAATTTTCGGTACAAAATTTTTATAGAAAAATTTTCGGTACAAAATTTTTATAGGAAAATTTTCGGTACAAAATTTTTATAGAAAAATTTTCGGTACAAAATTTTTATAGACAAATTTCGGTACAAAATTTTTATAGAAAAATTTTCGGTACAAAATTTTTATAGAAAAATTTTCGGTACAAAATTTTTATAGAAAAATTTTCGGTACAAAATTTTTATAGAAAAATTTTCGGTACAAAATTTTTATAGAAAAATTTTCGGTACAAAATTTTTATACAAACAAATTTCGGTACAAAATTTTTATACAAAAAAATTTCGGTACAAAATTTTTATAGAAAAATTTTCGGTACAAAATTTTTATAGAAAAATTTTCGGTACAAAATTTTTATAGAAAAATTTTCGGTACAAAATTTTTATAGAAAAATTTTCGGTACAAAATTTTTATAGAAAAATTTTCGGTACAAAATTTTTATACAAAAAAATTTCGGTGCAAAATTTTTATACAAAAATATTTCGGTACAAAATTTTTATACAAAAAAATTTCGGTACAAAATTTTTATACAAAAAAATTTCGGTACAAAATTTTTATACAAAAAAAATTCGGTACAAAATTTTTATACAAAAAAATTTCGGTACAAAATTTTTATACAAAAAAAATTCGGTACAAAATTTTTATACAAAAAAATTTCGGTACAAAATTTTTATACAAAAAAATTTCGGTACAAAATTTTTTTACAAAAAAATTTCGGTACAAAATTTTTATACAAAAAAATTTCGGTACAAAATTTTTATACAAAAAAATTTCGGTACAAAATTTTTATACAAAAAAATTTCGGTACAAAATTTTTATACAAAAAAATTTCGGTACAAAATTTTTATACAAAAAAATTTCGGTACAAAATTTTTATAGAAAAATTTCGGTACAAAATTTTTATAGGAAAATTTTCGGTACAAAATTTTTATAGAAAAATTTTCGGTACAAAATTTTTATAGAAAAATTTTCGGTACAAAATTTTTATAGAAAAATTTTCAGTACACAATTTTTATAGAAAAATTTTCGGTACAAAATTTTTATAGAAAAATTTTCGGTACAAAATTTTTATAGAAAAATTTTCGGTACAAAATTTTTATAGAAAAATTTTCGGTACAAAATTTTTATAGAAAAATTTTCGGTACAAAACTTTTATAGGAAAGTTTCGGTACAAAATTTTTCTATAAAAACTTTCGGTACAAAATTTTTCTATAAAAACTTTCGGTACAAAATTTTTCTATAAAAATTTTCGGTACAAAATTTTTTTATAAAAATTTTTGGTACAAAATTTTTCTATAACAATTTTCGGTACAAAATTTTTATAGAAAAATTTTCGGTCCAAAATTTTTATAGAAAAATTTTCGGTCCAAAATTTTTATAGAAAAATTTTCGGTCCAAAATTTTTATAGAAAAATTTTCGGTCCAAAATTTTTATAGAAAAATTTTCGGTCCAAAATTTTTATAGAAAAATTTTCGGTCCAAAATTTTTATAGAAAAATTTTCGGTACAAAATTTTTATAGAAAAATGTTCGGTACAAAATTTTTATAGAAAAATTTTCGGTACAAAAATTTTATAGAAAAATTTTCAGAACAAAATTTGTATAAAAAAAAATTTTTGATACAAATTTTTATAAAAAATTTTTTAAAAAAATTTTTGATACAAATTTTTATAAAAACATTTTTGATACAAATTTTTATAAATGATGAAAAATAGGTTTGAAAGTCATCTTTTGCTATAGCATAAAAACAATCTGAAGTTCATATTAAACATAGCCCATGTGTAGATCCTTCCCCAAGAATTAATTATGACAGATACAAAAATTAATAAATTAAGCAAAATTAGAAAAAAATTAGGGTGACTGAATATAAATATCTGTTTTGATTTACTAAATTGTATATCCTTTTTATAATTTCAGGAGAAAAACTCATTTTATAACGTGTCTTGCATTCTAACACTGCCTCCATATCAAAGAAAGGGTTACGGAAGATTACTGATCGATTTTAGTAAGTAAAACTTGCAATTATCTCCCTCTTAATTTAAAGTCCCTATACCTTAAATTTTAAAAGGATAAAAATATGATTATAATATATTAAAAGAACATTTTAAAGCATTACCGATTAATTCATAAACAATTATTTAAATTATTAAAGACATATCTGAAATTTTATATGGAAAATTTTGATAATAAACTTTATTTTTCGTTTATGAATTAGGGGATAAGTATTTCAAAAATCTATTTAAAATACAAAATTCTTGTGGAAAAATATTAAATAAGAAAATTTTGAAAGCAAAATTTTTATTTTTATAGAATTTTTTTTATACAAAATTTTGATGCAAAAAATTTGAATCTAAAATTTTTTAAAAAGCTAGTTTTTTCACCATAGTCTAATCGATCTAGATTTGACTTAAGTGGTGCAATGTATTAGATGGTCCGTATAATGTATTAATGGTCTTAATTGTTTTAACTTCAAATCAAAGCTTACCGCTTGCAAAAGTATTATGCAACTTGAATATTGATTAAAATATTTAGGAGTCCAGACAGTCTAAATAAATTATAAAATTATTTCCTATTTTAGCTTCCATTTATATATTTTAGCTACTTTCTTAAATTTATTTAACAAAGTTTATATATAACATATACATAGATATAGAACTTAAGTGTTTTGTCTATAAGCATTAAGTGTATACGAGGTTCACAGCTACAATTTTTTGTAGCTTACCTTGAGAGAATACTACTAAAAATATATATCTTATTTTCAATACAAAGTATTTTCAATACAAAAAGAATTTTGTACCGAAAATTTTTCTATAATTTTCGGTACAAAATTCTTATAGAAAATTTTTCGGATCAACATTTTTTTACAAAAATTTTCGGTACAAAATTTTTATATAAAAATTTTGGGTAAAAAATTTTTATACAAAAATTTTTAGCTACAAAATTTTTATAGAAAAAATTTCGTTACAAAATTTTTATAGAAAAATTTTCGGTACAAAATTGTTATAGACAAATTTTCGGTACAAAATTTTTATAGAAAAATTTTTGGTACAAAATTTTTATAGAAAAGTTTTCGGTACAAAATTTTTATAGAAAAATTTTCGGTACAAAATTTTTATAGAAAAATTTTCGGTACAAAATTTTTATAGAAAAATTTTCGGTGCAAATTTTTATAGAAAAATTTTCGGTGCAAAATTTTTATAGAAAAATTTTCGGTGCAAAATTTTTATAGAAAAATTTTCGGTGCAAAATTTTTATAGAAAAATTTTCGGTGCAAAATTTTTATAGAAAAATTTTCGGTGCAAAATTTTTATAGAAAAATTTTCGGTGCAAAATTTTTATAGAAAAATTTTCGGTGCAAAATTTTTATAGAAAAATTTTCGGTGCAAAATTTTTATAGAAAAATTTTCGGTGCAAAATTTTTATAGAAAAATTTTCGGTGCAAAATTTTTATAGAAAAATTTTCGGTGCAAAATTTTTATAGAAAAATTTTCGGTAAAAATTTTTTATAGAAAAATTTTCGGTACAAAATTTTTATAAAAAAATTTCCGGTACAAAATTTTTATAGAAAAATTTTCGGTACAAAATTTTTATACAAAAAATTTTCGGTACAAAATTTTTATACAAAAAATTTTCGGTACAAAATTTTTGAAGAAAAATTTTTTATCGAAAAATTTTAAGTACAAATTTTTTATAGAAAAATTTTGGATACAAATATTTTGTTGTAATACCAACATTTATTTTGTACAAAAATTTTTTATAGCAAAATTGTTTTCATACAAAATGTTTATTAAAAATTTATTAGATAAACAATTTGTATTAAAGATCATTTGTGTATCGTCCTCGTATAATTAAGTTTACCTCTCCTGCAGTTTTTAGCAAACAACGAACAGACAGTTTTAAAAAAAGTTAGTCAGGCAGCCAATAAAATTCTAAACTCTAAGAAATAAAGTTAACAATGGAAAGCAACTAGACGAAAGAGCTTTGATATATGTATGTATGTATATTTAGTAATGCACATTGGCCTAACAACATATTTCGTTCTTAAAAAAGTAAGGCAATAAGAAATAACTACAGTATCAAGAAGGAAACCGATTTCCAAACCCCTATCATACATGATCAGTGGCAAAGCACACTGAGCTAGTAGATCAATAGCTCATCGATATTATTTAACGTTGGTATATAAATTTAGGCATATGCGAATATGCAATTCAGAATTACCTCCAAAATTATTTCTATCAAAAACTTAACAGATTGACTGATCATTAAGTCTCTAGATTTATAAGCTCTTCCTACATTTAACATCAGCTTTAGAATTCACCAGATCTCTATACAAGATGGATCAGCAGTCCAGTATCCATTGATTATTGATGACTTGCAACAGGGACAATTCAGAAAGCTGTAGAACAATACTTGGGACTATTTTACAAATGACTTTAGCCACTTGTAAACGCCTACCACGAGGTAGGAATGTCCGTTTAGATAGAAAAAGTTCTTACCGATTTCCGACACTATTAAGAACCGATAAATATATCCGTACTTTATGCCCATATTTTGCAAGCAATTCTAATATTTCAACAGGGAAAAGCCAGTTTTATATTTTTTGGTTTTTCTATTTTCATGACCATGTATTATTACATTCAGACCATTGTGAAACAAACGAAAAAGAATCCAGACGCTAGAGAAGTTTTAAAATGACATTGACCTTAGCATGACATTGTATTTCTTTTTTATCCTTCCACTAACTAGAAGAAAATTAATAATATCATGCAATAATTAGTTGCAACTTCTTTTCAAATTTATGAGCCACAAATTTGGTTTTAAGAAATAATTTATTTATTTTTAACACGTTTACTAATATCAGAAAATAGTTTGGAGCATTAAAATGTTTTCAAGTTCCAGGGTTACCTTATATGTAACAAACTTTTCATAGAAAATTTTGTGATACAAAATTTTTATAGAAAATTTTGTGATACAAAATTTTTAAAGAAAATTTTGTGATACAAAATGTTTATAGAATATTTTGTGATACAAAATTTTTATAGAAAATTATGTGATACAAAATTTTTATAGAAAATTTTGTGATACAAAATTTTTATAGAAAATTTTGTGATACAAAATTTTTAAAGAAAATTTTGTGATACAAAATGTTTATAGAATATTTTGTGATACAAAATTTTTATAGAAAATTATGTGATACAAAATTTTTATAGAAAATTTTGTGATACAAAATTTTTATAGAAAATTTTGTGATACAAAATTTTTAAAGAAAATTTTGTGATACAAAATTTTTAAAGAAAATTTTGTGATACAAAATGTTTATAGAATATTTTGTAATACAAAATTTTTATAGAAAATTATGTGATACAAAATTTTTATAGAAAATTTTGTGATACAAAATTTTTATAGAAAATTTTGTGATACAAAATTTTTATAGAAAATTTTGTGATACAAAATTTTTAAAGAAAATTTTGTGATACAAAATCTTTATAGAATATTTTGTGATACAAAATTTTTATAGAAAATTTTGTGATACAAAATTTTTATAGAAAATTTTTTGATAAAAAATTTTTATAGAAAATTTTCTGATACAAAATTTTTATAGAAAATTTTCTGATACAAAATTTTTATAGAAAATTTTCTGATACAAAATATTTATAGAAAATTTTGTGATAAAAAATTTTTATAGCAAATTTTGTGATACAAAATTTTTATAGAAAATTTTTTGATACAAAATTTTTATATAAAATTTTGTGATACAAAATTTTTAAAGAAAATTTTGTGATACAAAATCTTTATAGAATATTTTGTGATACAAAATTTTTATAGAAAATTTTGTAATACAAAATTTTTATAGAAAATTTTTTGATAAAAAATTTTTATAGAAAATTTTCTGATACAAAATTTTTATAGAAAATTTTCTGATACAAAATTTTTATAGAAAATTTTCTGATACAAAATATTTATAGAAAATTTTGTGATAAAAAATTTTTATAGAAAATTTTGTGATACAAAATTTTTATAGAAAATTTTGTGATACAAAATTTTTATAAAAAATTTTGTGATACAAAATTTTGTGATACAAAATTTTTATAGGAAATTTTGTGATACAAAATTTTTATAGAAAATTTTGTGATACAAAATCTTTAAAAAAAATTTTGTGATACAAAATCTTTAAAAAAAATTTTGTGATACAAAATCTTTAAAGAAAATTTTGTGATACAAAATTTTGTATCACAAAATTTTTAAAGCAAATTTTGTGATACAAAATTTTTATAGAAAATTTTGTAACACAAAATTTCTATAGATAATTTAACAATTTTTTTTTTTTTAGAAAAAATTGTGATACAAAATTTTTTTAGAAAATTTTGTGATACAAGATTTTTATAGAAAATTTTGTGATACAAAACTTTTATAGAAAATTTTTTGATACAAAATTCTTATAGAAAATTTTGTGATACAAAAGTTTTATAGAAAATTATGTGATACAAAATTTTTATAGAAAATTTTGTGATACAAAATTTTTAAAGAAAATTTTTTGATACAAAATTTTTATAGAAAATTTTTTGATACAAAATTTTTATAGAAAATTTTGTGATACAAAATTTTTATAGAAAATTTTTTGATACAAAATTTTTATAGAAAATTTTTTGATACAAAATTTTTATAGAAAATTTTGTGACACAAAATTTTTATAGAAAATTTTGTGACACAAAATTTTTATAGAAAATTTTGTGACACAAAATTTTTATAGAAAATTTTGTGACACAAAATTTTTATAGAAAATTTTGTGATACAAAATTTTTATAGAAAATTTTGTGATACAAAATTTTTATAGAACATTTTTTGATAAAAAATTTTTATAGAAAATTTTGTGATACAAAATTTTTATAGAAAATTTTGTGATACAAAATTTTTATAGGAAATTTTGTGATACAAAATTTTTATGGGAAATTTGGTGATACAAAATTTTTGTATAAAATTTTGTGATACAAAATTTTTACAGAAAATTTTGTGATACAAAATTTATATAGAAAATTTTGTGATACAAAATTTTTATAAATAATTTTGTGATACAAAATTTTTATATAAAATTTGTGATACAAAATTTTTATAGAAAATTTTGTTTTACAAAATTTATATAAAAAATTTTGTGATACAAAATTTTTATAGAAAATTTTGTGATACAAAATTTTTATAGGAAATTTTGTGATATAAAATTTTTATAGGAAATTTTGTGATACAAAATTTTTATGGGAAATTTGGTGATACAAAATTTTTGTATAAAATTTTGTGATACAAAATTTTTACAGAAAATTTTGTGATACAAAATTTATATAGAAAATTTTGTGATACAAAATTTTTATAAATAATTTTGTGATACAAAATTTTTATATAAAATTTTATGATACAAAATTTTTATAGAAAATTTTGTGATACAAAAGTTTTATATTTTGTGATACAAAATTTTTATATAAAATTTGTGATACAAAATTTTTATAGAAAATTTTGTGATACAAAATTTTTATAGAAAATTTTTTGATAAAAAATTTTTATAGAAAATTTTCTGATACAAAATTTTTATAGAAAATTTTCTGATACAAAATTTTTATAGAAAATTTTTTGATACAAAATTTTTATAGAAAATTTTCTGATACAAAATTTTTATAGAAAATTTTCTGATACAAAATTTTTATAGAAAATTTTCTGATACAAAATTTTTATAGAAAATTTTCTGATACAAAATATTTATAGAAAATTTTGTGATAAAAAATTTTTATAGAAAATTTTGTGACACAAAATTTTTATAGGAAATTTTGTGATACAAAATTTTTATAGAAAATTTTGTGATACAAAATGTTTATAGAATATTTTGTGATACAAAATTTTTATAGAAAATTATGTGATACAAAATTTTTATAGAAAATTTTGTGATACAAAATTTTTATGGAAAATTTTTTGATACAAAATTTTTATAGAAAATTATGTGATACAAAATTTTTATAGAAAATTTTGTGATACAAAATTTTTATAGAAAATTTTTTGATACAAAATTTTTATAGAAAATTTTTTGATACAAAATTTTTATATAAAATTTTGTGATACAAAATTTTTAAAGAAAATTTTGTGATACAAAATCTTTATAGAATATTTTGTGATACAAAATTTTTATAGAAAATTTTGTGATACAAAATTTTTATAGAAAATTTTGTGATACAAAATTTTTATAGAAAATTTTTTGATAAAAAATTTTTATAGAAAATTTTCTGATACAAAATTTTTATAGAAAATTTTCTGATACAAAATTTTTATAGAAAATTTTCTGATACAAAATTTTTATAGAAAATTTTCTGATACAAAATTTTTATAGAAAATTTTCTGATACAAAATATTTATAGAAAATTTTGTGATACAAAATTTTTATAGAAAATTTTGTGATACAAAATTTTTACAGAAAATTTTGTGATACAAAATTTTTATTAAAAATTTTGTGATACAAAATTTTTATTAAAAATTTTGTGATACAAAATTTTTATAGGAAATTTTGTGATACAAAATTTTTATAGGAAATTTGGTGATACAAAATTTTTGTATAAAATTTTGTGATAAAAAAATTTTTATAGAAAATTTTGTTCAAAAATAAATATGTATGTATATACAATTTTAGCAAACTACGATATAAAATTTTAGAAAACTAAGATTGAATTTAGTAAATCATCAATACTTCGTATCTTGTAAAAAAGTTAAACTTAACTCGAGGAACGTGTTAGTACTGGGAATTTAGAAATTCGAAACATAGAAGGCAACTCTCTTATAATTAGGTTGGATTATTATATGTAACTTTAAATTCTTATCATACAAGTATCAGGAAAAAAAAACGAAAATTAAGATTGAAAATTTAATTTTTTATAGAAAATTTTGTGATACAAAATTTTTATAGAAAATTTTGTGATACAAAATTTTTATGGAAAATTTTTTGATACAAAATTTTTATAGAAAATTATGTGATACAAAATTTTTATAGAAAATTTTGTGATACAAAATTTTTATAGAAAATTTTTTGATACAAAATTTTTATAGAAAATTTTTTGATACAAAATTTTTATATAAAATTTTGTGATACAAAATTTTTAAAGAAAATTTTGTGATACAAAATCTTTATAGAATATTTTGTGTACAAAATTTTTACAGAAAATTTTGTGATACAAAATTTATATAGAAAATTTTGTGATACAAAATTTATATAGAAAATTTTGTGATACAAAATTTTTATAGATAATTTTGTGATACAAAATTTTTATATAAAATTTTATGATACAAAATTTTTATAGAAAATTTTGTGATACAAAAGTTTTATATTTTGTGATACAAAATTTTTATATAAAATTTGTGATACAAATTTTGTTTTACAAAATTTATATAAAAAATTTTGTGATACAAAATTTTTATAGAAAATTTTGTGATACAAAATTTTTATAGGAAATTTTGTGATACAAAATTTTTATACGAAATTTTGTGATACAAAATTTTTGTATAAAATTTTGTGATAAAAAAATTTTTATAGAAAATTTTGTTCAAAAATAAATATGTATGTATATACAATTTTAGCAAACTACGATATAAAATTTTAGAAAACTAAGATTGAATTTAGTAAATCATCAATACTTCGTATCTTGTAAAAAAGTTAAACTTAACTCGAGGAACGTGTTAGTACTGGGAATTTAGAAATTCGAAACATAGAAGGCAACTCTCTTATAATTAGGTTGGATTATTATATGTAACTTTAAATTCTTATCATACAAGTATCAGGAAAAAAAAACGAAAATTAAGATTGAAAATTTAAAAAATACTAATTTTGAAAATTAAAAATAAAATTGCTTTGGGAATAAAAGACTTGCAACGAGGCAGGAGGCATCACTTAATAGTACAATATTTCTTTATTTTGACTCGAAGTAGCAACACGCAATTTGTCTTAAATCACTTATACCTTCAATGTCAGATATTGTGATCTGCAGTATCATGTCAGCGCTTTAACTTCTTAATCCATGCCATGTAAATTCTTATGTTGTGAAAACCACAAAGAAGAAACCTTTTCCTTTCTTCAGATTATTTAAAATATTTTATGAAACCTTTGTTTCTTGTGTCTGCATATGCATGCATTTATGCATACCAATCATGGCTATGCATGCACATACATGCACATATGAAGGTACTCATCCATTTAAGCAGGTGTGTAGGCACGTTGATTTTCTCTTATTTATTTCGTTACTGGTTAGTGACTAACTGAATGACTGACTCCCTGTATGTGAAACTTCTTTAATCATTATACTCGTATTGTACATATAAAAAAGCGTGATAAAAGAAAAATGACAAAATGTGGTGGTCGGTGGCCGTTTGTTGTTTTTAAGTGTTGCTAACCGGACAAATAACAAACGAAACATACTTTCATTTCCATACTCCATCATCTAAAATGCAAAAGGACGTAACAACACTTTTTTCCTAACATCACTAAGAGGAAAAGACCTACTCATACAAAGCATTGTTTTGAAACTGGGGAGCAGTGCTTGTGGACTTTTGATTTAAATTTAGATATCAGGAAAAACTTCTGCGGAAAGTTTCGCATGTCTTAAGGACGATTTTTTTCTGGAATGACATGTGCGATCCACAAGCCATTAAACATCAAATGGATGCTCTTTGGAACAAAAACTAGTATTTCGGTAAAATATACGATTATCGGAAACGAGATACATACATATCTATTCTCTTCAGAACACAATATTTTACTAGTGTAATACACATCACATTAAGTCGTTGATCTAGTGAGTCAATAGAGTCAATTTCATTGAAAAATGTTTCTTTAAAATAAATTGTTTACCCTTTCTTAAGGGTAACATTTTGATAAAATTTTCTTAAGAGGAAAATTTTTATAAAACTTTTCTGAATTGTAAAATTTTGATAAAATTATTCTTAAGAGGAAAAATTGTATACAAATTTTTTAAGAGTAACTTTTGATAATATTTTTCCGATAGTAAATTTTTTTATAAAATTTTACTAAGAGAAAAATTTTGAGATTTTTTTTTTTTTGCAGAGAAAAATATTTATTAATTTCTTTAAGGTTTTTTTTATCAAATTGTTTTTTAATACAAATTTAGATTTTTTGCAAATTTTTTTTGGATACAAAATTCGATTGATGTTTTATACAGAAACTTTTTATTAAACATTTTTTAAGATTTTATGAAATTTTTCTAATCATTAAAATTTTGATAAAAATTGTCATTAAGAAAAATTTTGAGATAGATGTAGACAATTTTTTTTGCTTCGCAGATTTGATTAAGATGCCAGTTTAATATTTCGGTAAAAACCAGCTCGTCAGGTCTACACTTCGGAATCCTTATTGAATAAAACTTCAGGAAATTTTCAAGATATCCTTAGTAGAGCCGAAAATTCTTTCAAATTTAGCCACGTTCTAAAAAATTGTCTCTCCTTAGCATTGAGTAACTTAGGACACCCATCGGCCATCTTAGTGGCAACTTTAGTGCTTCCAGCTTTATCTATTTGAATGAAACCTAAGGAAACTGCCATAATATCCCTGGTAAGATACCCATTTGCCATCTTTATGAGAAAGGCCACTAACTACTGGCTACTGTAGAACTTTCATTTTTACCTCATTGGATAAAACTTGAGAAAATTGCTAAGATATTTTAGTAGAGACATACAATTGTTAGAAATTATCAACGATATGCTTCTGCTTCTTGAATAATTTCCCCTGATTAGCTTTGAGTAGCTTAGGATTCCTATCGGTCTTCTTATTCTTAATTCGTTCGTTGCTATTCTATACTATGGCATTAAAATGTTTTTACTCGAGTAACTCGATTACTCGTAGAAAATTACTCAAATAAATCTTTTTTTAAATTACCCATTTAATTTACTCGAGTGATTGATTTAATTTTTCCGATTATTCGAGCAAACATTACTCGAGTAAACACCCTACTTATAATGGGTGTTTTTATTAGAGGTATAGAACTTCGAATTGAAATAAAACACAAGAAAATCGTTTTAATGTCTATCAATTTGGCTTTATTGGAAGGATAATTTTATGCCATTAATGTTTAAATATGATTTCGGGCATGTGGCCGCCGCGGCTGGCTCGAATAAAGCCAATTATACAGGTCCAATTTTCAACAACTTTTTCGAGCATATGGGGCCGTATGTTGGCAATAACGCCACGAATGTTGGCTTCCAAGTCCCCTAACGTTTCTGGTTTGTTGGCGTAGACGAGCGACTTCACATACCCCCAAAGAAAATAATCCAGTGGTGTCAAATCGCACGATCTTGGTGGCCAATTGACCAATTTGCGATGAAAATCAGCATCGAGATCAATCTCATTATCGGCCCATACACCAAAATCACGACGCATTGCATGGTCTCGCGGCTTTAATTCTTGCACAAGCTGGATCTTGTAAGGTCGCAAGCCAAGATCTTTGCGCAAAATCTTCCATAAAGTTGATGGACAAAGCTCCAATTGCTGTGCACGCTGGCGAATCGATTCATTCGGGTCCTCTTCAACACTTTGCTCTACAGCGGCAATTGTTTCTTCGGTGCGCACTGTTCGACGTCGCTGCGGATGCGTATTATCACATAGAGTAAACGTAGTGCGAAAACGATCCATGGTTAACCGAATTAATTGCTCTGATGGACGATTATGTCGACCATAAAATGGACGGAGCTTGCGGTAAACTTCGCGAACTGAACCATTATTT
The DNA here is from genome assembly GCA_933228675.1 of Stomorhina lunata. Classification (NCBI taxonomy): domain Eukaryota; kingdom Metazoa; phylum Arthropoda; class Insecta; order Diptera; family Rhiniidae; genus Stomorhina; species Stomorhina lunata. The sequence goes on along the minus strand of OW121741.1, from coordinate 134,688,579 downwards.
TCGAAATAAATTTGCACGATTTGCAAGCGTTGTTCTTTTGTCAACCTGTTCATGATGAAATGGCAAACCAAACTAAATATTAATCACTTGACAGCTGACAAAATGGCCGCCAGTTAAAAAAGTGATGCCAACTTAAAGTTCTATACCTCAATAAAAAACACCCGATATATAGTCCAAAAGTAATCTAAACATTTTAAAAAATGTAATCCATTTAACATTACAATATCCAAGAAGAGGATCATGTAATCCATAAATTTATAACATCTGAGTAATCTCAAAACTAGTCCATGTCACTACTCCGCGCATTATCAACAAAGGGTTCGTATCGAAAAAACATCATGTCACTTTTTGTTACCATAGCCATATTTTCTTTGCGATTATTGTCAAATATCTTTTTAGAAATCTTCTTGGTCCATGCTTGCACTATGTAGAACCATTGTAGTACGTGACATACATGTTCTGACAATGTAAGCATCACCACCCTGACTATTTTTTCGATCCGGTGCATTTTACTAGCTGCTGTAGTCTCACATTGAATTTTTCATTCTTAAGAGAGTCTGATTACCAGACTACCACTTGATATAACTTTGAAAAATAAGATGGTACGATTATGAATTTGCTTTAGTATCATTACACGATCACTCAAAAAAAATATGTATGTATAATTATAATGTGACGCATCAAAAATAAATATAAAAATATTTAACTTTTTAGACTGTTCTTGTTAAATTTACTCTATTATTTGATACGTAAATTGGTCTTGGATAAAAAGTATTGTACATGTGAATAATTTGGTTATCAACAGAGGTTGCGAATAATGAATTCTTCAATTATTAAATTGCATGCTATCTCACGCAGATAAAGATTACATCTGGAATTTTTAAGGTCTTGGGACTGGTTATAGTTTCGTGGTATTTTTGCCTTTAATGCCCACATAAGATGAAAACTGAACTGCTGAGCTATCTCTTTGAGATCTGCAACAATATAGGGCTGATGATGAATTCAGCAAGAACCTATATATATATATATAAAACATGCTATCACATATTCTTCATTTGAAGTCCTTGTTGATATTCCTTTTCCCTGACGAAGTGACTAATTTAAATAGCTGCTTTGATTATTGTCTGTATTCTTTTTTTTATATTAAATGTTAATTTTCATTTTGGCCAAAATAAATTAAACTCGCACTTTTTTGTCATTGTTACAGGGAATGTATTCGAATATATTGTATATAAGTTTGTAAGTTTATTTTAAATGTGCAATTTTGTTGTATTGTTTGTTTGGTTTTGTTTTGCCAGTTTACACATGTTTGTTGGATGTGTTACACAGGCAACAAAGGTCAGGATAGGTCACAGCAAAAAGGCGTCGTCCATATTTATTAGTGTCTATGCAATAAACGAATCATTTTAATCGGTTATGTCTGACGGTTATACTGAAGTCAACGTATGCATATATATAGAAGCAGTGATGCCTAATAAAATAAGGACCTAGCGATGCATTTATTTGTGGAATATTCACCACGGCTTTTCTACGTGCTAAGTACCCAACATATCAAATTTTTCTAAAGATAATTAAATTACGTTTTCTTTGGTAAAGAGATGATAGTAATTTTTGGACGAATCGAATTATTATTTCAGGTTCCCCCCCATAGAGATTAGCAAAAATATTACTTAAAGTAACGAAAATCAGTGTATCAAATTTAGTAGGAATTGTTGCGTATTTGACTACATTTTAGTCTAAGACAATTTCTAAGAAAAAGACCTAGGTTCCTAAAACTCCCAAATTAAGGAATAGAAAAAGATCTTAGTCAAAAAAATCTCTTATTCTCTGCAAATTGAGTCAAAAACTGCCTATAGAATTGTACATACGAATTATTTTACATCCTTTTAGAGGATGTATAGTGCAAAGGTGAAAATTTGTGCAAAGGTTAAAAGTTGTGAATATGAGGGATTAAGCATGATATTTATTTAACACTTTTTAGAACCGTAAAGTTGTGCCATCTGTTGTTAGCGTGTTCATGCTGTAGGGCTTACTGCAAATGGAGGGTGCTGTAGAAATTAAAAATAACAAAAATCGATGTTACCGCGACTGGGGGAAGAACCCGGGCAAAATTTTATGTATTATGCTTAGTAGACGATGTGCTAACCAACTAAACCAAAGCACCCTCTAAGTGTTACTTCTCTTGAAAAAAATCCTTTTCGATAAAATTTAGAGTCATTTGCCAGCTCGTCGTTGTATTCTGCGAAACTCAAATTTCTTGTGTGCGACTCGGAATCGAGTGTATCAGATTCTTCTGCAACTAACACCAAAGTTCTAAATAGAACCTTCCTACCCAATATCAAATAACCGATTACTTTAAAGCGAAAAAAAAACTTTGTTGGTTTCTTAATGTCAACACTTAAACATGGATCGATAAAGTCGTCTCGACGCTTTTTTCCCATTCTTATGCATTGTATAGGAATCAGAATGGCAAAAAATGCTATACATTTGTGTATTTAAACATATCTATGTGATTATATACATATATACACAGATATATAAACTTGCAGACATACATACAGACGTACATAAATATTTGCACAAACAAAATTGCAACCAGAAATATGATGGTGACGTTGACGTTGTTACTCTACCTTGTATTAAGTTAGTGGGGGAGGGGGAGGTTGGTTGTTGTTGTTCGCTTTTGCTATTTATATAGTAACGCACAAGAACATTTTACGTCGCTTCAGACACAGTCAGTTATTCCCGTTGCAAAGGGGTTATAGTGAAGTAAGCGACGGATAAATTCCATTCAACCCCAAAGCATGTAACAGTAAATTCATTGATGTAAAGTGAGTAACATGGGGGTTTCGTAGATATTTAGACGCCAACAAAATTTAAAGCAATAAACAAATAAAATCATAAGCTTTATACAAAACATACATACGTACATGTATTAGGGATGTTTGTTTGCAAGGATCTATTGTAGATTATTTTTGTAATATGTCACTTAAATACCGCAAAACAAATTTAAAATCTGAACACAATAGAAATTTTAACTATTTAAACACCCACATTTGAACCTATAAATTTTAACAGATAAGTTCTATTTAAACACCCACATTTGAACCTAGCTTCTCTTTCGGAAGCGCAGCCGAAAATTACAAAAATATACTTTAATTTCGGAAAATTTTAAGGCAATTGAAGGCTTTCAAATAGCCGGGGTAATTGATTGAACAATTTATAAAATCTGTAAACCCGATTTGTTTCTTTATATAGAATAGGTGAAAAACTTTCTTGATTTTTTTAATTTATTGATATAGATAAGCGAAAGACTTTTGAAGAAAGTTTTTTACACTCACAGAACTGACCTAGCACTAAATTTTTTTATAGTGTGTTATATGATTTAGTGGTTGGTCTTTGTAGACATACGAGTAATAAGTTCAAAAGTTCGGGTTTCGGGAACAAGTTCCTGATTTCATTTAAACATCTCCTAGCAGATAGATCAGAGAAACAAAAAATATTACTATGATGCCAATTTTGTAGCGAATTGCGATAAAAATGCATTAAGATTAGGCATTACTCAGATTAACACCATAAATAAGTCATAATTTATGAAGTTAAAAAGCCAAACAGGAGTTGATTACACCAGACCTACTCAGTAAGCATTATAATAAAATCCCTGATAGTCGTGCTCCCCTGTATATATTATTCGTGTACTGTAATATGTAAAGCCCTGTGAAGAAAGAGAGTACCTGACAAATAAGCTCGAATCGTCAGAACTGCGTAGAAAGATGCAGAACTTCACAATGAGAACATCAAACACTAGAATAAAACAATTCACTATAGTGCTGGTTGACATCATTACGTAATTCTGTTTAGAGATTATTTGGATATATGCTCTCGCCTAAGATCCTTAAACATAGATAATGAATCAACGCGGAAGAGCCCGAAATTAAACAGCTTTAGTTTTAAGACCAAGAAAGGGTGACCCCAAAGGGTATAACACTTCTTCCAATACCGTGCAAAATACTAAGTCGAGTAATTTTGAATAGAACGACTGACGCAGTTTCCGAAACACTCCGCGAAAATCAGTTTGGGTTCCGAGAGAATAGATCTTGTGTTGATCTAATCAACACAGTAAGAATAGTACTGGAGCAATACAATGAATTCCGCACCCCCATTTACCTAGCGTTTATCGACTTTATGAAGGCCTTCGACAGTGTCAATAGCAGCTATCTATAGAGAATTTTAGAAACCCGTAACATGCCAACGAAAATGTTGAACTTAATTTGGGCAATGTATGTGGACTTTAAATGTCGAGTTCTACATGAAGGTAAATTGTCTAATCCGTTCGAAGTTACTACTGATGTAAGACAAGCATGTATCCTGTCACCTATACTTTTTATCCTTGTCATCGACAATAAAATGCGCACGGCACTGAATGGTAGACGTGGTATCCAATGGACACCCTTTAAACAACTCGAGGACTTGGAATACGCTGATGACGTATGTCTCAAAGCTCAGGTCACCTTCAAGAAAACACAAGCGCTATTAGCCTGGAGGCTATGACGCAAAACCGTCGACACACATCAATGTGAGGTTATTGGATGTGTACCTACCTTGGTAGTTTGGTATCTACAAAAGGTGGCGCCGACGAGGATATTGAATCGCGTATTAATAAGGCAAAATCTACATTCGGCATTCTCCGAGCTATTTGGAAATCTGGGATAATATCAACAACAACTAAATTACGAATATATAACTCGAATGTCAAGTCCATCTTGTATTACGGTTGCGAAACTTGGAAACGTTCAAATGCCATCGATAAGCGTCTACAAATTTTTGCAATTAAATGCTTGCGGCAAATCTTTAATATGTAATGACAAAATCGCATAAGAAATGAAGATCTACTAAACGCTACAAACCAAAACCCTTCTTCTTTAGAAGTATGTTAACGGTAATGGCCACTTCGAAGGCCAAATACCAACATTGCTCGACAAGCGCTCCGTTGGCATCCACAAGGATTCATCAGTTGTGTTGGTGCACCTGCTGGAACGTGGAGGTCAATTGATGCGCAGTTACAAACAGCAAACTATTCATGGAATGATGTATGCGTAACATCTCGCAATAAAGTTCGATATAAAAGGATGGTTGCTCTACTGGGAGTCAAGGATAACAGATGAAGTTTTAAGACGAACAAAAGTCATTCGAAGCAAATGGTTGCCATTTTTTGGAAAACTAGACCTGCTTTAATCGTACCATTGGTGCAGAATGATTCTAAATAATAACCATTTTCATCACAGACGAAAAACCAAACGCCGCGCCTCTGTTATTCTCAGAAAAAAATTGCAATGCCTGCGTTTGTCTACAAGCTGGTGCCTTTAAAACAAATGCACTGCAATAGAAAAAAACTACTTCGAAATGAAACTTATAGAAATACGTTCGTAAGTACTTTTTCAGTATTTGGAATAGCAACAAAGCTATTTTCAATGATAAATTTCTAACAACATTAACTACATGGATCTCTGGAGCCTTAACAATGGATGAGTTAGCCATATATATACCATATATATCAGAAACAACTGCTTTATGGGAGCCAAGAGGGGTAATGAAGGAAAAAAACTTTATATTACTTAAGTTCTAAACAATTTTCTATCGGGTGTTTTTTATTGAGGTATAGAACTTTAAGTTGGCATCACTTTTTTAACTGGCGGCCATTTTGTCAGCTGTCAAGTGATTAATATTTAGTTTGGTTTGCCATTTCATCATGAACAGGTTGACAAAAGAACAACGCTTGCAAATCGTGCAAATGTATGCAAATGTAATAATGGTTCAGTTCGCGAAGTTTACCGCAAGCTCCGTCCATTTTATGGTCGACATAATCGTCCATCAGAGCAATTAATTCGGTTAACCATGGATCGTTTTCGCACTACGTTTACTCTATGTGATAATACGCATCCGCAGCGACGTCGAACAGTGCGCACCGAAGAAACAATTGCCGCTGTAGAGCAAAGTGTTGAAGAGGACCCGAATGAATCGATTCGCCACCGTGCACAGCAATTGGAGCTTTGTCCATCAACTTTATGGAAGATTTTGCGCAAAGATCTTGGCATGCGACCTTACAAGATCCAGCTTGTGCAAGAATTAAAGCCGCGAGACCATTGACTTTGGTGTATGGGCCGAAAATGAGATTGATCTCGATGCTGATTTTCATCGCAAAATTTTGTTCAGTGATGAGGCTCATTTTTGGTTGAATGGCTACGTCAACAAGCAAAATTGCCGCATTTGGAGTGAAGAGAATCCACATGAGACCCTTGAGACGCCATTACATCCACAAAAACTGACTGTTTGGTGTGCTCTATGGGCTGGTGGAGTCATTGGGCCATACTTCTTCCGAAATAATGCTGGAGAGTCAGTTACCACAAATGGAGACCGGTGTAGAGCCATGATAACCGACTATTTTGTTCCCCAATTGGATGGCATGAATGTGGATGAGTTGTGGTTCCAACAAGACGGCGCTACATGCCACACAGCGCACGTCACAATTGATTTATTGAAGGAAACATTCGATGAGCGCATAATTTCGCGGAATGGACCTGTCAATTGGCCACCAAGATCGTGCGATTTGACACCACTGGATTATTTTCTTTGGGGATATGTGAAGTCGCTCATCTACGCCAACAAACCAGAAACGTTAGGGGACTTGGAAGCCAACATTCGTGGCGTTATTGCCAACATACGGCCCCATATGCTCGAAAAAGTAGTTGAAAATTGGACCTGTAGAATTGGCTTTATTCGAGCCAGCCACGGCGGCCACATGCCCGAAATCATATTTAAACATTAATGGCATAAAATTATCCTTCCAATAAAGCCAAATTGATGGACATTAAAACGATTTTCTTGTGTTTTATTTAAATTCGAAGTTCTATACCTCTAAAAAAAACACCCATTATTAGGCGGTAATCCTCACTCTTATTGTTAAATCCCTTTGTGTGATCTCGGGACTATTAGAACAAAATCCGTTATTTATAAATCCAAGTGAACAAATATCTTCACATGAAAATTAACTTCCCTAATACATCTGTTTGCAAGCTCGTCTGTGCTACGAAAGCAGAGAGAACAACCCTCCATAATGTTAAAAAGAAAAAATCATTGTACCCACGTCGCCAATGTTGCAACGTTTGTAAGGAGTCCATGTGATTGTTGTTTCTATGAATATATGTCTGTACTTCTGTAGCGACAAGTAGAAGTATGTAGACGAAATGAATGAATGACAGTAGTAGTAGAAGTAGGGCTGACTGGCTCTGTGGCCAGCCATACTACTACCATTAGTGTTGTTTATTGAGCAAAAAAATAATAATAAAAAAAAAATTTTTAAATAAAGTATAACACTGTGTAACTCTCAAATATTTTGCACACGGAAAGAAGTAGCGTGCAGGAACATTGGGTTGAATGGACGACTAAAGTTAAACCGAGTTCTTTTTTATTGCTACTGCTGCTGATGTTGTTGGTGGTGTTGTTCGTCGTTTTTATTATTGTTGTCATTATGATTGTTGTTGTCGTAGTCTTAGTCACATTGAGTCAGAATGAGTAATCATCATTATTATCATGCGAGTACATAAGGAGATAGTCGTCGCAAGAGTCGTGGTAACAGAGAAGAGGTCATTTGCTGTTTTCTTCTCATACTTTTAGGATTTAACCATAAGCAAAGGATGGCGGCTTCGTTACTGTCTAGACTAGTGAATATTTTTTTTATAGCAATGGATAACAATGCACATTTTTTATTCTATTCTATTAGTTTTTTTTCTACTTTTTTGTGAAGTACGTGATTGTTTGATTTAATCAGAGTATAAAAAAATTTTAAATTTTTAAATTAATTTAATATTCATCATTTATTTTAAAACAAAGGAACAGAGAAAGGGCGGTGTAATTTATAACAATTGAATTTAAATTTATTTTCAAGGTTAAATATTCATTTGGCGAAATGTAAGAAAAATAAGTTTCTTTTTTTTCGATATATGTATGAAAACCAAGGATTTCAAAATATATATAAATATTAAGATTTCAAGGGATTTTTTAATGATTTAAGATATGTTAATACTAAATCCATGTGTTCAAAAAGCTCGAGTTATAAATATCAATCTTATTAAGATTTTTGTTTATATATCGTGAACTTTTGCTTAAAAATGGTTCAGTTTTTGTGTTTGAATGTAATGTAGCTTTGTTACAGTTAAATGTTGTCCTTCTAAATTCAAACATATTTCCAGAATGCTGCAAGTATTTTAAATAACATTTTATTATGTTATTCAATGTCTACAATCGATTAAAGCGGTCTTACAATTTTTCGATAATATTTTTATTGCATTGTCTTCTTCGAAAAAGTAGGCCTTAGTGTCTGCGATTACCTCTATATCTTTACAAAGAGCATTCGTTAAAAATCTATGAACTGGTAAAATCTATGAATGTTGCTTAAGCCGGGTCTGGATAATACGGTTGATTTTGTAATCATCTTGATTAACTTATGTACTTTTTTACCTTGCCCTTGCCAGCTGCTGTTTGAGGTCAATGAATATTATACCATGCGCATCCCAATGTAGTAGTGCCATGCCCTTGCCAGTGGCTGTTGAAAAGTTGGAAACAGGTTTTAGACCTTTGTCACATATTGTCATAGAAATCGGGATTATTTGGTATGCTTTCGCTTACCAAAATATTAAGTCGCTATCAATTTTTATAATTTTTATTTTAGGGGCTGTTCACATATTACGTAATGCTATTTTCGCAGATTTTGAAACCCCTCCCTCCCCCCCCTGTGTAACACATTTTAATAGAAATACGTATACTAAATTCCTCTACTGTAACAAAAGTCATACCCCCTCCCCCCTAAGAGCGTTACGTAATATGTGAACAGCCCCTTATTTTATGTTTCGAAATAAGTTTGGTATTTTTATTTCACATAAGTTTGGTATTTTCACATAAGTTTGGTAATTCACATAAGTTTGGTATTTTTGAAAATATGCGTTCTCAACATGTTTTGTTGTTAATGGAAGTATTTCTATTTAAAATTAAAAAACGATACCCGAAAAATTTTAAACATAAACCGAATATTTTTGTATTAACTAGTTTTATTTTTTGCAGGTTACCTGTTGACCAGAGTTGAACATAAAATAGGTTCTCCAGAAAAACCTTTGTCTGATTTGGGTTTAATATCATATCGCTCTTATTGGAAAGATGTCTTATTAGAATATCTATGCAATCGAACTGGGAATACTTTAAGCATAAAAGATGTTTCACAGGTAAATTGTCTTTTATTGTTAATGTAATTATTATTGTTAATTTTAAATATTATTTAGGAAATGGCTATTTATTCATATGACATAGTTAGCACCCTTCAAGCATTGGGCATGATGAAGTATTGGAAAGGAAAACATATAGTACTCAAGAAACAGGTATTTGTAATTTGGAAATTATGACAAACAAAAGAAATTTTATTAATTTAGACATTTATTTTTTTGCAGGATGTTTTGGACGATTATGAAGAACGTATTAAAAGGCGTGGCACATTTCCGAAAATAGATGAAGCTTGTTTGCGTTGGAATCCATTTGTACCGCAACAGAATAATGACTCTCCCTGAAAAAGGGTTATACCCAATTATGATTAAGTTCAACTCCAAACATTGAATAAAATATATGTTCTTCAATATCTTTTTTGGGATTTCAACAAAAATTGTTTACTTTTACAAAGATTGAGGAACAAAGAAGCTGATAACTAATGATTTTAGAATTGCAAGGAAAACAATTTCTTTGTTTCCCATTAAGCTGTACAAGTCTGAGTCATTGCGTATATTAAAAAATATATATTTTTTTGGCAATTATTAGTCACACATGCGCATCTTTAGGTATTACTTTTTTAAAATATCGAATATGCATATAGTGTAATATATTTACGTACAATTTTTGTTTCTTCTTCAGATTTAGCTGCATCAAATTAAGTATATAATTATTCATATGTATATACAAATGTTTAATGTATTTATTTTAAATACTTCGAATAAAACCATATTTGTAAATGCAATTAATGTATTGTTAAAAGAAAAATACAATATTAGAATGATAACGGCACAAATAAACTTTTTATTTACCCTACATAATTATTTATGTCTTAGTACATTTGACAAATTAACAAATGACATAGTATATTAAAAATAGCTAAACGTAAAACCAGTCAGGACCATCATTTTATAATTTTATTGCAGCCGCTTTGAAATTTAACTGAATAAGTAATATATAAAATATACAGTGTCTTGAATAAGTAATTTTCCTGTCACAATCGGCTACAACAAGTTAAACTTTATCATTGAGAATAATTTTCAAAACATTACCCTGCATTTTTGACATAACCCGTTTCATCACGTGTTGAAAAACGTGACATCTCGTTTACATACAATAATAAAAATAATGATAACTCATGTTTGTGAGCTACAATTGTCGTGATAGAGAATGATTCGTTTTTGGTGGATCACAAACAAATAATTCTCCGAAGAAAAAAACGGAACTCATATACACAAATCAATGATTTTTCACCTGTCTGTTTTGAAGCGCAATGGACGAAACTCGTCCTGGAGCAAACCAAACCATTATACACACCTCATATTTGTTGGTGCTTTATCGATATAAATCGAATTAGGTTCATCGATGCACTTTCCATTTTTTTTTTTTTTTCAAAGCTTTCTGAGCTCGTATGTTATTAAAAATAGGAACGCAAGTTAAAAGATGACAGGTCTGGAAAAAGCCAATACCTAAATATATTCCTTTCTTCAAACAAAATTGACATGTTATTTAAAATTATTCACTTTTTCTGAAAAACAGTGAACCGATTATGGCGAATTGGAATTAGGGGATAATATTCTGTATTCATACTTATTTAGGCTACTGTACACATGTAGATAAAAATATGTTCTGCCGACAGTCGCGAAATTATATTGGAGTCATCACTTTGTTAAGGTTGTTATATACTCATTCTCTCCGTTTTTGCACATTCTCTCTCTCTAAAAGTTATTGCCATAAATCCCAAAACTCATACACGTTTTACATATAAATACGTCTTTCCGTAGTTCTGTCTAATACTTGAACGATGACACACGAATGCATAATAAAGTATTGGAGCAATATACAAAATCAGACATTCTACTACCTACCAGACAGTGAAAACTACTAACTTCAAACTCCTGCTTTCAAAAAATGTTTTGTCAATCACACAAGTTTTTTTTTATTGTTCTTGTTGTTGCCCAAAAACCAAATGCAAGAAGTTTTATCTCTTTACTGCGCCATTTCTATATATCATTGCCGACAGTTGAATTATGTATATTTATATATCTCTACATACGAATATAGAGGAAAGAGAAGGTTGGGAGTTATTTTTGGAGAGTTACCATCTTTTACTTAAAGAGATTTCGAGCAGATTCGGTATTTCAAATGCACAGCTCATTTGTATATGTCATACAATTTATGACGGTCCAATATTAAAATTATCTAAAACATGTTCATACCTTGCTTGTTTTATCTAGAAAAATCTTCATAAGTATGCAATTTGTTTACTGTTCAGTGCAGTAAGACTACATTGTCTACATCCGCTTTGAGGGTTTACATGTCATTATTAAGATTCATTAAGATTAAATACTTCTATATTTTGATAGGATCGCCATCTCAAGTCGACAGCGTAATACAGAAAAAGTAAAACGTTTCCTTTGTGTATGCCTTCAAGGTCCTCTATATATATAATTAAGGAATTACTGACGCAACCTCCATTTTCTAACTCATGTGTTTTTATGAAATCTGTCCTAATATTAACATAGTGTTTGTAAGAGGAGTGCTTCGTTTCTCTAACTAACACGACCACCGATCAGAACAGAACATTTAATAAGTCTTTCCTTAAAATTTGTATTTCTTATCCCGTAGGAGGACATGTTTTGTTTGAAAAGCTTGTCCTCCTTAAAGAATTTTTAAAGTTATGGTTGTCTCTGTGTTTTAGACGCTGAACTCATTTTTAATGAGTTAACGCTTACAGGATCTCGTAGTTCGCACCCGAAAGATTCAAATATTATTGGATTCCTTTTACAGTAAAAAAAGATATATTTTGTAGTTACAACAATGTTAGGGAGATATTAATACTTAATTATTCAAGATCTTAGCGCCTCTCTGGCATTTTGAACGGTTGAAAACATTACTTAGGAAAGAACTTTTTGACTAAATTTGGGGAAATAAATTTTAGAAACTGGGAAACATGAATGTCTGCATTTTCGGCAAAGAAAGAAATAAAAAGAAAATGAGAGAATTTGTTGAAGTACTCATTCAGCCAGACATTCGTATATATGTAGTCTTACATACAAAATTATGTTTGTTCATACGCGTCTGTAGTTGATATGTTGCGTGTGAATGTCTGTTTCATCGAATTGTGGAAAGAGGGTTGAAAGGACAAGCGATTGCAAAAAAAAATCAAACGGAAAGCTTTTGTCGTGGTTGTAGGTCTGGATTACGGCTAGTGTGGTGCACAAATTTAGTCACATTTAAATTGCAATAGGCAAGCATTGGAAATAATTTCAAGAAATACTTCGGTTTCATTTAAATGATTAACTTTAGCGAATTTATGAACTACAAATTACACATAATTTAAAAATCGGCTAATGAATGGTGGTAACAGGGAGCATGAGAATATCACCTTCCTAAATGGATAGTAGATAGACGGATTGATGGATACCTTGCACTTTGCTAAGCATAGATAGACATGTGTATGCATTTATGTACTTAGTTTGTAAGAATGTTCCTAACAAAGAAATCATAAACTCACACTCGGATGAAGACTCGTCGCCGCGAATACGGGTGAGTACAGCAAACAAGAAACAGCAGCAGCAACACCAACAAAAATTCCACCAACAAATGTTTGTATGATTTTGTTTTTGCTTTGTTTTTTTGGTGTATACGAGAAGTAGTACATGTTCGCCTTTGTATTTCACTATAGGCAATGACTGGTCTCCATCTTCTCGTACAGACGACACAGCAACAACAATGAGCCAACAGCAGCAGCAGTGCAGCACCGCCACTAGAACATAGAGATACACATGGAATAAACCGAAAGCAACGAACAATTTTTATATACGAATCCAACCATCAAGAAAGCAGTCAGTCGACCAGCCAGAAGCTAACGAGCCACCAGGCAGGCAGCCAGCCAGCAGTCATCAGCAGCAAAAGCAAAATATGTTTTGCAAACTTTTGGCTTTTGATTGAACGACGACATTGAATACAACTCATTTGATCGCCAACAGCCGGTCCGAACGGTTTGCTAACAAAAATCTTTCCGTGCTTTTTTAAAATTTAATATTTTTAAAATCGAAAATTCACATTGCAATATTTGGAAATATAAGTGTTTTGTGATGATGAATTTGTATTGTTGATTATTGAGAACAAAAACTGATAACTTGTGAAATTACTGAAAAGAAAGAAGAAAAAAAGAACATTAGTTAATAAACTACAAAAGTAAAAAATAAATTAAAAAAGAACTAAAAGAAAAGAGAAAAAACACATGTATGAATAACTACCAAAACTGCCTTTGTCCGTCATCATTAAGTTTCATTATTGTGTAAATGAGTGCGAGTGTTCGAACTTTTTTTAAGTTGTGTGTGGATGAAGGTGACGCATGGTGAGGCAAACATTTGCTAAAAAAAATCCAAAACGAAAGAAAACTTTGCGAGTGTTGATAGTTAACCAAAAAACGCAATAAATTGTGAAATTCAAACCCGGCATTTTTTAAGCGAATAAGTAAGAAACGAATAGAACTTATAAAACAAATGGACAAAAATCCCAAGAAGTAAATAATATTTCTATGTAAATAAATTGCTAATGTTTAAGAAATCTACTGAAATTACTAGCAAATTGAGAAACTAAATTGAAATCGATGTGATGATGACATTGCGAAGCTTCTTCTTACTTCCTTCAGACATTCAATATGGAATTTTCCCAATAATTTAAATATTTTTCTAGAAAATATTTATAACTTGGACATTATTATTTTTTTGGTTTAAAGTAACAAATGATCTCATTTACTCATTTTTTTAACTAAAAAAATGTAGATAATATTTAAATGACGCAAATTTACGTTATGATCGAGGCAATAAAATCATGCGTTAAACTCATGTTAAAATTAAACAAAAATATATAAAAAGTAATTTATATATAATGTAGAAATGTCGAGACAGAAATGTGTACCTACAAAATAAAATTGCCAAATAAAATGCACATTTTTTGGACTATTTCAAGACAGGAGACGGAAGAAGAAGCAAAATCGACAACGACATAAAATTTTAAGTAGTATATAAAACTTGAAAATCTTGTTGAATAATTGCGAGTTTAGATCATACTCATACACAACACACGTCATCTTCAAATCAAGTATACGACCGTCGGTACATATTATACATACCACGGTACTAAAGGCATTCGAAGTACATTTTAAATATACGACTCGTTGCGGTATCAAGGAAAATTTAAAGAAAGGCAACAAACCACACAAAAATGCCGGCTATAAATTGCTCACTCAATGACAGATAGTCAGAGTCTTTTCAAACAGCAAAAAAAACAATCAAACTGCATATTTACAGAGATTAGCAGACGTTTGGAGTTGTGGTAAAATCCATTAGGGATGCCATGTATTAAAGATTAATTTTTGTTTCTTCTGAAATAAAGAGGTGTGCAAATTCCCTCACATTTATTACTCAACTCTATAAAACATATGTACTTTATTCGTTGTCGTTGAATTCTAACGAAAACAAGAAACGATTAAAGCATAGAAACAAGACTACCGGCATTTTCGTTGTCGCTTTTTTATTTTTATTATCAAGTTTGTCGAAAAAAAGTTCATGCGGTTGTGCTTGAATTCTCGCGAATACCGCAGTACCAGTCAATAGACACACAGCTAATCATATGGCTGAATGTCTGGGTTGGTTGACTATGTGAGCGTGTTGAATTTAGCTTTTCTTTTGTCTTCCTTCGCGTTTCGTTTGTTACTTTTTCTGAGTTGGTTTAAGATCAGTAAACGTTTGAAAGGTTTTGCCGGTAAGTTAGCTATTTATATATATATATATATATATGTATATGTATTTTAACACATACATTTGCAAACAAAATAATATAGAGAAAAGAATTAAAATAAGTAAAAACTAATGAGATAAATTAAGACTAAATTGAATATTTCACTTCAAATCAAATACAAATTAAAGTGAAAAGAAAAAAACTACTTTTTTTTACCAGTTAAGTGAGGTTAAATTTGTCCCGAGTGCCCCACCCAGTCAAGCTACGAAGAATCATCGCATTGCTTTTTGTTCACACAAACATTCAATCTTGTATATATTTGTTCATATATTAACTATATACCAGAGTACTTGTCTTGTCGAGTATATAAAATATAAAAAAACCAATTCGTTAAAAAATTATTTAAAAAAAGGAATAAAAATAATTTAAAAAAAAAAGATACCAGGCTCTCATATACCAGCACATTTGAATATGCTAAAACTACTACTACAAAAGCATTTAATATTTTATATTTTTGCAAAATTACTCTCAGTTTCATTTTGCTTTCTCTTTGAGCACTAAAACAACAGATCGTTCAAAGTTTTCATTTGATTTGTTCAAAGTCAATGGGAGCAAAATGTTAATAGTATATAATTTGGTGTATATTTAAATGTTTAAGCTAAGAATAACAAGTGGTTGAGTTTTGAACAGGTAACGAATTTAATTAAAACATTAATTTCTTTAATTTTTTGCAAAAGCATGTCCAACTTTTGATTTGTATGATCTATATAAAGTAGAGAATGGTAAATTTAGGCAAAAAAAAAAAAAAATACTTCAATAATGTCTAACAAATGTTTGTCATATCTTTGTATGTGGTGGGGCACGTGTATCGTATTTTCCCTTTGTATTGGTGAGTAAGTTGCGAATCTTTATCTGTAAAAGAAACAAAAACTGAAAAAATTTTGAGGCCGTCTGCGCTCATAAAAAAACATGATTACCAGTACCACATTTTGCTGCTTGGTAACAGCAACTAAAAAGCACACACCTCGCTTTAAAATCCCCTAAACAAAAAATAAAAAAAATGATCTTACAGCATTCGAACTACAAGAGTGCAGCAGCAAGGAGGTATACTATACTACATATGTATATACAAGTATTTTCAACAAACATATGGTTTTGGGAATACCAACCAAAAGAGAAAATACAAAGAACTGATAAAATAAATGATCTTCACGATGCCTTTTTTAATGTATTTGTATCAGGCCTTATAACAGCTACGAGTAGACATATGTATATGTATTAAAGCTATACAAATTTAGAAAAACCAGGGTCATTTCTGGGTCTGGTACACAACGAAAATTAACTATACACAAAAAGTATGACGAACTAAAATTACATTTATAATAGTTTTATATTCAAATATTGTTAAAAACTACAACTATAAAAGTAATTCGTGCGAAAAGGTGTTGCTTAACTTAATTTTTGCAAAATTGAAAAAAATTTTCTTTAAAATGACGTCATATCCTTTTTCTTTGTAAAAAAAAAAATTAAACAAAATTACTCACCAATCTATAACATATAACCTAATGTAAGTTAAAGTTGTTTTATACATATACATTTTTTATATACTTAAATATAAAATATATACTTGTGTTGTGTATAGTCTGTCAACCAAACATGTGCATGAACAATACATGTATGAGAACGAACTCCATGTTTGAAACTTATAAAAGGAAGATTAAAAGAAATACAAAGAGAATTGTTCATCTGGTCTCTCCCTACTCTAAGACACTACTTGATTATAAATCTTCCCATTGCAAACAGAAACTACATGATCACATGTATTGAAAAGCACAAAAGCAGGAGCTTAATTTAAGCTGCAAACTTTCTCAAATAACCACACCTGGCAACCCCAAATTAACATGAAGCCTTTCATTTATTTACTCATACCACTACATGCTTACTAACTACTTCACATAGATACTAACTATTCATTTTTTTTTTTGTTGTCGGAATTCGGTGTATTGGAGTGTGGTGAGTAAGGCAGTCAGTCAAGTTAGCCGCCAGCCAACCAACAACCGGCTTAGCTTGAAATAAAATTTAGTCATTCACTTGGTTTTGGTAAAATTTGTAGACGGCTCTCATGGTTGGTTGTGCATTTTTTGCACAAATAAATTACAGAAGATCATTAACCTTAAAATATTTTTTTACATACTACGGACACAAGGTCACACAATACAAGGCGAATATAAACTACTCTTGATGCAATTCTTATGCTCTCTCATACTCGTATGTATGTATATGTTTTCGGTTAAATGACAACGACGATGAAATCTATTTGCATACATATATTAAAAGAGTAAATTAATTCTTTATCGCCCAGACTAAATGGCTGAAACAAGAGAATTGTAGTTCCATTAAAAATGGATTTTAAGAAATTTGGACTTTTGTTTTAAACGTGTAGAATCATTAAAGTTATATCTGTGGCTGGGTGCTAAAAGGGCCAATGTCAAAAACAATAGTTTTCAGAAAATTTTATTTAAGTTTTCATTTTCCATATAAATTCATAGTAACATTGTAAAACCTTTATAAATTTGTTCTGAGTTAAGTTAGAGATTAGCTGTTGAAGCCAAATAAATTAGGGTAAAGAATGGATTCTAATGCAATGATTTACTCAAAACGGCAAGAAATTGACATTGGCCCTTTTAGCACCAAGCCGATATCTGTGGCTAACTTATCAAGATAACATTTAAATTCAAGATAACATTTAAATACAAGTAAGACATCGAATGTGGTCCCAAGTCAAGAAATTAAATTTTTTTTCACTTCTTAGGCTTGAGTTATTGAGTCTTGCAAGAGAGCTAGGTACATATGTATGTGAACCGACTGTCTCTGAATTTAGCTAATTATTTTTACTTTTTATAAAAATGAGGTCTGCAAAAATAAAATTGTCACTACGATCATTTCTATGATTTAGTCGCGTTTCGGCGAGTTTTGCAAAAGATCTTGAATGCTAGTTAAATAGCCTAAACCAAAGTTGGTAGTGAGATTTCTGCTAATATAAGCATTATTTTTATATAAAATTCATTGTTTCTTGCCTGTAAGTGGCCAAAATCGACTTCGTCCAATTTCCATAGTGATGGTTTTACTACCAAAACAAATATATGTGCCAAATTTGTTTATTATTATTCAAATTGTCTTTAAAATCATTATCTGTATTTTGATTACAAGTTTACTTGGACAATCAGCCGTTCAGCCAGACGACGGACGGGTATTGTTAAATCGTTTCACGACGTGATTCTTAGTCGATCGTTTTACCTAAAGGGTCTCACATATATACATATATAATTGCCACGACATTCCAATTGGAACAGGGTTACATCTTTCAGACAATAATCTATTTTTTCAAGTGGGTCTGGCCTCCCCGGCCTCGAACTGGGGACCTCTGGCAGCTAGGCGGGTGACTTACCTTCTACATCACGGCGGTTGAAAATTTAAGTCTGAGACTTAAATTTTTTTGTACAATAGCATTTGGTCCGTTTTTCAATTTGTCTTTTTAAGATATATAAAAGGGCAAAACTGGATAAAAAAAATCGCCTTTGTAGCTTAAAGTCAATGCACATATTTTTTAAACAAATCTTCCTTAAAAGTTATTTTAATAAAATTGAAATACATGTTAAGTACTTTTTGAAAATGTGAATACATATGTTGGGGGTAAAATGGGCACAAAGTTTACCAGTCCAATTATAAACATTCCCGCTGACTTTAATTCCCTGATAGCTTATTTTTCACGATAAATTAATTCCTCCATTATAAACTAAAAGAGAGAATATTTTTATGTGAAAGGGAGTTTCAATTAAATATTTGAAAGTGTAAAAATTCACCGGGAATTGTTATTCATAATTGGGCTGTATATGTTTTTAAAATTGATTTTTTTTTGGTACCATGGCGACTTGAGATGTCATGGCACCTCTCGTATAAGGAACATATTATTATATCTCCTAAAGTAATAGGTATAGAAACAAATTTTAAATTACATTTTGAATAGCTAAGAAAATATGTGGACAGGTGTTTGGTACTTTTTTGAAACTATGCTCGATAGGGGGTAAAAAGTGTGAAAATAATTTTTATGGTACTTTTTTGACTTACTCTTATATTTTGAACCGAAGAATATAGAAAGGATCTTTGTACAGCAATAAAAAGATGTAAAAAAATATTGAACACATAGTTGGTACTTTTTTGATTTCAAGGGGCAAAATAGGTTAAAAAGTGATATAATGATAACATCTCATATAGTAATTTGAATAGAAACAAAATGTTAACTGCGTTTTAATAAAATGTAGCGAGTTCAAAAAGGGGGAAAAGTTAGCAACGTTAAAACTTTTAAAGTAATAGGTATGGAACCAAAATTTAAGTTGCGTTTTGATCAGCTGAAAAAAGGCCGTGCAGAAATAATGTGTGAAAAATATTTTTGGTACTTTTTAACAAATGAACTTAGAAACAAAAAGTGTATCACAAGTATATACTTTATAAAATAAAATAGTTATATGAAAATTTTAAAATTTGTCTCGAATTCCTTATCATAAAACTGCGAGCAAGGCTCGGTCAACCAGGTACTTTTTTATTAAAGTGTGAATGTAAAAAAAATATTTGTATATATGAATTCGTATTTCGTAGTAATGGCTGAACCGATTTTATTTAAAGATGAAGTTTCCCATGGCATTATAGATATTTTTAGAAATGGATTAGGATTTTTTTTTTCAATTGAAGTAGTTTAGACAAAATGTGTTGGGATACGAAAAACAAAACTTTGTGCCCCTAAAAAAATGCTCTATGTAAATATGTAATTTTTTTTCAGTATAAGTCAAAAAATACAATGGAAACACAAAGTAAAACCAACTCTCCAGTCCCACAACAACAAAAGGGTAGCAACGTAAAACGGGTTTAAGCTTATATATTTAATAAAATTTGCGTTAATAAAAAATTAACGTTTATAGTTTCGCAAAAGGAAACTAAATGTAACTAACATATACATCATAATCTACCACATACTTATGGATTTTTTGATTGTATGCATTGGGAGTATTTATGTGACTAATCCATCATACATACATATATACGATACAACATTAACCAACATTGTTTTATGTATTTGACATTATCTACATACATATACGTATATGTCTAGCACTCTGCGCGCTAATCAGAGACCGGGGCTGAATATTTAATAAACTGCAGTCAGGTACCTGAAGTAGCGCGCGAAGTTTTAGGCACTGACATCATAGTAATCATCATAATCATCGCCTTCTCATCATTATCATATATCATAATAATTAAAAAAAAACGTTAAAATGAAATACAACACAACAGATTAATTAACAGTTGGGTTAGGTCAGTGAAATTAGTGTACTAAAAGGAATAAAGAACAAAAGTGTGATGTCCCATGTCTATTGTACTTCATCAGGTGCTCTGGTGCCTTGAAAACCCGGCACATGTTGAAGTACATTCAATATGAGACGAGTGTCAACGTTTAATTTTAAAAATGTATTATATTACGAATTATCTATTATTATTTTTTACAAAATTTCAGTTATTCTACCGTGGATTTATTTACAACTCTAAGAGTATTTAAAATTTGTATATATATCTCAAAATGTTTTAATTACCTTTTTTACCAATTTCAGATATTCGCCAATGAAACTACTATATCGCCCATTGACTTCAACAGTGACATAAATCACAAAAGTTTAAAAAATACTTTAAAGAGTGTTGTCGTTTAGTATTTCAGGCAAAACTTATCCACAGTGCAAGAAGTATTTTTTTTATCACGATAGCTCTTATGGATATGTCATTAATTTTTACACCCAACATAAAAAATATAGGGTATATATGTATATACAATAATGTCTATTCATCAGTTAAAAACACGCATACACGAAAAAAAAAAGATAGAGCAAAAAAATTTGCGAAATTATTCCTGATTTCTTAAAAAAAATTGGTATTGAAATTAGGCAAGATCCGTTCTCCTATAGCCCTCCCCGGGAAACACTTTAAATTTCAAAAGCTCCTAGATAAATCCACCCTCGGAAACCAGTTCAATGCTTATAGATATCAAATTATAATTACCTGCTCCTTTGGAGATATGTGAGATATCTTTATATTATATTTATATTTCGGAATGTGATGGAAATTGATCGTTTTCTAATCGATGGATTTCTGGTATATTTTTGAGACAATTTTTCCCATTAAACCAAAAAATGCAAACCAAATGAAAGATAAGATACCAGTCAAAAGAATAAAAGCCCAAATTTTAACTTTTTTGGGAAATAACCGAAAATTATCTCAACAATATAACAGAAATCGATCGCTTTGAAAACGATCGATTTCCATTACATACCGGATTATACCAGAATTTTGCTTCAAAACGGGCAGCAAAGAAAGTGTGAAAAATATACAGTCGAACTTCTCTAATTTGAACTTCTATTACTTGAATTTTTCATAAGTTGAATAAAATTCCGTGACAAAAGCATCTGCAGCATAGATCCTATTAGACTTTACTTCTATAACTTGAACTTCTATAACATGAATTCCTCCATAAGTTGAAGAAAAATCGGACCACAAAGCTTCAGTAACTTGAATTTTTCAGAAATTTTCTCTCTTTTGCTTACAAAAATTACAAAGTAGTCGCTAATTGTAAATAATGATTCTTTTGACAGGAAAAATTAGGAAACCTCGTTGATTCCGTGGTGTTAAGTCAATACCAGTCGATTATGAAAGTAACATAAGGCTTAGATGAAGAATGGATGATAAAGATACAAAATTTTCTGCTGCTGCAAGAAAAGTTACACTCATTGTTGATAATTGTCTGGCGCACCCAAAATGTATTTAAATTATGTTGAAGTCTATTGAATTGTTTTTTCCTCCAAAGATGAAAATTACAACCTCTTGAACGGGGTGTATTCGATACTAGAAAGTTTATTATAGAAATATAATTTTAAAAGAAGCTTTAGTTTATATTAAAAAAATCTAAACGAGATATTAATGTACCAGAATGCATTAACCATTTATCAGTATTTTAGAATATAATAAATTAAATAAATAAAAATAAATTGCTGTTAAAAATAATTGTTTTTTTCTTACTATTGGGACCGTTTTTAAATTTGATTCCCAAAGTTAAAGTCTCCGTAAGTTGAAACTTTTTTCGGGATAATGGTGATTCAATTTATAGAAGTTCGACTGTATATAATTAAAACTTTTCAAAATCCATTATGGACTTTTTCAAATAGCTAAAAACCTAAAGGTTCTATATATGGAAGATAAGAGATTTAGAAGAAAATCTGGATCAGAGAGAAAAAAGGCCAAACAGATATTGATAAAGAAACTTTTTAATGCTCTAATGCTTGAGTGTATATTGCCAAAGCTGAACTTAAGTCATATAATGTTAAGATAGTTCCAGAGCGCAATTCGTTGAAGAACTTTAACAAAAAAACAAGCGGAAAAATCTAAGTCAAATTTTTTCAATAAAAAAAATAAACCTTGTTTTGTGATGGATAACAAATTGAAACGAACGCTCTCCAACTTCCAGGCCAAAATTTTTATATTGCTGATGATCGTACCAGTTAAAAAAAACAAAACTAATTCTGTACTTATCAGGCACCAAAAACACAGAAGTTTATATAAGGGAGTAAATACAAAAATGGCTTTTATCATTTCAGAGACATCTGCAGACTATGCTTAGACGCGGACACATCCGAAACGGTCGAGCATATACTCTGTCACTGTCCTTTGCTTCAAAACCAGAGACTTAAATTTCTAGGCAATAGATTCCATGAGGAACTGGGAGACATACAGCAGTGCAAGCTGACTGATGTTGTTGGTTTTATTTTGGGACTCAGATGGCTTAGTTAGACGGTCTCTTCCCCCTAGGGTAGCGTTTTTGGTCAACACTTCTCTTCTCTATCTTTAACACTTTCTAGAACTTCTCCCTTCACTCTTTTCTTTCTTTCTCTTTCCGCTATGGTTTGTTTACTTTCAGAAAGGACCACAATGGACCCGAAGGTCTCCGATCATTACCTTTCTCCTGGCATTACCTTTTTCAACCTAACCTATCATTTCAGAGACATTAGAATCGTAAATATTTTTGTTCCGATTTGAAATCATGTCACTATGGGAAAAAGCCACTGGAGTGGTATTAAAACAATAGAGTCATTTTTATACCACGAGAGGAAAATCAAGACTTTGGTCTGTAGAAAGGCAATGATCTCCCGTAAAATAGTATTAAAGTGGACCACCTCCTCTAAACAGAAGCAACTACAAAATTTTTAATGGAAAATGTCAAATGTCAGATAAATTTGTACATTTCTATATATTATATTTATATATATTTTATTTCTATATATTTGATTATTTTTATGAATTTTTATAGTTTAGCGTGTGGTTATTCGGCTTTGGCGTTGATTTGGCTGGTTGACCGTGCTTTTTAGTGCGATCATGAGCTGCTGTAATTGGATCAGACGATCACAAAAAACGAAAAAATATTCGATCCAGACACAAGGCCATAATCTTCCATCATATCGGATTCACCTTGCAAGACTTGTCAAAAACTATTGGAAAACAGTGGATGGAAAGTTTTGGCTCACTTTCTGACTACCATTTGCGTCGATCGATGCAGAAAATTCTTACTGAAATACGCTTTACTTCTTTACCTCAAAAACTGAGCAGTTCTTTTAGCGCAGAAACCACAAGCTTCGAGAAAGATGGGATAAAGTGACTAACAATATACAATACTTTGAATAATGTATTATTATAATTAGCAATATATCAAAAACGGCTTTTTGCGAAAAAGAACTTTTTTATTGTAGAAAATGAATCTCTGGGATTATAAAAATAATGTTTGTTTTACAACTTTTTTGTTTCTAAATTCTGCTAAAAGATGGCGCTATTTTTAGGTTACATATGAAAATCGCATTTTTAATAATTAAAAGATACAAATTTGGTTTGACAATGTTCCGCGACTTTGTTCAGGAGTATTTGGTCTAACTTTTTCTGAATGTACCAACATCGAAAAAGATCCAAATAATATGTATTTAATACATTTGTAAGAAACATGTCAATACCGCCACCTTGCGGCAATCTTTTGTAGCATTTTTAAAAACACAAAAATAGATGCTTTCAAAAACTTTCAAAAGAGATATCTGCGATGAAATTCCGACAAAAAATAAGAATTCTAGGGACAAAAGTAGTTAACAGTATTCCAATTCTGATACTTTTTTGAACGATTGTTTTAAAATTTTGTGTAAAATTTAGTCACTGTTTACAATATTAGAAGTAAAAATAATGTTTTTGTAATGAGAAAGGGTATGGCTTAAATTCCATATAAAAGTGAAAGTTTTTAACTTTTCTTTAACTTCAGCATCCATATGCAAAAATCTTGTTAGCCAGATTTCGCAGATTTCGCGAAATTGGTTAGTTTCTCAATATGTTAATTTGTTTTTTAAGTCCATTTCATTTTCCATCTCTACTTTTAAAAATATAATCGCTGTAAATCGATGAGGTATTGAAAACATTTTTTTCGTCGGACTTTTTTTTGGTGGCAAGTTTCCATATTACTAAATATTTAATTTTTAGATTCCTAGAACACAAAATGATCAGAAGCCACTGTTGTCTTGTTATATTTTACGCATTTAAGAGGTTCAATGTAGGCTGTATAAACACTTTAAGATGTTGAAGAAAATCAATGGTCGCGATTTAATCGCATATTATTTTTGCTTCACTGTAGACCGCAGGATATTTGTTCGTGAATTTGAGCAATATACCTTTAAGTACCACATTGTTATTATACATCAATGTGTCTTTCGAAGGTGAACAAGTGAAAAATGACACAAATAGGCTTGCTTGTTTTTTAAATGGCACAAAAATGGCTAAATATTTTTCTCGCAAAATTTGCACACATATTAAGAACATGTTTATCTAAAATTTTGATATGGCGCTTCTTGATGCGTTTCTTAGTTAATGAGTTATAGGAAGACAAATATTAAAAATGCAGAATTTTTACCCTTTTTTCATTTTTTTTGATAGTTTTTCTCAATTTGTCGAAGAACCAAACATTTAATCGGGAAGCGCCATATCAAATTTTTAGATATCGATAGTAGCTATCTGTACGTAAAATTTGGTCTCAAAATCTTTATCCGCTTTTGTGCCATTTTAAATGCAAATTTTATACTTTTTTCACTCCTGCATTATCTTTTATACATATCTTTTCTCTAAGTGTACTGATGTTTTTTTTTTTATGGTGATGAAATCTTTTACACTTATCTAACTATACAAATTTGAAAAAGTTTAATTTATGACCAATTAAGAAAGTTACAGCGCCAAATTTGCTTCTAGTTTAAAAGCCAAAATTATAGAAAACACCGTGTATTTCAGGAACCAAAATAGCTTGGGCCATTTTATGTAGCACCAAGGATAGCTGAATATGTGTCTGAAAAAATGTATATAAATTCATGTGATTATCTTGAAATTTAAAAACCTACTTTTTTTGATATATTGCTAATTATAATATATAATTTAGAATATCAAATTGTTTTTATTTATATTAAAATTTTTAGTTTAATCGAAAAAGAACATCCATTTAGAATTGTACAATATTGTACAGTATTGGTAGTTCTGGAACACAGCAAGTATGTTAAATTTGTGGAAAAACTGTAATTCGTTGCAATAATTTAAATAAAGTTTGAAAAATATGTTTGATGTCATCTTATTTCAAACAAATGACAATGTTCTTACTGGGTATCGACTGCATGAATACAAAAATAGTTGGTAATGTTTTAGGTTGCCTTTATTCCAAGACAACATTTTTCAATGATGGTGGCCAAAATTACAATTATCTTTTAACAAAAACAAGTTTTTTTGTTACTTTTAATATTAACATCATGTGAATCCTTTAGTTAATGAATCTTTGTTTAAACCATAAAATGCTTAGTATCAAAAATAGGCTTTGTTTGAAAATATCTTAATTCTCTTTCCATTATTAATATTTATTTGTAAAGATTGAACTTACTCTGAATTACAGGCAAATAAACGATTTTTTAGTAAATCTTTAACATTTTAATATATGCAAAAAAAAAACTGAAGCACTAAACGGAGTTAAGACAATTTCTACTTAACGGCACTCACTGAGAGATAATAACACAAAAACAAACTGCTTAACGGTTGATAGTATTACCACATCAAAGTATAAGAAAGTGTTACCAGATCAAATCTAAATACACTTGGTTTTTAATAAATATGATACACATAATCCAAAATTTAATGAAAATCGATCAATTCGAAAATAAAACTGTTCGAATTTGTATGCTTCAAGCATTTTGTTTCGAAAATATTTTCTTTCAAATCGAAATACTTAGTAACCCCCCAGCAGATATATTTTTCAGATAATTTTCCCCATTTCCACAAAATTTTAAACCAAATACAAGACAAGATATCAGTCAAAAGGATTGAAACTCAAATTTTAATTTTTTGGGGGGAATAACCGAAAATTATCTCAAAAATAGTCAAATGTCTTTTCTGGACGAAAATACTGCAGGAAGACAAGTGTTTATTTTCAAAATTGAGGTCTGTACTTTCAACAAGCTTACATAGACAGGCAGCAGGCTGGGCTGCAAGCCGGACGGACAGACATCATTAAATCTACTTAGAATATGTGTATAAGACCAATAATTCTATGAGTTACAAAAGCAAAAATAGATCTTTTTTGGTGACGAGTATAAAAAACTAAATAGTACAAAAATATCTACGCAGTTTTATGTTTAATATATTAATTTCGTAGTATTTAAAAACTTTATAATTTACTACATCGCATAGGCACCCTGTTACATATACATAAGTATGTGCAACACTGATTTGATTTGTTATCACTTTTTGGTGAATAAACCGCAGAAAGAAGCAGCATATTGACTTTGCAAATTTGATTTGTCAAATTATTTTGACAATTAGCAAATTTTTTTCTCTAGTTCGATTCGAGATACGATTTGACCTACTGAAGGTGTAAAAAGGTCGGTGGAAATCGGTTAACGCTCTTTAAAAACTAATTCGAACGAAGTTTTAATTGTTTTAATCAAAAGTGACAACAAAAAGTTATATTAATTTATTCGTTAAATCAAAACTACAAACTGTAGTTTATCATCATCCATCAGATTTGACTACAACGAATTTATTTGTCGCAAAATGTTGAGAACAATTGCAAGCCGCAACGAATGGGTTTTCCGTAGAACAGTGGCCAATGCTTCGCGTTCTGCTGTCCGTGTACTTAGTTCACAAGCAGCAAGGAACTTAACTCTTATCAGGTGGGCATCCCAAACAATAATAAACTATCAAATGGCTTTACTATCTTCCCAAGAGCCATGGAACATAAATTCTATGAATTCTATGCACTTTTTAAGGTTATAAAATGTTGTGTAACTCAATGTCAGTCGGTTGATATTGCAATAAAAAGAAAATTGTAGAAAAAAGTTTTGTTACATTAGTGATGTGGAATGAAAAATCTAAATAGAATGTAACCATAGGATGTGGTAAAGTTAGAAACTTAGTTAGAATATAATACATATAAGATTTGGCTAAATGAATTAATTAGCCGATAAATGTTTGTAACGTATCTGAGAGCTTGTGTGTGTGTGCGCAAGTTCTGTGGGTGAGGAAAAATCCCAAACGCTAACATTGAATTATTAATCAATCGAATGATGCCATTGCTATCAGTTAATGACGCCACTGATAAGACGTCGTGAATATTTTGTTTGTTTTTTTTTTTACTTTAAAACTTTGTTTATTGCTACTTTTTAGGCGCATGTGTTTGTCTAGACTTTTAAACAAATTGCCCATACTAACTATTCGATTTCATGTTCTTTTTCTTTAAAATATTAACAAATATTGAAATTTACATCAAAAAAATAGTGTTTATATGATAATAATTCTGGTGGTTCTGGTTATACTTTAGTTCTTAATATTGAATTTGTAAGTTAGTAGCAATTCTGTTAGCCGGCTTATACATAAGCTTCTAACTTAAATTGATGAGCTATTTCTTTGGAAGATTGTATCAGTCCAAGGTAGACTATTAGAAAATATATTGATTCTTACTGCTGTGACGTCACTACATCACATGCTTTTTCCTTAATGTCCAGAATTTCGGTCTAACTATATAGTGAGACTTTGTGCGATGCATTAAACGCTTTAAATTATATTTTTGTTAAACTATTTATACGCTTCACCACCATAGGCGGAAAGGTTATTATAAAATTGTGCTCATATACCTATGTAATGCGTAGAAATATTAATCTTAGACCCACCTTTATGTTTACCTAAAGACCCGAGTAGATTTAACGATTTTAATCCGTCCGTCTGGACGGCTGGCTGGACCCCTAGGCAAAGTTTTTAAACAAAGTACAGGTAAAATTTTTCAAGATAATTTGATAATTTCATTGTGAGACCATTGCTATTGAAAATGGGTTAAATCTGTCCATTATTTTTGGTAACTCACACATACACTTTCGGGAACTAAGACTTTGGCCTTAAATATATGTTTATTATCATGATATTAAAAACGAATATTGCTTATGTAAGGAAATCACTGTATTAAATTTCGCCAATATTTGACCGCAGCTCCCATACAAAGTCTTCTAAAAAGTCTTAAAATAAGACGAAAATCACTAAAATGCTCGATCGATTTCAAATATATTTTTGAGCTTTAAAATCTTCATATTCATTAGTACCAATGGGCAAAGTTTCAATTATTTTGTACGATTTTTCATAAAATTATAGTATAATTGTCTTTTTCTTGTTAAAAAAAAATTCAGTTTTTTTTTAAATTTCACTAAAATTAAAAATACTCCAATTTTAGTTACAGCAAAAGACTTTTAGTTGCCTAGTTAAGTTCCTATTTTCTGCAATATAAAAAAAATAAAAAAGCACACAAAAAGACATTTATCTTTCAAATTTTCTAAGTCTAACAGACCCTGATGCATTCCAGCATCAAAAGAATATATATTGTTTATATAAATAAATATAACATTATTATAACTTTTAGATCTTCTGGAAAAATTTTGACCAAAGAAGCAAAACCTGTTGGAGTATGGAATACAAATTTTGTTCGTGCCTATTCCAGTTATCCCGACCATATCAAAGTTACTTTGCCAGCTTTGTCCCCAACTATGGACCAAGGTACAATTGTTAGCTGGGAAAAGAAGGAAGGAGATCAGCTCAATGAAGGTAATCAAAATGTCTGTGGTTAAATTAAAGTAAATTTGTATTTTAAGTTTTTGCAATTTTCAGGTGATTTATTGGCCGAAATTGAGACCGATAAAGCTACCATGGGCTTTGAGACACCGGAAGAAGGTTATTTGGCAAAAATCCTCATTGCTGCTGGAACAAAAGATGTACCAATTGGCAAATTGATGTGTATTATTGTACAAAGTCAGGATGATGTTGCAGCTTTCAAGGATTTCAAAGACACAGGTGGCGCTGCCCCGGCACCAAAGCCAGCTGCAGCCCCTGCACCCGCTGCTGCTGCTCCTCCGCCACCTGTTGTTGTTGCTGCTCCTCCACCACCACCTGTTGCAGCTCCTCCACCTGCTCCCGCTGGTGGTAAGCCTTTAACCGCGGTGGAACAACGTGGTCCACGGGTTTACGCCAGCCCTATGGCAAAAAAATTGGCCGAAGCCCAACAATTACGTTTAGAAGGTTTATTTAAACATTTCCCCTATTGTCTTTATAACACTTATTAGTTTTGTACTAATACCTACCTACCTTTGCATGCAGGTGCTGGAAGTGGTCTTCATGGTTCCATTAAATCCTCTGATCTTGCAGGCAAAGCCGCAGCTCAACCTTCCGCCGCTGCTGGACCGGTCGCTCCCCAAGGAGGCTATATTGACATCCCTGTCAGTAATGTAAGAGGTGTTATTGCTAAACGTTTATTGGAATCGAAACAACAAATACCTCATTACTACTTAACTGTAGAGTGCAAGATGGATGCTGTAAGTTGTATATTAATAATTGTTAGTTAATATTAAAAATATTTTTTTTTTATTTTAGATCCTGAAACTCCGTGCCAAGATCAACAAGAAGCATGAAAAACAAGGAGTCAAAGTATCTGTTAATGATTTCATTATAAAAGCTACTGCCATTGCTTGTCGTAAAGTACCCGAAGCAAACAGCTACTGGATGGGCAACGTCATCAGACAGTAACTGAAAATACAGTCTTTAAACAGATTTTTTTTATTAATATCTTATTTTTATTTATTTGCAAGATTCGACAATGTTGATGTATCTGTGGCTGTGTCTACTGACAAGGGATTGATAACTCCCATTGTGTTTAGCGCTGATCGTAAGGGCGTTATTGAAATCTCCAAAAATGTTAAGGAACTAGCTGGTAAGGCACGTGAAAACAAACTTCAACCTCAAGAATTCCAAGGAGGCACTGTCTGCGTATCGAATTTGGGAATGTTCGGTAAGTGATTTTAAAATTTTGATTTATATTAGTTAAAAATTATATTCATATGGTAGATTGTCAGACACCATTAAAATGGTTTATTAGGTATGTGATGGACATTTTTCGTTTTCAAATCGATCGATTTCAGACATATTTTTTAGCTAATTTTGGCTTTAATCCTTTTGACTGATATTTTATCTTTCATTTGATTTGAATTTTTTGGGAAAATAACCGAAAATTATCTCAAAAATATATCTGAAATCGATCGATTTGAAAACGATCGTTTTCCATCACATATCTGTATATTTTCCAAAATATGTTTTGTAAAAATGTATTCATGTATGTGATGGAAATCGATCGTTTTCAAATCTTTCGATTTCAGATATATTTTTGAGGTAATTCTCCGTTATTTTCAAAAAAATAAAAAAAAAATCAAACCAAATGAAAGATAAAATATCAGTCGAAAGGATTAAATATTTTATCTTCCATTTAGTTTGAATTTTTTGGAAAAATAACCGAAAATTACCTCAAAAATATATCTGAAACCGAACGATTTGAAAACGATCGATATCCATCACATACCTGATTATTATTTTTTAATTCAATGTTTAAATTATATAGAAACATTTTTTATCAAAAAATTTTATACAGAATTTTTTTTAACAAATATTTTTCTATAGAAATTTTTTTTATCAAAAATTTTTCTACAGAAAAATATTTCTATCGAAAATTTTTCTACAGAAAAATATTTCTATCGAAAATTTCTCTATCGAAAAATATTTCTATCGAAAATTTTTCTATAGAAAAATATTTTTATCAAAAATTTTTCTTTAAAAAAAAATTTATCGAAAAATTTTCTCAGAAAAATATTTTTTATCAAAATATTTTCTATAAAAAGTCATATTTCTATTAAAAATAATTTTATTTCTATAGAACATTTTTTTATCAATAAACAATTTTTCTATAGAAAAATATTTCTATAGAAAAATTTTGGTTAAAAAATTTTTTTATTATTAAAAATTTTTCTATAGACATTTTTTTACTATCAAAAATTTGTCTACAGAAAATTTTTTTATCAAAAAATTTTCTGCATAATTTTTTTTTATCAAAAAATTTTCTGTAGAAAATTTTTATTATCAAAAATCTTTCTATAGAAAATTTTTTTTATTAAAAATTTTTTTTATCAAAATTTTTCTACAGAAAATTATTTTTATCGCAAATTTTTCTATAAAAAAATATCTTTATCGAAAATTTTTCTTTAAAAAATTTTTTATCGAAAATTTTTCTATAGAAAAATTTTCTCAGAAAAATATTTTTATCGAAAAATTTTCTATAAAAAATAATTTTTATCGAAAAATTTTCGAAAGAGACATATTTTTATCAAAAATAATTTTATAAAAAATGATTTTTATCAAAAAATTTTCAAAAGAGAAATATTTTTATCAAACATTTTTCTATAAAAAAATGTTTGTATCGAAAATAGAAAAATATTTCTATCGAAAATTTTTCTATAGAAAATTATTTTCATCGAAAGTTTTTCTTTAAAAAAAATTTTATCGAAAATTTTTCTACGAAAATTTTCACAGAAAAATATTTTTATCGAAAATTTTCACAGAAAAATATTTTTATCGAAAAATTTCTATAAAAAAATTTTCGAAAGAAAAATATTTTTATAAAAAAATTTTGTATAAAAACATATTCTAGGAAATATTATTTTTATCAAAAAAATTAAAAAATCTAAAATTGTTTAATATTAGAATTTATTTCTATTCCAACGAATGCTTTTGTTACTCATTTTCACGAGTTTTATTAATGATCTTGATATTTACGAAAATTAGAAAAAGTCTTCGGATTTTGTTGGTATGGGCTGTCAACACCTGATTATAACCCTTACGAAATGCAAACTACTTTTCATAAATTTTTATCAGAAACAGATTCAAGTATTTGCTTCTTTATAATATGTTTCATAAAGTCATATAGAGCTGTTAAAATAGATATAGATCTAAGATCATCAGGTCCATAAACTACCCTAGGTTTAGGTATTCGAACTACTCTAGCAGTTTCCCAGCACGAGGAAAGACTGATAAAGTTAAAATAATATTAAATAAATGAAGACAAGTCAAATAGGGATAAATAATAATAAATTTTAATGAAACGAATACCCACACATTTAGATTTAACTTTATTAAAAGCGACAAAGAGATCAAATTCTAAATTCTTTGGAATTTCAATTGAAAACTTTAATTGCTTTCCGATTACGAAGTTTATTTATAATAAGGGAGAATGGAAAAGTGTAAAAAATTCAACGAGAATTGTTTAACTTGGTTGACTTTTAGTTGCACTGTCTGAATAAATAAATGCATATTTTATTTGGAACAATCTTTAAAATTTTACCTTATCTTAAAAATTTTACTTAACAATTAAAATTTTACAAAAAAAAAATCATAAATATTCCACCAAATTTTAAGTAGAATTTAATCTTTTTTTTGAACTTAATCATATTCTTATTTTTAAAATTTCCACTGCCTACTTTTAGGTATCACACAATTTGCTGCTGTTATCAACCCACCACAGTCTTGCATTTTAGCTATAGGCACAACCGAAAAGAAACTTGTCGTTGATCCTGACAGCCTTAAAGGGTAAAGAACATAAAAAATAATCAACAAAAGCAATTGATAAAACAAAATTTGTATTTTTTTACTTTTAGCTTCAAGGAAATCAGTGTAATGAAGGTAACCTTATCCGCTGATCACAGAACTGTTGATGGAGCCGTAGGTGCTAAATGGTTGCAACACTTCCAAGAATTTATGGAAGATCCTGCTTCTATGATTCTTTAAGGGTTCACGTTTCTCTCCTTAAATTTGCATGCCACCTTAAAATCCTGCCGTAACTTTTCCATAACAAAACAACAAAATAGGGTTGGCATTTCAACGTAGAACAAGTGGAATTACAAATTATGTCTATAAGATCGTCACTCTAGTAAATTGTGCGTTAGTTTAAATACATTAGTTAATTAATTGGTTCTGTTTAATATGGACTTTTATTTGTTATGTACAAAAAATAAAAAGAAAAAATTGTATTTATTTTAAATTTGCCATAAAAACAAACGCCTCTTTAAGAAAAAAGATAACAAACAAAACAGGATAATTATTATTTATATTGGAAACTGAAATGATGGAGAAGCTGGAAGTTCAAACTAGTGTTTCCAAGACATTTTAATTTAAGCTTTGATCCCCAAATATAATATATATATTTTGACTCTTTTGGGGTCATAAATGCATCATAAAGAAGATAAAAAAAACATTGTAAAAAGAAAACTAAACTTAAATCATTAACAATTTGTTGTTGCATTCATTTATGAAATAATACCCAAAATATGTACGAATAAACATATAGAAAGAAACACTCACTGTAATATACAAAAATATTGAAAATTTGTTTATTTATTTTTCTTTGTTTTTTGGTTTTATTCTACTTAAAGCAAAAATCAATTTATTTTTAATCATACAAAACTAAGGAATGTTTAATTATTAAACTAAGAGGAGTGATGTTAAAGAAGGAAATTACCATTTGGCAGGACCAAATTCAGACCATTCTTTAACAAAGTCCGTGTGTTTTTCGACAGCTGGCAGCCAATCTTTGCCATCATAGTCAATCTTGGGCAAAAGACCTTTATAGTTTTCGGGCAAAACTTCGGGCGATAAAAATTTGTGCAAAGATTTCATATCGCTGCCATGGAAGTGCATCTGGAATAAAGAGATACATGTAAAATTTTGATTCTTGTTGATATAAAATAAGGAAATATTTACCACCTTATTCATAAACGATTTATAAAATGATAAGTTTTTCATAACTTTATTTTTCGTTTATGAATAACGGGATTATTTTTTAAACGGATTTAATTTTCCTTTAAAATGAAATTTTTGAAAATTTTCCTTTAAAAACGAAATTTTTTAATAATTTTCTTTCAAAAACAAATTTCTCAAAAATTTCCTTTAAAAGCGAAATTTTTGAAAAATTTCCTTTTAAAACAAATTTTTTGAAAAATTTCCTTTAAAAATTAAATTTTTTAAAAATTTCCTTTAAAAACGAAATTTTTTTAAAAAATTCCTTTAAAATTCCTTTAAGGGAAATTTTTCAAAAATTTCGTTATTAAGGAAATTTCTCAAAAATTTCGTTTTAAAAGGAAATTTTTCAATAATTTTGTTTTTAAAGGAAAATTTTCAAAAATTTCCTTTTTAAAGGAAATTTTTTAAAAATTACCTTTTAAAAGGAAGTTTTTCAAAAATTCCCTTTTAAAAGGAAATTTTTCAAAAATTCCCTTTTAAAAAAGAAATTTTTGAAAAATTTCCTTTAAAAAGGAAATTTTTGAAAATTTTCCTTTAAAAACAAAATTATTGAAAAATTTCTTTTAAAAACAAAATTTTTGAAAAATTTCCTTTTAAAACGAAATTTTTGAGAAATTTCCTTAATAACGAAATTTTTGAAAAATTTCCCTTAAAAACGATATTTTTGAAAAATTTTCTTTAAAAACGAAATTTTGGAATAATATCCTTTTAAAAGGGAATTTTTGAAAAATTTCCTTTTAAAAGGGAATT
Organism: Stomorhina lunata; assembly: GCA_933228675.1. Lineage (NCBI taxonomy): Eukaryota > Metazoa > Arthropoda > Insecta > Diptera > Rhiniidae > Stomorhina > Stomorhina lunata. The sequence goes on along the minus strand of OW121741.1, from coordinate 134,653,461 downwards.
TTTGAAAATTTTCCTTTTAAAAGGTAATTTTTGAAAAATTTCCTTTTAAAACGAAATTTTTAAAAAATTTCCTTTAAAAACGAAATTTTTGAAAAAATTCCTTTAAAAACGAAATTTTTGAAAAATTTCCTTTAAAAACGAAATTTTTGAAAAATTTCCTTTAAAAACGAAATTTTTGAAAAATTTCCTTTAAAAACGAAATTTTTGAAAAATTTCATTTAAAAAAGACATTTTTGAAAAATTTCCTTTAAAAACGAAATTTTTGAATTTTTTTTGAAAAACGAAATTTTTGAAAAATTTCCTTTTAAAACGAAATTTTTGAAAAATTTTCCTTTAAAAACGAAATTATTGAAAAATTTCTTTTAAAAACAAAATTTTTGAAAAATTTCCTTTTAAAACGAAATTTTTGAAAAATTTCCTTAATAACGAAATTTTTGAAAAATTTCCCTTAAGAACGAGATTTTTGAAAAATTTCCTTTAAAAACGAAATTTTTGAATAATTTCCTTTTAAAAGGGAATTTTTGAAAAATTTCCTTTTAAAACGAAATTTTTGAAAAATTTCCTTTAAAAACGAAATTTTTGAAAAAATTCCTTTAAAAACGAAATTTTTGAAAAATTTCCTTTAAAAACGAAATTTTTGAAAAATTTCCTTTAAAAAACGAAATTTTTGAAAAATTTCCTTTAAAAACGAAATTTTTGAAAAATTTTCTTTAAAAACGATTTTTTTTTTAAATTTCCTTCAAAAACTTTTTACTTTAAAAAGAAAATTTTTGAAAAACAAGGCAATTTTTGGAAAATTGTTTAATTTCAAAGCAATTTTGAAATAATTTTTTAATTTTGTGAAGAAATTTTTGAAAAATTTTCTTAAGTTCCAAAAGTTATCTATTATTATAAGGAAATTGTTCAAAATTCTCTATTTTTATAGAAAATTTGTTCAAAATTCTTAATTTTTATAAAAAACTTTTAACTATTTTTAGAGAAAAAATGTGGAAATAAAAAAACTTACTCTCTTGTTTAATTTCTCGCGAACAAACGGCTTGAAAAGAGACCACACCAATTTAAAGATGAAGGGTTGCTTGACAAAATGAACTTCCTTCGTACGCAAGGGCATAGCATCTTGGATAAAAGTCAACAAACGTCTTGAAAAGCTAGGCGACAAAGCTTTAACTTGTCTCATTGAGAGACCATCAAAGTCCATTATGCACACAACACCGCGCACCTGAGTCTCCTCCTCCAATTGAGCAGCAATATGAACCATATACAACATACGGAAAACATCATCCGAAGAAACATCATTGGGATTCCATAATTCGCCACAATTCACAATTAAAACACGACGACCCAATTGATCGCAATTTTTCAAAACATTTATAACGCCGTAATTAACGAATTTCTCTCTGACTTGATCAATGAGCAAACCATGCAAAAGAGCGGCATTGTCTTTGCGGAAGGTAGCGGTGGTTTTCATCTAGAAAATTGGCGGAAAAGACAAAAAGCTATTGTATCATTCAAACTCATATTAAAAGTAGCTTTTATAACATATTTTGACGTAATAAGGACTATAAAATTATGTGATCGAACGTTTATACTTGACCGTCCGATAAGGTAATTGCCATTTTATTTCATTATCGTTTTTTTTTACTTCTTCATAAATATGTTCCATAAGAACTATTTTGGACTTATCAATGATTTTAAACTATTAATTGATTAATTCAATACAAAATTTTGCAATAATCAATATCAATGAATTATGAAATTCAGTAGATCGCAAAAAACTATTTATGACATTTTTAAATTGTTTATTATATCGTAATAAAATAAAAGTGGGCCCGAGTTTTGTTAAAGGTCCAATGTTCTTCTGATAAAATTATAATTTGAGGAATTATGTAAAGAAGTTTTATGATAGGGGGAAAATAATTCTATGTCAAAACAAATTTTTTTAAAAAAATTTTAACCTAAAATTTTTAAAATATTAAGTTTTGATTTCGAATTTCTTTTTTTGCATTTCATCAAATTTTAAAAAAATACATACATACAATGTGTACCTACTCATATTTGCATTAATCGCTTTGAAATTCAATTCTATTGATAGAAATATTTTTTTAGATCGTCAGTTGGTTGGTAACTGTACCGTTCCAGTTTAAGGCTTATCAAATTTTCTTAAGACAAAAGTTCAAAAGTGCAGCTATAATTTATTTTATAATATTCAGACAATAAATATTGAGACAAGGAAAAAATATTTATGTTTAAAAGCTGCCACTAGTTTTAGTGAACAATAAATAAAGTTGAAAATTAAGATTAAATTCTGATGACGAAATTAGAACAATACGGCCCTGAGCACAAAATTTAGAGTTGCTGTTGACCTAATAGTAATAAGTTAAAAATTATAACTTATTTTTTTTTTAATAAATAGAGAAGCTTTGAAAAAATTTCCTATAAAAATAGGAAATTTTCGAAAAAAAATTCCTATAAAAATAGGAAATTTTCGAAAAAAAATTCCTATAAAAATAGGAAATTTTTGAAAAAATTTCCTATAAAAATAGGAAATTTTTAAAAAAATTCCTATAAAAATAGGAAGTTTTTAAAAAATTTCCTATAAAAATAAGAAATTTTTAAAAAATTTCCTTTAAAAATATACAATTTTTGAAAAATTTCCTATAAAAATATACAATTTTTGAAAAATTTCCTAAAAAAAAAGAAATTTTTGAAAATTTTCCTGTAAAAATAGGAAATTTTTCAAAAATTTCCTAAAAACTAAGAAATTTTTGAAAAATTTCCTATAAAAATAGGAAATTTTCGAAAAATTTCCTGTAAAAATAGGAAATTTTCAAAAAATTTCCTATAAAAATTGGAAATTTTCAAAAAATTTCCTATAAAAATTGGAAATTTTCGAAAAATTTCCTATAAAAATAGGAAATTTTTGAAAAATTTCCTATAAAAATAGGAAATTTTTGAAAAATTTCCTATAAAAATAGGAAATTTTTGAAAAATTTCCTATAAAAATAGGAAATTTTTGAAAAATTTCCTATAAAAATAGGAAATTTTTGAAAAATTTCCTATAAAAATAGGAAATTTTTGAAAAATTTCCTATAAAAATAGGAAATTTTTGAAAAATTTCCTATAAAAATAGGAAATTTTTGAAAAATTTCCTATAAAAATAGGAAAATTTTGAAAAATTTCCTATAAAAATAGGAAATTTTTGAAAAATTTCCTATAAAAATAGGAAATTTTTGAAAAATTTCCTATAAAAATAGGAAATTTTTGAAAAATTTCCTATAAAAATAGGAAATTTTTGAAAAATTTCCTATAAAAATAGGAAATTTTTGAAAAATTTCCTATAAAAATAGGAAATTTTTGAAAAATTTCCTATAAAAATAGGAAATTTTTGAAAAATTTCCTATAAAAATAGGAAATTTTTGAAAAATTTCCTATAAAAATAGGAAATTTTTGAAAAATTTCCTATAAAAATAGGAAATTTTTGAAAAATTTTCTATAAAAATAGGAAATTTTTGAAAAATTTCCTATAAAAATAGGAAATTTTTGAAAAATTTTCTATAAAAATAGGAAATTTTTGAAAAATTTCCTATAAAAATAGGAAATTTTTGAAAAATTTCTTATAAAAATAGGAAATCTTTGAAAAATTTCTTATCAAAATAGGAAATTTTTAAAAAATTATAAATTTTTGAAAAATTTTCTATAAAAATAAGGAACTTTAAAAAAAATTCCTGTAAAAGTAGAGAATGTTTGAAAAATTCCCCACAAATATAGAGAATTTTTGAAAAACTCTCTATAAAAGTCGAAAATTTTTAAAAATATAGAAAATAGAGAATTTTACTAAAAACATAAGAATTTTATAAAAATTTCATATTTTCAAATGCAGTTTCAAATTTTTATTATAATAAAAATTTAATCTTTTGTAAAATTTTACTAAAAATTTCTACTTTTAACCAAAATTTTCTAATTTTACTAAAAATTTTTAATTTTACTAAAAATTTAAAATTTTACTAAAAATTTAAAATTTTACTTAAAATTAAAAATTTTACTTAAAAATCTAATTTAACCAAAAATTTTCAATTTTATTAAAAATTTATATTTTTACTAAAAAGTTATCATTTTATTAAAAATTTATAGTTTTACTAAAAATTTTAAATTTAACTTTCACATTTTACTATAAATTTCACATTTTGCTAAAAATTTAAAATTTTACTAAAAATTTCAAAATTTGCCAAAAAATTTATAAATTTACTAAAACTTTCTAATTTTACTTAAAATTTTAAATTTTGCTAAAAATTTCTGATTTTACTAAAAATTCTAATTTTTTCAAAATATCTAATTTTACGACAATTTTTTCAATTTCACTAAAAATTTATAATTTTAGTCAAAATTTAAAATTTTACTAAAAATTTAAAATTTTGCGAAAAATCATAACTTTACTAAAAATTCTTATTTTACTTAAAATTTTAAATTTTACTAAAAATTTCTAATGTTATTAAAAATTTTTAATTTTACTAAAAATTTAAAATTTTACCAAAAATTTCTTATTTTACTAAAAATTTCCATTTTTAGTAAAAATTTAAAATTTTACTAAAAATTTCAAATTTTGCTAAAAATTTCTAATGTTATTAAAAATTTTTAATTTTACTAAAAATTTAAAATTTTATCAAAAATTTCTTATTTTACTAAAAATTTAAAATTTTGCTAAAAATTTAAAATTTTACTAAAAATTTCAAATTTTACTAATAATTTCAATTTTTACTAAAAATTTCAAATATTACTAAAAATTTAAAATTTTACTAAAAACTTCAAATTTTACTATAAAATTAAAATTTTAAAATAAAAATTTAAAATTTAGCTAAAAATTCTAATTTTACTAAAAATTTTCAATTTTATTAAAAATTTTTAATTTTACTAAAAATTTAAAATTTTACTAAAAATTTAAAATTTTACTAAAAATTTAAAATTTTACTAAAAATTTAAAATTTTACTAAAAATTTAAAATTTTACTAAAAATTTAAAATTTTACTAAAAATTTAAAATTTTACTAAAAATTTCTAATTTTATTAAAAATGATTAATTTTACTAAAAATTCAAATTTTACTATAAAATTAAAATTTTAAAATAAAAATTTAAAATTTTGCTAAAAATTCTAATTTTACTAAAAATTTTCAATTTTACTAAAAATTTATAATTTTATTAAAAATTTTTAATTTTACTAAAAATTACAAATTTTACTAAAAATTTAAAATTTTACTAAAAATTTAAAATTTTACTAAAAATTTAAAATTTTACTAAAAATTTAAAATTTTACTAAAAATTTAAAATTTTACTAAAAATTTCTAATTTTATTAAAAATTATTAATTTTACTAAAAATTTCAAATTTTACTAAAAATTAAAATTTTACTAAAAGTTTTAAATTTTACTAAAAATTTAAAATTTTACTAAAAATTTAAAATTTTACTAAAAATTTAAAATTTTACTAAAAATTTAAAATTTTACTAAAAATTTAAAATTTTACTAAAAATTTAAAATTTTACTAAAAATTTCAAATTTTACTAAAAATTTCAAATTTTACTAAAAATTTAAAATTTTACTTAAAATTTTACTAAAAATTTAAAATTTTACTAAAAATTTCTAATTTAATAAAAATTTCAAATTTTACTAAAAATTTACAATTTTACTAAAAATTTTAAATTTTACTAAAAATTTTAAATTTTATTAAAAATTTCTAATTTACTTAAATATTTTTAATTTTACTAAAAATTTTAAATATTATTAAAAATTTAAAATTTTACTAAAAATTTAAAATTTTACTAAAAATTTAAAATTTTACTAAAAATTTAAAATTTTACTAAAAATTTCTAATTTTACTTAAAATTTAAAATTTTACTGAAAAGTTGAATTTTAATAAAAGTCTTCAGATTTGAAAGTTGTGAGTTCGAGTGGACCTTTCGATCAATAATTAGTAGAAGGATATTGTATAAGATTTAAATTGAAGTAGAAAATTTTATAAAAATTGTAGATTTAACTAAATATTAAAATTTTTACTAAAATTTTAAGATTTTAATAAAAAAATGTTGAGTTTTCAATTTTACTAAAAATGAAATTTTTTACCAAAATTTAACTAAAAATGTGAAATTGTATAAAAAATTTAAATTTTCTATTGTTACAAAATTATTAAAGTCACATTTTTAAAATCACTATTTGCCATAAATTGACTTAAGTTCTTTGTTTAATTTTACTATTTTTTTTTTATTAATTTATAATACTTCCGATATTTTTTCTTATATACCTATTAGTTTATTGAACTTATTTTATTAATTGAATATTAAATTACCTTTTCAAAAGCGCTTTGTGGATAGAAATGGCAGGCCCTCAGGAATATAACTAGGAAATCATCATCGTCTCTGTAGTTGATTTCATCGCAAGAGTGTAACAATTCGCGTAATTCCTTAATGGCGGCCTCTTTAATTTCGGGTGTTTCGCGTAATTCATTTTTGGCAATTTCCATAGTTTCTGGCCTGTAATAGCCAACGCGTATATTAAACGCTTCATTGCTGTTCGAATTCGACATATTGACTGATTGACTAAGTTTAGAAAACGAAATAGAAATTTAGAAATTTATTTAGAATCAAAATTAGAATCGGAGAATGATTATTATATATAATACTTCGTGCCAAAGCAAAAGCAATTGAAAAGAATTTAATTTTTTTACTTAAAAATTTTGCGAGTAAACAAAATTACTTGAATATTAAAGCTTGGAAATTGTTGTTTAATTAAGCAATTAAATTATTTATTTGTTTAACTTAAATTTAGCATTTACATAAATTTAAAATTTGTTTTGTTCAGTTTTCAATTCTTGCTAAAAAAATCACGCATTTTTGAAATTATTCTCATTTATCGCCAAACACTTACTTAAGTTGTTTTTTTTTCTATTTTGTATAAATTTATCACAGGATTTGAATTAAACAATTTTGAAAAAATAGTATTTTTTCTTGTTTTTAATTTAAATTAAACGGACGGATTTTTTCTTGAATAGTTTTTAAATTCTTTAGTATAAAACTTTTACTTGTTTACCACTCTTGATATTTCAGACAACTGATATTTGTATGTGACTCTGGGTCCCTTGTAAACCCCAAACGAAACCGAAAACCTTCGATATTGTGATTGATACTGTGTTGAGACAATTGTTGTTGGTGGTGGTGGTTTGTGTTATATTGTCCAGTTTTGTTGACAACATTTGCTTTGTCGACGTCGTCAGACTTTTGAAGATATCGGACGAAGTCGACTTTTACTTATAAATATTCTACGGGCTCTTATCATTATTCGTATTCGGAAATTCGTTTTGTATTTAGTACAAAAAACAAAAAGAAAATAATTACAAATACATTTAATTTTCCTGATAGCACACAATCTTAATTTTATAATTTCCATTTTTTTCAAAACTTATTCTCACTTGGACGTTTTTTTGAAAAGAAACAAAATTAGAAATAAAAATTTATAAAACTCTTTTATCAATTAAATTAAAAAATGATGTCAAAAATTTCGTTTTTTTGTATTTAATTTTATATTTTCATATACTATATACTTTAAAACTAGATTATTTTCTAAGATTGTTAGTCAAAAAAGAGTCATAATAATAACTTGACTACCTGAAAGTACGTAGTTTAACCGTTAAGTCCAAAGGGTTTCCAAAATGTGCAATTTTATAATCATTAAATGGTACCTTATGATTGGCCAAATATTGCTATCAAATCCATTTAATTATTAATAATCAGTTGCACTTGGTTTCTCAAAATTGCTTTGGTGATAACTTTTAAGAAACATTAAGTAACCGGTAAAGTTATGTATTGTCGGTTCAATGGGGTTCAATGTTTTTATACCCTTCACCAATAGGTGATATGGTATTATTAATATGTCAAAAAGTTTGTAATATTTTGACTATTCACCTTAGATCCCATATTTAGTTATCTAGTTTCTGGAGCTCCAGAAAGGTGTACTACTTTGCGTCCGCCATTTTGGCTGTATCGGTAACTGGAAGTAGAAATAAATATATTGTAGATGTCATACAAAAAGGTTAGGTATTTGTAAAAGAACGCAAATATACTCGTTTAAACATGTCAGCTTACTTGCCAAATTCTCGTAATTTTGCGGATGGTTCTAATTTTTTTTAAGAAATCTGTGTCTCAAATTTATCGAATGCTCTTATATACCTTCGGTTAGGTCGATTTTAGTGAAAGAACATACCGAGAGTAGTTTCAACACTTTAAAAACAGTCATTTTATTTGAGGCGGAACCAGCTCGGCGTAGTGTATTATGAGTTGTTAAAACCGACGCAGGCGATCGTTATCGAATGCAATTAATGCGTTTGATCCTAGCATGGAATACAAATGGCCGTGATTTTACAACATCACAATTCTCGACCCTATGTTGTGAAAGTCCTCAAGACATACTTGGAAACGTTAACATTTGAAGTCCTATCCCACCTGTTGCATTCCCTAGAGTCTAGACCTTACTCCATCGGACTATCACTTGTTTAAATCAATGGTACACGGCCTGGCAGACCAGCACTTCCGGTCTTATGAAGAATTAAAAATTCGATCGTTTCGTGAATCTCTTCAGCTTCTTCCACGTACGATTCGTACGCTCCCCGAAAAATGAGAGAAAGTAGCCAGCTATGGACAATACTTTCAATCAGTTTATTACAGTAAAGCCTCGAATTTCGAAAAAAAATAAGGCCTCGAACTTCAGAAACAGCGGAAGCAAAGTTGTACACCTAATTTCAAATAAGGATAATCTGGAAAAGTATTAACCCATTTTTGACAAAAGATGATACGAAAGCAGGTTTATAAGTCAGTGTCTTTTTGTTTTTCCAGCTTAATTATTGAAATCGCTAAACAGTCCCTGTCAATTGACTGCTGCCCAAATTTAAACTTTGCTTTTGAAAGCAGTTGGTAGCTAACTACTTTGGGGTTGGAGGAGCAAATGGAAAACAGTTAATATCGTTTATTCATTAATTAGGCTAGGGATAGCAACGGCTTTGGAAGTAAATATTCCGAACGTTCTTACGTTCAGTTGAGGTTTCTTCACCCGAAATATTTGCAATAACCATATCGTAAGGTGGAGATTAAAAGTGGGAGAGGTTGTGGACACCATAGACATCACACATGGCTCAGTGGTTCTAGGTTTAAATTGTTACTCGGTTATGTAAAAGCTTTTAATGCCGCATTCACACAAGCGCAATTTTTTGACAATTTGGCTTGAGTGTCTGGCGGGTTTAAACATTAATATGGCACACTTGCGTTACTGAGCACGAAATGTAGATCCAACATAAAACACTGGAGACCAAGGGTGGGTTTGTCCGAGTGAACTGAAGCCTAAGGCAAAGGTGAATAAAATCAAGGCGACCTGTTTTTTTTTTTGGATACACGAGCAAAAACGACCTGGAATGTTCAAAGATGAACACATTGTAGTGTCCATGTCAAAAATCAATGAATTGGGTTACGAATTGACTCCTCATCCGCCATATTCCGCAGATTTAGACTCAAATGGCCATTGAAAGAGTTGCTCAACTTCTTTTGAATAACCAATATCTGTTGAAATTTCTTATGCTAATCCAAGCACTGAAGAATGAGCAGGATGATACGGCCTATTCCAAAGACTAACAAATGGACAGCTGCAAATTTACCCAAAAATCTGCAGGTATTGATGGACTACACCCCCGAATTGTTAAAAATTCATAAAAATTTGTTAAAGTCATGAAATGTTGGTCGGATGATAAAGTGCAAGTGATCTCAGAGAAGAAATTTGCAGTATTGCTTAAATTAGACAGAGTCCATAGTCCATATTCAAAGAGGCACGGTAGACTAAAACAGATCTTCTATTGTTTACATCAATAGCTAAAATGTGTTTTTGGTTGAATGTCGCTCCTCCTTACCTACATTAGAAAACTGCGCGATTTGGAAAGCTTTTAGATGGAAAGGAGTCAGCAACGAGCTTTATAACAACGCTATATTCTTCATGAAAGTTCACAAAGCAACCCATTGAAGTTAAAGTAGGAATGTGTGCAGTCTCCATTGCTATTCAACATACATAGTTATTCATGTTGTAAACCAACATGCTATCTTTTGGGTTCTTCATCGTAGACTAGATCGATAAGGATGATGATGTTTGTATGCCTATTTTCTTGCCGATTCTCGCATTTGGTCCAAAATTCAAGCATTTGCTGCTAAAACTGGTCTTCTACTGACGTCAAGTTAGATTTCTGGGCAATCCATTCAGGAGGTTGAAACTTTCTGCTACCTAGGGAGTATAGTTCCAATTAAACGCAAGATATTAAAGTTTTCAACACTAATCTTAAAGACGTATTCTCATTTGATTGTAAGACAATAGTTCAAACGAGAGATGAGAAGTTTAGAAGCATTTATCAATCGGTGTTTCAGACGTATCCTCAGGTTTTTCTGGCCAATTGCAATCTCAAATCAAAATTTATGTTTGCGCAACGAATTATGGCTGGATAGGACATAAATACTTTAGAAAAGGTTTTATAAACAGTCCGCACTCGAATATAGTCCTCAAGGTTCCAGGACGAGTTGCGGGATAATTTGAAGATAATTTAAAATTATAAAATTTAATAGACCGGTTCATCATCATCGGTTTAGCTTATTAAAAGTCTTCCATATAATTTAATGGTATTTTTCTCATTTCCTATGCCAATTTGCAAATGCAAATGCTAAGATGCGAGACTATTTGAAACGGATTGTGAAATGGGCTAATATATACATAATTAAGGGGAATATGTCAGTTGGACTTTAATTTTTCTTATTTGTAACAGTTTTTAAATGAAGAAGCACTATGTAAATTTTTGATATCAAACGAAAATGACTAAGACGATGACAATTTCGAACAAATCAATGACGACAGTGTAACCCAAACAAAGCTGCTGGTGCCGATGGTTTGTCAGTAGAGAAGAAAAGTTGATAAGGAGTATATGCCCTGTGCTCCACTGGAAGTCAAGGATAACAGAATGATATGTTAGAAATAAAGTTTAAGTTGAAACAATTGATTTTAAAAACTAGCTAAAAAATTTCATCTAATAAGCCATATTTATTTGTTACGTAATTTATGACTTTGTTTATATGAGTAATAAAATATAGCATTAATTTATTACTTGGCGCTATCGGTATTATTTACTTCAAATGTCTTCGTTAATATTCTTTAGTTTATTACACCCTACACCAGCTCAGGTAGGAAGGTGATATATGCTAATGCTTGTAACTCACAGACCCAGCCGATCGAATTAAAGACATTTGACACAAGCTTGGCTGTTCACAAGAAATGATAAAAAAATTAGATAGGGAATACGTGGTTTGTGGAAATTGAGATGTATAAGAGTCGAAATGAAGTGCATAAATTCTACCAAAATGTTAAACACAAAACGGATGGTTTTGGCAATTGTATCTTTTCCTGTAGGGACGACCAAGTAAACCTGGCGACAGATACTGAAAGTTTACTGAAACTTTGGAAGAAGCACTATGTAAATTTTTGATATCAAACGAAAATGACTAAGACGATGACAATTTCGAACAAATCAATGACGACAGTGTAACCCAAACAAAGCTGCTGGTGCCGATGGTTTGTCAGTAGAGAAGAAAAGTTGATAAGGAGTACATGCCCTGTGCTCCACTGGAAGTCAAGGATAACAGAATGTTTCAACATATAAAAAGCATATGGTTAGAAGAACGTATGTCCGCTGATTGGAGTTTTAGTGTTCTTTGTCAATTGCACAAAAAAGGAGACACAACTCTATGTGCTAGTTATAGAGGTATAAGCCTCCTTTCAATTGCGTATAAGATTCAATCGACCATACTGAGTGAAAGGCTGAAGCCCAAAGTAAATGAGATAATTAAGATCTACCAATGTGTGACCAGATCTTCACAGTACGTCAAATTTTTGAGAAGGCTTAAGAGAAACAAATGGATCATATCATCTCTTCCACAAAGCTGGCAGCCTGATACGAACGAAGGTGTTTAAAGCAATGTCTGAGTTTGGCATCCCTACGAAGCTATAAAAGTTATGCAGGATGACACTAACTAATACAACATCATCTGTTAAGTTAGGTGAGAATCAGAGTGTTCCATAACTAAACGGGGATTCAGGCAAGGTGACAGTCTATCATGTGAACTCTTCAATATTGTGTTAGAGATAATCTTGCGGAATGCTGCAGTTAATCGACTGTACAGTTTTCAATAGAAAACATGCTACTCCCATTTGCCAATGACATTGATATACTGGAATGCAATTTGCGTAAGACACCTATATTGCTTTGTGCATTTTATGGTGTTTGAACCTGTCGCTACTCCCTACCATATTTCGAGCAGCCGCAAATGAGATCAACCTCATAAAATTGTCAGATTTTACGTCGTGAAGACTGAATTTACCAACAGTGGGCTTAAAGCAGGTATTATTTTAACTATCGTAAACTTTCTCGAGTTGTTCATAAAAGGCTTCTTTCTCCTCTGTGGAAAAATTAAAATCAGATAGAAGTATTTTGCTTTGACACGTATTGTCGCTAATCTTTCGCTAACTGGGGTGAATCTGGAGACTAGGTTTCGCATTTTTTGCCAGCTATAAATCCCCAACCAAATTCATGCCTACTCTCATGACAGCTGAAATATAGGTCACCGTTTGGTGTCTTGGTGACGCCGTGGTCACTCCATCTTATTTACTTCCTGTATAGCAATCAAATCGCATTTATATTCCTCAAGAACACCCATTAACTTGATCAGAACACCTCCTTTGCAAACGGCTTGGATGTTTCAGGTGCTGATCCTTTTTTCCTTTTTTCTTTTTTCGTTTTAAATCTTCTTTTTTGGTTTTTTCATAGTAAGAAGTTGGTTTTTAGCCCGACGTCCTAGAGCCATGTTTTTATCGTTCTTATGCTTCGAGATGGGAAAAGAATTTGTTAACCTTGGTACCGCCGCCAACATAAATAACGACATAAGTTTCGAAATCAAACATAGAATCATACTTGACAACTGATGTTATTTTGCCCTAAAAAGTAAAAAAAAAAATATAAAACGCGTATACTACCCGTGTTATTGAACCTATTCTCAGTGTATTTGATAGGAAGATTATAAGAAAAATCTTTGGACCAGTTTACGTCAACAAAGAATATCGTCATCGAATGAACCATGAACGTCATGGTAAAAGACGTTGGCTTGTACATGATCACGAGGGAATTCGTAGAAGAGAACGTCCGAAACTTCAATGGAAAGACCAAGTAGAAGAAAATCTTTTAAAGCATGATCTACAAAATTGGAGAATATCCTTTGACCTCTTTGACCTTAATGGTTTGTAAATAAAGGCCATTTAATTAGGTAAGTTCGTAATTTTTATACCACTATAGGGGGAAAGGTATTATAAGTTTGTGCTGATGTATGTAACGCATTAAAATATTTGTATTAGACCCATCTTTTAGTATACCAAGAGGTTAAGAATTACTTTCTAAGTAGATTTAGCGATCTCAGTCTGTCCATCCGTATGCCCGTCTGGCTGGACGGTTGGCTGGCCGGACCCCATGTAATCAAAGTACAGGTCGCATTTCTAAAGATAACTTGATGACAGATAAATTTTTTGATAGTGGAACCATGGCTATTGAAATTCGTCAAAACCGGTCTATTAACTATTTATGGTACCTGTATCGGAATCGATATTTTGGCAACAAATATCAATATTTTTTTCAAGAAATTTCAAACAAATACTGCTTATGTAAACCAACATCACTGTACCTAAATTTTGTTGAAATCGGTCCACATTTGACCATAGCTCCCATACAAACTCTTCTATCAAAACGCACTAAATAAGACAAATATCACTAAAATGCTCGTAAATCTGAAGATAATGGGAATTTTGAGTATATTTTTTTGCATACATAATTTTTGTTAAAACTGTAATCAATTTGTCAAATTTCGAGAAAATCGGTCCACATTTGACACTAGCCCTCATATGAGTCCAAATAACGGAAACAGTTCAAATATATAAGTCTTGAGAAAATGTTTGTATGATGACAAAATTTAGTAAATATTTTTCTTTATACACGAAAAAGAACACCTTTGACCTTAGTGGTGAAGGGTATCGTATGGTCGGGCTTGACCGACTATATCACTTTCTTAATTGTTGATATTTAAATTGGAATATTTCAAAATGTCGGTAATAGAGTTATGTATATATTTCTCCAAATTTATTACTTACTTTAGGGTATTTGAAGTACGATATTAACTTTATTAATATTAACATAACAGTAATGTCGGCAATGTGTGACCAATGGATTTAAAATGGTAACATGGCGCTGGTGTCGGTAATAAAGTTAACAATTGTGAACTTATTACCAACTTTAGGGTAATTTAAATATCATGTATCATCTACATTTTACTATAAAATTTCAACTACTGTTTAGCACTTTAATAAAGTAGTGTAGAATTTTTCACTCATTATCGCACTCGTATTTCAATTCAATTAATGATCGCTTTTTTAAAATAAAACTTTTTTTGTTGGGTTTTGTTATTATTTCAGCGTTTTATCTTTGTTTTCTAAAATTTCTTTGTTTCATATACAACGATCGATTGCTTCGAAACTGAATACGTATATTATTTACACTTTTAAAGTCAAGTCTAGAGAAAGGGGTATTGAATGGAATATGATTTAAAATAATGCAGAAGTGTGGAGGGGGGTGTTCAGTTACGAGTTAATTGCTCGTTCATTCGCTAGGTTGATCGAAAGCCTAGGCATTTTATCTGGCGGGGTTCTTAAGACTCATAGGGCAAAGTCCTCGTTATGGAGAAGTTTTGCTAATATTTGTCAACACCTAAAATGTTATCAACAAAACAAAAAAAAAAAATATATTTAATAATAATTTGAAATTCATAATAATGATTTACGATTCAAAACTACACATGTATTTTGAAATAAATTTTTTTTGATAAATTTCATTAATCTTTTATTTAAACAAAAAAAATCGACAAGGAATACTCGGTTATCAATTAAGGGAATGGAAAATTCAATAATAAGTGATAAGCCTCAATCTCCTTATTTGCAGTTATAAAATTTTTGTTTTTTTTTTACAAAATATTTATTTAGGTATATTTGACAGCCCATGGGGGGTTATACTAAAGACAGCAAATTAAAATATACAATAATTTACTTCAAATTAAAAGATAATTTAATTATTTGGCAAGTGTTTTAAAAACAAACAACAAAACAATTTTTTTTTGATTTTATTAGAATTGTTATCGAGTTTTAAATTTAGCATTTTTACCAATTTTGATAACCTTCTCTAAAAGGGTATTATAAGTTTGTCAATCTGTTTGTAATTTTTCATTTTTATAATTTAATTTTTATAATTTTGAAAAATTTGTTCAAAATATATTAAATTTCACACTTACTTAAATGACCTATGTATATTAAAATCCTGTAAAGGGCAAAGGTCGAGCATATTTTAGAATTTTATCCAATTCGATCTTGAGCTCATATTTTACAATTTCGTAGGCCAAGCTTTGAATAATAATCTCTACTTGGTGTTTCCATAAAAGTTTCGGATGTCCTTTTCAACCAGTTATTTTAGTATCATTTCGAAGCAGTTTTCTTGCTACTACAGCATAATGCGTTTTACTATATCAATGTCAGCGTATAGCTCATGTTTCATTTGCTATCTGGATTCATTGTTGGAGGAGATTGGTCCAACAATTTTTTGTAGAATCTTCCTCTCAAAAATTCCAAGAATAACTTCAGCTGCCTGTGCAAGTCTCCAAGATTTAGCACCATTTAACAACACCGGTAGTATAACCGATTTATAGAGGGTTCTTACAGAGAAGGCTCTATTCTGTTGGCTATGATTCTTTGTTTGATTTGGAATCGTAATTCGTTATTTGTGTTCATTGCGGTTCCAAGGCTAACAAATTATTTTACAATCTCAAATCTATACCTAGTTCTCAACAATCTTATGAGATCCAATTCTGGTGGACTGACTGCTTTTTGAAACCATCAGTAAGACCCATTACCATTGATTTCTCTCGATACATAAAAAGACGGCACTCATCTCACTCAATGTTGGTCCCAGAATTTCAATGTCATTGGGAAGCGTGAGTTGCATGCGTTTTCTGTTGTTTTCTTTTGAAAGTTGTTTTAACTGCACCCAATGTTGAAGAGATCGGAGGATAAACTATCGCCTTGCCTAAGGTTTTTGCCTATTTTAACTGATGAGGTTGTATCTTGTTATGTCATCCTGCACAGGCTAATTAGCTTTGTAGCGATGCCAAGCTCAGGCATTGCTTTAAACACCTTCGTTCGTATCGGGCTGTCAAAAGAAGCTTTATAGTCAATCAAAAGATGTGTCTATTTGTTTCTCTTGGGACTTCTTCAGGATTTGACGTAGTGTAAAGAGTTGATCAGTAGTAGATTTATTTGTCTAAAGCAATGTTGGGCAAAGTCTATCCGATTCTCTCTTATTTTGTATTTTCCTAACCCTAGGGTTAGGACGGTTTTATATTCATTTTTTTGAACTGTACAAAGAACATTGAGAACATTGAGCCAGTGGCTGCTATACCACGGCGATTTACCTGCACTTTATCATCTCCAAACCTCCGGCCTTAAAAAGGCTCTGCTGTCAATCTATAGGCACTAGCAACTTTGTTAGATTTTAGTCGAGTTATTGCTATTCTAATCTCATTTTGGTTGGGTGGTGGACATATGACGCTATAGTTATTAATTTGCTTAGATCATTTTGGTCGTTTTCGTTTTATATCATAAATATTTTTGAATTCAACGCGCCTCGATTTTGTACGCATATTCTCCAATTGCGTAGGCCAAGCTTTGAAACATTTTCCTCTACTTAGTATTTCCATTGAAGTTTCGGACGTCCTTTTTTAACATTAGTAATTGTTTTTTTTTCAAGAGGTTACTAGTTCGAGGTCCTCACCCATATTTTTTAGAGTTCTTATGGGGGACCCGGCGGCACATGTTTGCTAACTACATGAACGTGTTTTAACATAGTTACCCGTGTGTTATCACTAGGAGGTCTGCGTCCTCAGTTTTGATGAAGGATAACCAATATATGTCTGGGCTTTCCAAGTTAAGACCAATGAGAGCAGTTGCTTTGTATCCAATATCCCCTATATCACCCATACCAAGAATTTTTAGGTAGAGGGTTTTGGAACCCTAGTGCAGATTTTGCTGTAGACTTAATGGAGTTGGTAATATGTTGCATATCGTGCAGATATCGTTTCAACCAGAAATATTATCTCTGAGTATTTGAGCTGTTCGTTGGGAGTAATCGGTAGCAATTTAATGAGATAGTAGCTTTGTGACGTCGAACCTTCTTTGTGCTTTTGCCTGTATATTCCGCGACACACTTCTAACCTTGGCTGAAACACGGTAATGACCAAAGTCATTATAAGCTCCTCGAATTGAACGCACATCCAATACATGATGAGTGTCTTCCGTCAACTACAACCGGGGGTAGTTTTTTTTTGTTATTTGATCGGGAAACACCCATGGAAACACCCGGGGGTAGTTTTTTTTTTGTTATTTGATCGGGAAACACCCATGAGGTTTGGAAACTCGGTGCTGCTCACTACCATATTGCGAGCAGCCACAAAAGAGATCAATCTCATGCCATTGACTTCCATTGGAGCATAGGGCCTCAACCATCCTTTTATATCGGAATCTGTTGCGAGATGTTAGGCATACATCATTCCATGCTTGTAACTCCGCATATATTGTTACACTATGAAGGCTGAATTTACCAACAGTAGGCTTAAAGAAGCTCAATTGAAGCGGAGCTGCAATCAGCAAGCTATTCTTGGAATGACGTATGGTTGAGGATGGTTGAGGCCCTATGCTCCACTGGGAGTCATGGATAACAGAAGAAGAAGAAGGCTTAAAGCAACTTTCCCGACCTATTTTTGCATGAAAATCACCCAGTTTTAATTGAACGTCATAATTGGGGCATCTGTGGTAGACAATTTTGGCTGTTGTCCAGTGTAAAAAATTAAAAATAGCAATTACAACTGTTGAATAAAACAAAAAAATTCGTTCAATTAAATTCGCAATAGCGAATTGATTTGATGATTAACCTTATAATTATAACACCTAAATATCAAATTTATAAAATAAACCCATTATTCAGTTTCGAACAATCCAAAGTTCTATTCTATTAATTAACTCAATCAATTACAAAGTTAGATTTGTCAAATTGTTAAATTTAATCAGTTCAAAATTTATTCAATGGCAAATTTTAAAGGTGTCTTTCTTTTTCTTCTTATTCGTGATGTATAATAATGCGGTTCTATAAGTGGCCTTCGCCAACTTTTGGTTTCGATACGGAAAGAAACTGAAGACAAAAAGAAATTGTTGCTTAAAGCGAATTAAAAAAAAATTAAATCAAGCGAATGAACTTAACCCAATTTTTTTTAGCAGATTCTAGCAAAATATTGAAACCAAATCTGCATAATTTTGAAAATGAAGAAGAATACTTATAATAGAATTTTGTATTGAAATTTATATCAAACTGCTTTGGATAAAGCAACAAGTGGAGCTTAAAAGTTAAAGAGAAATAACGTTTTTAATAAAAAAAAAGAGTAATTAAATTCAAAGTTAGTTTTAGTGAGAGACAAATTTTATCCAAGCCAACGTTTAAATGAGTGAAAGCTCAATTGAGTTGTAAACAAAATGTAAGAGTTGCCAATATTTGAAAATTAAACCCCAATAAGAAATACCCAAATTTTTGGGTATTTCTTATAGAAAAATAAGAAATTTTTGAAAAAAATTAAGAAAATTTTGAAACATTTCTTAACAAAATAAGAAATTTTTGAAAAATTTCCTATAAAAATAAGACATTTTTGAAAAATTTCCTAAAAAAATAAGAAATTTTTGAAAAATTTCCTATAAAAATAAGACATTTTTGAAAAAATTCCTATAAAAATAAGAAATTTTTGAAAAATTTCCTATCGAAATAAGAAATTTTTGAAAAATTTCCTATCGAAATAAGAAATTTTTGAAAAATTTCCTATAAAAATAAGAAATTTTTGAAAAATTTCCTATAAAAATAAGAAATTTTTGAAAAATTTCCTATGAAAATAAGAAATTTTTGAAAAATTTCCTATCGAAATAAGAAATTTTTGAAAAATTTCCTATCGAAATAAGAAATTTTTGAAAAATTTCCTATCGAAATAAGAAATTTTTGAAAAATTTCCTATAAAAATAGGAAATTTTTGAAAAATTTCCTATGAAAATAAGAAATTTTTGAAAAATTTCCTATAAAAATAAGAAATTTTTGAAAAATTTCCTATAAAAATAAGAAATTTTTGAAAAATTTCCTATAAAAATAAGAAATTTTTGAAAAATTTCCTATAAAAATAAGAAATTTTTGTAAAATTTCCTATAAAAATAAGAAATTTTTGAAAAATTTCCTATAAAAATAAGAAATTTTTGAAAAATTTCCTATAAAAATAAGAAATTTTTGTAAAATTTCTTAAAAAAATAAGAAAATTTTGAAACATTTCTTAAGAAAATAAGAAATTTTTTAAAAAATTTCTTAAGAAAATAAATAATTTTTGAAAATTTTACAAAAAAATAAGAAATTTTTGAAAAATTTCCTATAAAAATAAGAAAGTTTTGAAAATTTTCCTATAAAAATAAGAAACTTGAAAAATTTTCAATAAAAATAAGAAATTTTTGAAAAATTGTCTATAATATTAAGAAATTTTTGAAAATTTTCATATAAAAATAAAAAAAATTTATAATATTAAGAAATTTTTGAAAAATTTCCTATAAAAATAAAAAAAAGTTTCCTATAAAAATAAGAAATTTTCAAAAAATTTCTTATAAAAGTAAGAAATTTTTCTATAAATTTTCCTATAAAACTAAGAAATTTTTAAAAAATTTCCTATTGAAATAAGAAATTTTTGAAAAATTTCCTATAAAAATAAGAAATTTCTGTAAAAAAATTTATATGTAAAGTTTTGCATTTTGTTTTCAACGTCAAAACTATTTATTTTATAATTCTGGCAACCCCTAAATGATGTTGTTGTAAACAATGGCTTTAAGTTTCACTCAAATCTGTGTTTTGAGTGAAACACCATCTGGATATTTAAACAAAAACAACACAAAGGAACACAAAAGCCACTCTGAAGTCTGTCTTCATTATTGAAATTTGATTTGATTTTACCCAAGTCTACATCAGTGGCGACTTAACGGAGTAGAACGTCAGTTACCTGCAGATCTTTCACGGTATTAGTCGATAGTTCGAACGCGATCAAACGATAAAATATAAAATAAATCGTGCGAAGATTTATTTACGTTACGTTACAACAACAACAACGTGTATAGTATTATTGTATTACATCAAAACTTGACTTGACTGGAATAGATAGATATTCATTACAATTCAAGTAATAGATTCGATTTCGGGCTTTGATCTAACGTTTGCATGCTCCAACTAACAAGTTTTGAAAACTTTAATAAAATTTTATTTAAATAAATTTTAACGGGAAAACAGAAAAAAATATTGTAATTACAATATTTACGAGTTTTAATATCAAATCAAAGAATACAACTTTTTATAACGCAGAGGTAAGTTTTATAGAAGTGTCCATTGTTAATTGAGAGTGTTTAAAATTATTCAAAATTTTTTGTTTACGAAACTTCCGCAAAAACAATGTTACAATTTTTTATACATTAATATTTTCTTACATTAAAAAAACTTAACATTTTTTTGTTTTATAAATAAAAAGTAATATCCAACAACTTTATGAGCGAACCACCAAATAAGTTAAACTATCAACGAACAATTGAGCCAACTCTCAGGTCTAGTGCAGGGATGGAAAGTGGTCATTTTGATTTTTTTCCAAACAAATACAAATTGAACTTTTTGTACCCTGAAGGTTCTTATCGAATTTAATAGACTCCAAAAATTATTGGATGTATAGCTTAATAAGTAAAAGTGTTGTATTCGAATCTTATGGGTATACCCAGAATTAAATAGTGTTAAATTTAGTAACATATCTAAAAATTTGATATGTGACCCGGTCTATGAAAAGGGAAAAGGTGGCTTATGACTCAAAAACAAAATTTCGAAAAATTAGCTAAAAGTTTCGAAAAATTTGCTAATTTTTCGAAATTTTGTTTTTGAGTCATAAGCATACTTTCCATAGACCGGGTCGCATATACTGATTGAGTATTTGTGTAAAACACTGTCATTTTAGTGGTTTCCAGGAGTTTTTTGTATATGAAACCATTGCTTTCAATGTAGACCAATTTAGGCAAAACTTAACATAGCCATGGAAAAATTATCAGTATTAAATTCTAGCATCATAGCTTGTATAGCTTCATATTAATTATCATTTAACTATTTTCTGAGGGAAGATTTATATGGGAGCTATGGTCAAATGTGAACCGAATCCCATAAAATTTAATATACTTGCAATAGTTCCAAAAACCTGCTCTCTGCTCTAAATTGAGTTGTCATTTATTTTTTCTCAAGTGGGTCTGGCCGGGGATCGAATTTGGGACCTCTGGTATGCTCGGCGGATGACTAACCTGCTATACCACGGCGGTTCATACATCAGAAATACTGTTGTCAAATTTTGTTGCTCTGTCTCTTTTCATTAAGACTCTTTTCATTAAGACGCTAACTGACGGATAGACAAACTGTCTCCTTAAGTTACTAATATTGATGTTATAGTTAACCGATTTTGTCCATATTCAAACCGTTCATGCCCTATCGTGCCTTCAACAGACAGACAGACGAACATCGATCGATCATAAAACTTCAGAATATATATCCTTTGGGGTTTAAGCCAATATTATGGGAATTACAAGAGGAATAACGATTTTAGTATACCCCCCATACTTTTCGATGGTGGTGGTGTTGAATCTTTAATATTAGTTTTTAATAAAAGTTTAGAAGATACGAGAATGAGCCAATATGACCGCAGAAACTCAAATTCACGACATTTAATTGGAGAAAAAAAAAATAAAAATGGGAAAAAACTCACCTCTTGACAATCGTAAAACATCCATAAGTAGTAATTTAAATACGAAATAGGTTAAAATACCCAATTCTAGCAAACATTTTTATCATATATATTCTATTACATTTTGCAAAAAGGTGTCTATTGATTAAGAACTGATAAGATAATTTGAGGCGCTGATTCCAAATCTGCACTTTGTTTTTTTTTCGAAATAACGATTTTTTTTAAATTTACGACACTTCCGCTACATATATCGGAATAACTTAAAAACAGTTCATCCTAAAGCAAAAATCAAAATTCGCCAACAAAATTATCTTTAAGATGTGCTTACAGTGATTTATATCTGCCCAAAAGTTTGTCCGATATCGTAAAAGTTTCACAGAAAAAAAAAAGAATTAAGCAAAAAACACAATTTTTTGATTTTTAAAACCTCATAAAAAATTCTATTGACTCAAACAACCATTACTCAGCCAAGGAAGATTAATTTTGAAAATCGCCTCAGAAAAATAAAAGTTATAATTTTTCGGATTTTTAAGGTTTGGTAGAGAAGTGAAAAAATCAATCTAGTACTTATATTTAAAAATGGAGATCAGCGACCTCAAATGTAAATAAAATATGTAAATTTTGCAATAAACACGCAACAATTTTAATTTTGTTTACCTGTGTTATTTGCCGAAAAAAAGGAAAGGCCACAATTTGCTACAAGGACAAAAAATGTCAAAAACAAATATGATCGTTGAAATTTTTTGGGTTCCTTTCAAACAATTTTTTCCCCGGAATTTAGTTTTATGTTCCTCAAAAACTCAAATTTTCTTGTAGCTTTATAAAAATTGGCACAGATATTTGCTTTTGAAATTGGGCAAAATCGATTCATTTTTTTTTGGGTACCTCTTATAGGTCTTATTTTATGGAATTGTGATTTTGGGCACACATTTTAGTATATTTTAATGAAATTTAGAAGAAATAATGTTTATAAACAAAAATCACTGTTGCGAATTTTGTTGAAATTGGTCCATATTTGAGCATAGCTCCCATAAAACTTCTTCTGACAAAAGACTAATAATGCTTCGAAATTCACAATAACGCTCCTAAGTCCACAAGTTTCAAGTTTTGACTTTTTTCCGTTATATTTTCTTACCTCTTTCTACCAAAAAGTCAAGATTTGAAACTTAAACTTGACTTGAAACTTGATGTGTGTTAAAGTAGACTAAATCTGAAATTAATGGTAATTTTATGTTTATTTGTTACACATTTAATTTTTGCATCAACTTTATTTACATACATTGCTAAATTTCGAGAAAATCTGGTCACATTGGACCTTAGCTCCCATATATGACCCAATGACGGAAATGGCTTAAATACAAAATTGGATATTTTTGCTTTATTGTTATGCAAATCACCATTTATTCATGGATTTTCAGGAAATAAATCCTGTTTTATTTGGAATACTCACAGATTGAAGATCATGTAATATTAATTTTTTATTAATTTAAAAAAAATTAAAATTGTTCAAAAAAAAAAAAAAATGATTTTTTAATTTAAAATACAAATAACTCGGGATTCGTTAAATATATAAAAAAAGTTGTTTTGAAGTGACTTAAAGATTATTTTTTTTTTGCTATAATTTTTGAACTTCAACAAGATCAAACATTCCGTTCCAAAGATATGATAAAATTGATGGACCTGCCTTTTTAAAAAACATCAAATTTTGTAATGAAAAATTTCAAAAATAACCCAATTGAAAAAAAAATTTTACCGTTTTTATAATCAGATGACCATAGCGAATGATAAAAATATAATGGTGATAAAATGTAACACAACGAAAACATTTCTTTAAGGCTGATATTAAGTATAATGAACCAAAAACGTCTCAGTTGTTCCACGGTACTAACAAGCCAAACAAACAAATTACAAATGTATTATAACTTCCATCCCTGATCTAGTGTAATTGATAGTGTTCGTTACACGTATGGTATCGTATTGGATCGTATCGCATTCATTCATATGTAGTAAAGTGTAATCTAAAACAACAAAGTGTTGTCTTGTTTTGAGCATAAGCAGGTCTTAGATATTGCGGCAATATCTCTCACAACATTTGGGAACATTGGCCCAATGTTGTTTGTTGCTGCTTCTTCATTTTTGTTCATTATTAAATATTTTGTTTAAACATTAAAGACTCGCATTGTGTTTGGTTTTTTGTGTAGTTTTTGAAAATTTTGTTGTTAGAAAGTATTGAAGGCGATAAAGGCCGTCTATATGATATCCTACACCACTGAGTATGTGAACCTTTTGGTCTTTTTTTAACACCTGGAGGCATCTTTAGATTGTAATTGAAAAAAATTAATATAAAAAGAGATTGGAGTTTAAACAATTTTTTTTACAATCACAGAATTTAAATATTTGACGGGTATAGCCCGTCTATTTTGAAGTTGATACAGAAAAGCGGGCGACACTATTTATCTTTGTAAATACGACCTACATTTAAATCGACTCAGTAAATACGAGTATTTCAGATTTTATCAGTGAAGTCTCCTTTCTGACCACTATTTCCATGTTTTAGATACATCGGTACAGTCTTATTATACCCTTCTCAACTCTGATAGTGTAGGGTATAATAAAAAACTATAAATTATGTTATTTGTTGATTGTAATAAAAGTTTCTATTATGGACGTGCGTAATCACGATTTATTACTTTATGTAATTTTTTTATCAAAATTTCTAAAAAAAAATTAAAGTGATTTAATGAAGAAAAAAAAAAATTTGAGTTAATTTTTTGTAACAGTCTTAATTACAAGATCAGTCTGGCTACCTGACCCCGTTAACTTGACACGTTTTTACTGGTGTTACCACACATTTTTCAATTTAATTTAACTGCTACTTATAGTAATTTTATCTGTGAAGTTTTATTACTAGCAGAAAACGAGACACAGTGGAGGAAAATAAAAAAAAACGAATGAAAACTTACTAAAATTTCTAAATGGACCTTTGCTGGTCCTAGGGACAGCAACAGGAAATTTTTGAAAAATTTCTTATAAAAATAGGAAAAAATGGGAAATTTTTGAAAAATTTCCTACAAAAATAGAAAATTTTTGAAAAATTTCCTACAATAATATTCCTATTTTTATTTTTGAAAAATAAGACATTTTTGGAAAATTTCCTATTTTTATAGGAAATTTTTGAAAAATTTCCTATAAAAATAGGAAATTTTTGAAAAATTTCCTATAAAAATAGGAAATTTTTGAAAAATTTCCTATAAAAATAGGAAATTTTTGAAAAATTTCCTATAAAAATAGGAAATTTTTGAAAAATTTCCTATAAAAATAGGAAATTTTTAAAAAATTTCCTATAAAAATAGGAAATTTTTGAAAAATTTCCTATAAAAATAGGAAATTTTTGAAAAATTTCCTATAAAAATAGGAAATTTTTGAAAAATTTCCTATAAAAATTTTGAAAAATTTCCTATAAAAATAGGAAATTTTTGAAAAATTTCCTATAAAAATAGGAAATTTTTGAAAAATTTCCTATAAAAATAGGAAATTTTTGAAAAATTTCCTATAAAAATAGGAAATTTTTGAAAAATTTCCTATAAAAATAGGAAATTTTTGAAAAATTTCCTATAAAAATAGGAAATTTTTGAAAAATTTCCTATAAAAATAGGAAATTTTTGAAAAATTTCCTATAAAAATAGGAAATTTTTGAAAAATTTCCTATAAAAATAGGAAATTTTTGAAAAATTTCCTATAAAAATAGGAAATTTTTGAAAAATTTCCTATAAAAATAGGAAATTTTTGAAAAATTTCCTATAAAAATAGGAAATTTTTGAAAAATTTCCTATAAAAATAGGAAATTTTTGAAAAATTTCCTATAAAAATAGGAAATTTTTGAAAAATTTCCTATAAAAATAGGAAATTTTTGAAAAATTTCCTATAAAAATAGGAAATTTTTGAAAAATTTCCTATAAAAATAGGAAATTTTTGAAAAATTTCCTATAAAAATAGGAAATTTTTGAAAAATTTCCTATAAAAATAGGAAATTTTTGAAAAATTTCCTATCAAAATAGGAAATTTTTGAAAAATTTCCTATCAAAATAGGAAATTTTTGAAAAATTTCCTATAAAAATAGGAAATTTTTGAAAAAATTTCCTATAAAAATAGGAAATTTTTGAAAAATTTCCTATAAAAATAGGAAATTTTTGAAAAATTTCCTATAAAAATAGGAAATTTTTGAAAAATTTCCTATAAAAATAGAAAATTTTTGAAAAATTTCCTATAAAAATAGGAAATTTTTGAAAAATTTCCTATAAAAATAGGAAATTTTTGAAAAATTTCCTATAAAAATAGAAAATTTTTGAAAAATGTCCTATAAAAATACGAAATTTCCTATAAACATAGGAAATTTTTGAAAAATTTCCTATGAAAAAATAGGAAATTTTTGAAAAATTTCCTATGAAAAAATAGGAAATTTTTGAAAAATTTCCTATGAAAAAATAGGAAATTTTTGAAAAATTTCCTATGAAAAAATAGGAAATTTTTGAAAAATTTCCTATGAAAAAATAGGAAATTTTTGAAAAATTTCATATGAAAAAAAAGGAAATTTTTGAAAAATTTCCTATGAAAAAATAGGAAATTTTTGAAAAATTTCCTATGAAAAAACAGGAAATTTTTGAAAAGTTTCCTATGAAAAAGTAGGAAATTTTTGAAAAATTTCCTATGAAAAAATAGGACATTTTTGAAAAATTTCCTATGAAAAAATAGGAAATTTTTGAAAAATTTCCTATGAAAAAATAGGAAATTTATCAAAAATAAAAATAGGAAATTTATGAAAAATTTCCTATAAAAATAGGAAATTTTTGAAAAATTTTCTATAAAAATAGAAAATTTTTAAAAGATTTCCTTTAAAAATACAAAATTTTTTAAAAATTTCCTATAAAAATACAAAATTTTTTAAAAATTTCCTATAAAAATAGAAAATTTTTGAAAAATGTCCTATAAAAATAGGAATTTTCCTATAAAAATAGGAAATTTTTGAAAATTTTCCTTTAAAAATAGGAAATTTTTGAAAAATTTCCTATAAAAATAGGAAATTTTTGAAAAATTTCCTATAAAAATAGGAAATTTTTGAATAATTTCCTTAAAAATAGGAAATTTTTGACAAATTTCCTTTAAAAAATAGAAAATTTTTGAAAAATTTCCTTTAAAAAATAGGAAATTTTTAAAAAATTTCCTTTAAAAAAAGGAAATTTTTGAAAAATTTCCTTTAAAAATAGGAAATTTTTGAAAAATTTCCTTTAAAAAATAGGAAATTTTTGAAAAATTTCCTTTAAAAAATTGGACATTTTTGAAAAATTTCCTTTAAAAAATTGGAAATTTTTGAAAAATTTCCTTTAAAAATGGGAAATTTTTCAAAAATTTGCTTTAAAAATAGGAAATTTTTGAAAAATTTGCTTTAAAAAATAGGAAATTTTTGAAAATTTTCCTTTAAAAAATAGGAAATTTTTGAAAAATTTCCTTTAAAAATTTTTATGAATTTTTAAAAAATAATTATTTTTTGATTTTGAAAAATTTATTTTTTCAAATTGTGACGTAGATAACTCCAAAACCATTGATAACACAAGAAACTTGTTTTGGCAAAAATTAAAGCCAATTTTGTTCTTGATCCATTAATTTATTTTTCAAAAAAGTTGGAAAAGCCGTTTTCAATATAGGGTAATTTAATTCTTACCATATATTGAAAACGGGTTGCGATTGTTGTATAAAAATTCTTTCAAATTAATTTTTTTCGATATTGCGGATATTGGATCATCTCTTTTGAAACCCCGAGATTTACTTCGATTTTTGTCTGACTTATCCCACTGTGTAACGGGATTGAAGCCGTCAATTCGTTAATCGTTTGTAAAGATGATTTGAAGGTTTTAAAAGTGTCTACAGTTTTTTAAAATAAGTGGAAATTCCCACCAATCATAGTCATTATAATAATAAAATTCTTAGTAAAACAATTTAGCTAAACAAATAAAAAAGGTTTAAAACAAATAATTAATAGTTAACAAATAATTAGATCGACTTAATGTCATTTCGTTGAGTTGGTCAAGCACAAGCTTAAGGTTGGCTTTACCTTGATCTTCGGACTAATTTAATATACTTACGCGTTTTGCTTTAACACTCAATCAAATGGGACCAAAGAGCATTTTGCAACAAAAAAGTACTTAAGATTTTCAAAATCTTATTTCTAATATTTTTACATAAGAATCAAATGCAAATACGAGTATATAAATTTTTTAAGTTATGAAATAATTGTTTTGCAGTCTCAATGAAAACCAAGATAATTAAATTATCATGTTTAACCAGTTTTTCTATTAATTCTTAAAAAAAAAAATAATTAAATTTTCTTGATAAAATACAATAAAATACGAAGCATTTGGTGTTAGTGAATGATAATAGAAATTTTATAAAATTTATAAGTCTGAGAGTAGCATGTTTCATTAAATAGACGAAACTTGTTTGAAATAAAACTTATGTAATAAATAACACTGTGCTCAATTTTGACAACTTTTTTTTATCGACATAAGGGACCCCTAGTGGCAAAGATAATTCAATTACGCTGAACTCAATGGTGCTTACCAAATTTTTAGGTTAGCTCTAGTTTTCGAGATATAGCATTATTTAAATATTTGAGGAGGTTGCGCTATAAAAATTCGCGTAACTCGAAAACTGTTTATTTTCTTGAACTAAGTAAAAAACCGAAATACGTCAATAAAATGATCTTTCAGAAACACTAATTAGTTTTTTAATTCGAGCAGTCGTTTTGGAAATAAATATTTTTGTTTGCAGAAAAAAATATTATGTTTGAAAAATTGCAAAAATTTTAATTTTCAAAAATATTTTTTTTTTAAACAAAATAATTTATTTACAAAACGACTGCTAATTAGCGTTTCTGAAAGATAATTTTGTTGCCGAATTTCGAATTTTTTACTTAGCTTAAGAAATTAAACAGTTTTCGAGTATATCACGAAAACTAGAGTTAACCTAAAAAAAAACTTTGAGCTCCATTGAATTCGTCGTACTCAAATTATGTTTACCCACTAGGTCTCCCTTTTATCGGTAAAACAAAGTTATCAAAATCGAGCACAGTGTTATAATTAAAATTCTGAAGCTTTTCCATTGAAAACCTTACAATTTTTGTCCTACCTGTCTTAATCTACATATTGTTATAAGAAATTGCATATGTTTAAAAAATTCAAATGGTATATCATTATACTTTTAATAACAAATAATTTAAAATAATTAAATGCTTTAACTTTTATTGCAATTCAAAGGGCTCATAATTAAAATTGTTATTTTGCGATAGGCACAAAATTCACGCTATTACAATTAAATGCGAAAGTTTATGACGATATTTGTTAAAATGGAGTTTTTTGCAATTAGTGCAA
This sequence comes from Stomorhina lunata, assembly GCA_933228675.1. Lineage (NCBI taxonomy): Eukaryota > Metazoa > Arthropoda > Insecta > Diptera > Rhiniidae > Stomorhina > Stomorhina lunata. Next base: position 134,624,008 of record OW121741.1, on the reverse strand, counting down.
AAGGTTAACATTTTAGTTGTTAGGGACTTGAGTTAAAGTTAATTTATAACACTAGTCAACAAAAATTCAAATTTTTCTTTATATTTTATCACCACTTTTAGTATTCGCAAAGGTCTCCTGATTTCAAAAACGATGGAAATTTTTTACAAAGTAATTGGTTAAAAAAAAATACAAAATTTTATGTTTAAAAATCGATTTTATTATATCTTTAGAATGAGTTTTTTGCAATTTGTACAAAAGCTTAACATTTTAATTGTTAGGGTCTTAAGTTAAGGTTAATTTATAACACTAGGCAACAAAAATTCATGCTTTTGCCTTATATTTTATCACCATTATTATTATATGTGAAGGTCTTCTGATTTTAAAATCGATGGAAATTTTTTACAAAATTATTAAAAAAAAATTTGCAAAATTTTATATTTTTAAAAATCGATTTTATCATATCTTTAGTATGGATTTTTTACAATCTGTACAAAAGGTTAACATTTTAGTTGTTAGGGACTTGAGTTTAGGTAAATTTATAACACTAGTCAACAAAAATTCAACTTTATGCTTTATATTTTATCACCATAATTATTATATGTGATTTTAAAAACCATGGAAATTTTTTACGAAGTAATTGATTTAAAAAAAAAAAAGTACAAATTTTTATATTTTTAAAAATCGATTTTATCTTATCTTTAGAATGCGTTTTTTGTAATCTTTACAAAAGGTTAATATTTTAGTTCAATTAAGGTTAATTCAACAAAAAGTCAACATTTTGCATTTTATCACCACTTTTATTATTCGTTAAGGTCTTCTGATTTTAAAAACGATGGAAATTTTTTACAAAATAATTGATTATAAAAAAAAATACAAAATTTTATATTTTTAAAAAACCCCTTCTAAAGATATAATAAATATAATAAATATAATAAATATAATAAATAATATATATAATAAATCTTTAGAAGGGGTTTTTGCCATCTGTACAAAAGGTTAACATTTTAGTTGTTAGGGACTTGATTTAAGATTAATTGATTACACTAGTCAACAAAAAGTCAACATTTTGCTTGATATTTTATCACCACTTTTATTATTTGTTAAGGTCTTCTGATTTTAAAAACAATGAAAATTTATTACCAAGTAATTGTAAAAAAAAAATTAAAAAATTTTATATTTTTAAAAATCGATTTTATCATATCTTTAGAATGGGTTTTTTGCAATCTGTACAAAAAGTTAACATTTTAGTTATTAGGGACTTGATTAAGGACTAATTGATTACAGTAGTCAACAAAAAGTCAATATTTTGCATTTTATCACCACTTTTATTATTCGTGAAGGTCTTCTAATTTTAAAAACGATGGAAATTTTTTCCAAAGTAATTGATTTTTAAAAAAAATAACAAAATTTTATATTTTTAAAAATCGATTTTATCATATCTTTAGAATAGGTTGTTCGATTGAAGATTGGAATTGTAAATAAAATTATCTTTAAGTCGCTTTACAACGATTTTTTATGTGTTTAATAGATTCTGAGTTATTTAAACTTCAAAATTAAAAAATTATTTTTTTTTTATGAAAAATATATATTTTTTTTAATTTTTTAGAAATTTATAAAAAATCTAATCGAAAATTTATAAAAAAAAATTGAAAACTACCATTTTTATTAAGTGATCTTAAAACTGTGAATATTCCAAATAAAACAAGTCTTATTTCCTGAATATCCATGAATAATTGGAGATTTTATTGACAATAAAGCAAAAATACCCAATTTTGTATTAAAGCTATATAAGACGCAAATGCCAGGTCTTATATGCGAGCTAGAGTCAAATGTTTACTCATTTTCTTGAAATTTTGCAATTTAATTACAGTCTTTTAGCACCAGCCCCTTAGCACCAAGCCACAGATAAATGAACATAAAATTATCATTATCTTCAGATTTAGGAGCGTTTTGGTAAATTTCTACGAATTTAAATGGCTTTTGTCAGAAGGTTTTTGTATGGGAGCTATAACCAAATATTAACCGAAATTTTGAACACTGATTTTTGTTTATAAAAGCCATATCTCTTCTAAATTTCATAAAAATATAATTAAATTTGTGGCCAAAATCTCAATTCCTGGAAATAAGACCTATGAGAGGTACCCGAAAAAATATATCGATTTTGTGGTCCTACTGATAAAAAACATGTCTGTTTTAAATTTCATATAGAAACTATATTCCGGAAAGAAAATAGTTTGGGAGATACTCCAAAAATTTTAAAAGATTTTGTATATTTTTAACAGGCTTTGTCCTTGTAGCAAAAAAATATTTCATGCTAGTCTCATGGAAGTATTTTAAATTGTGAAAATTTAAAATACTTTTATTTTGAAAATATAAAAGGTTTTATATAACAAAATTTTTCGCTAGAAACGGGTATTTTCATGTTTTTCGTAATAATATCATTACTTATAGATGGATTTTTATAGTATAAGGCTTTTATTATTTGGAATATTCATAGTTTTACGAAAGTTGAGTAACAATAGTAAATTTTTGTCATTTTCGATTTTTGTAGGAATTTTTAAAAAATAAAATTTTTTTGATCTTACAAAAAAAAAAATTGTGTTAAAACTCAAAAATCGTTGATCACACCAAAATCTTGTCTTATCACGACTTAAGGGACATTTTTTTCCGAATCCATTTATGTAATTTACAATAAAATTGAATGAGTCGTTTTCCATATATCGTAATATTACTAATATTACCTCTCTAAAAATTAGAAATTTTTTGTTTAAAAATTTTTAACGTTTTTTCGTAATAAAATCACTTTTCATTTGTGGATTTCCATAGTAAAAGGCTTATGTTATTTAGAATACCTAAAGATCGCCGAGAAGTAATGTTAAATTTTTGACATTTAAAAATTTTTTTTTTTGGAATTTATAAAAAATAAAAAATTTTCGATTTGACAAAAAAAAAAAAAAATGTTGTGTAAATAACTCGAAAACCGTTGATCACACCACAAATTTGTATTATCACGGTTTTAGGGAAATTTTTTTCTTAATCCATTTATACGATTTCTCAATTTCAATTTACAAATTCTCATTTTCAATTGAAAAATTCTCAATTTCAATTGAAAAATTCTCAATTTAAATTGAAAATTTCTCATTTTCAACTGAAAATTCTCAATTTCAATTGAATATTTCTCAATTTCAATTGGAAAGTCTCAATTTCAATTGAAAATTTCTCAATTTCAATTGAAAATTCTCAATTCCAATTGAATATTTCTCAATTTCAATTGAAAATTCTCAATTTCAATTGAAAATTTCTCAATTCAATTTGAAAATTTCTCAATTACAATTGAAAATGGTGTAGTGATTTTATTACGAAAAACGTAAAAATACCCAATTTTTGCGCAAATTTTTGAATTATTAAAGAGTCTTAGTTATGTTACCTGTGAACTACAGTGGTATAGCAGGTTAGTCATCCGCCTAGCATACCAGAGGCCCAAGTTCGATCCCTGGCCAGACTCACTTGAAAAAATAAATTTTCAAAAAAAGCGGCGGTTCACCTCATAACTCAGCTAGCCACTGATTATTGAGTATTAGGCTATATATGTATATATATATAGTTATATTACCATATATTGAAAACGACTTATCCAATTTTATGGAAAATCGTATAAATGGATTAAGAAAAAAATTTCCCTAAAACCGTGATAATACAAATTTGTGGTGTGATCAACGGTTTTCGAGTTATTTACACAACATTTTTTTTTTTTTTTTTTGTCAAATCGAAAATTTTTTATTTTTTATAAATTCCAAAAAAAAAAATTTTAAATGTCAAAAATTTAACATTACTTCTCGGCGATCTTTAGGTATTCTAAATAACATAAGCCTTTTACTATGGAAATCCACAAATGAAAAGTGATTTTATTACGAAAAAACGTTAAAAATTTTTAAACAAAAAATTTCTAATTTTTAGAGAGGTAATATTAGTAATATTACGATATATGGAAAACGACTCATTCAATTTTATTGTAAATTACATAAATGGATTCGGAAAAAAATGTCCCTTAAGTCGTGATAAGACAAGATTTTGGTGTGATCAACGATTTTTGAGTTTTAACACAATTTTTTTTTTGTAAGATCAAAAAAATTTTACTTTTTAAAAATTCCTACAAAAATCGAAAATGACAAAAATTTACTATTGTTACTCAACTTTCGTAAAACTATGAATATTCCAAATAATAAAAGCCTTATACTATAAAAATCCATCTATAAGTAATGATATTATTACGAAAAACATGAAAATACCCGTTTCTAGCGAAAAATTTTGTTATATAAAACCTTTTATATTTTCAAAATAAAAGTATTTTAAATTTTCACAATTTAAAATACTTCCATGAGACTAGCATGAAATATTTTTTTGCTACAAGGACAAAGCCTGTTAAAAATATACAAAATCTTTTAAAATTTTTGGAGTATCTCCCAAACTATTTTCTTTCCGGAATATAGTTTCTATATGAAATTTAAAACAGACATGTTTTTTATCAGTAGGACCACAAAATCGATATATTTTTTCGGGTACCTCTCATAGGTCTTATTTCCAGGAATTGAGATTTTGGCCACAAATTTAATTATATTTTTATGAAATTTAGAAGAGATATGGCTTTTATAAACAAAAATCAGTGTTCAAAATTTCGGTTAATATTTGGTTATAGCTCCCATACAAAAACCTTCTGACAAAAGCCATTTAAATTCGTAGAAATTTACCAAAACGAAAATTTCTCATTTTCAATTGAAAATTCTCAATTTCAATTGAAAATTTCTCAATTTCAATTGAATATTCTCAATTTCAATTGAAGATTTCTCAATTTCAATTGAAAATGGTGTAGTAATTATAGATTTCCATAGTATAAGGCTTATGTTCTTTAGAATTCTTTAAGCTTTACAATAGCCGAGAAATAATTTTAAATTTGTGTCATTTTTAAATTTTTAGGAATTTTTAAAAAATAAAAATTTTTCTATTAAAAAAAATAAAAATTTTTTGTGTAAATAACTCGAAAACCGTTGATCACACCAAAAACTTGTATTAGCACGGCTTTATGAAAATTTTGTTCCGAATTCATTTATATGATTTTCAGTCGTTTTCAATATATAGCAATATAACTAGGACAACCTTAGAGGACCATTTTCAATTGTAATTGACAAATTTTCAAATTGAATTGAGAAATTTTCAATTGAAATTGAGAATTTTCAATTGAAATTGAGAAATATTCAATTGGAATTGAGAATTTCCAATTGAAATTGAGAAATTTTCAGTTGAAATTGAGACTTTTCAATTGAAATTGAGAAATATTCAATTGAAATTGAGAATTTTCAGTTGAAAATGAGAAATTTTCAATTGAAATTGAGAAATTTTCAATTGAAATTGAGAATATTTCAATTGAAAATGAGAGTTTGTAAATTGAAATTGAGAAAATCCAAATTGAAAATGAGAAATATTCAATTGAAATTGAGAATTTTTAAATTTAAATTGAGAAATTTTCAATTGAAATTGAGAAAAGCCCAATTGAAAATGAGGTTGATTTTTTTAATTGAAATTGAGAAATTTTCAATTGAAAATGAGAAATTTTCAATTTGAAATGAGAAATTTCCAATTGAAAATGAGAAATTTTCAATTGAAATTGAGAATTTTAGAATTGAAAATGAGAAAACCTATATTAAAATTTCATTTGTGGTTTTCTCAATTTCAATTGAAAAATTGTCAATTTAAATTTAAAATTTCTCAATTTCAATTGAAAATTTCTCAATTTCAATTGGGCTTTTCTCAATTTCAATTCAAAAATTCTCAATTTCGTTTGAATTTTTCTCATTTCCAATTAAGGTTTTCTCAATTTCAATTGAAAATTTCTCATTTTTATTTGAAAATTCTCAATTTCAATTGAAAATTTCTCAATTTCAAATGAAAATTCTCAATTTCAATTGAAAATTTCTCATTTTCAATTGAAAATTCTCAATTTCAATTGAAAATTTCTCAATTTCAATTAAATATTCTCAATTTCAATTGAATATTTCTCAATTTCAATTGAAAATGGTGTAGTACGCTCTAAAAATTCAAAATTTTTCGCTAAAATTGAGTATTTTCACGTTTTTCGTAATATATAAGGCATATATTATTTAGAATACTTAAAGATTTACGATCGCCAAGAAATAATGTTAAATTTTTGCCATTTTAAATTTTTTATGAATTTTTAAAAAATAACAATTTTTTGATTTTGTAAAGAAAATTGCTGTATTAATAACTCGAAAACCGTTGATCACACCAAACAATATTATTTATACGGCTTCAAGGTAATTTCGTTCTTAATCCATTTGTATGATTTTCAATAAAATTTAATAAGTTGTTTTCAATATATGGTAATATAAGTAGTACGCTCTAAAAATTCAAAGTTTATCGCTAAAATTGGGTATTTTCACGTTTTTCGTATTAAAATCACTATCAATTTATGGATTTCCATAGTATAAGGCTTATATTATTTAGAAAGACTTACAATCGACGAGAAATAATGTTAAATTTTTGCAATTTTAAATTTTTTATGAATTTTTAAAAAATAACAATTTTTTGATTTTGCAAAGAAAGTTGCTGTATTAATAACTCGAAAACCGTTGGTCACACTAACAAATTTTATTTACACAGCTTTAAGGCAATTTCGTTCTTAATCCATTTATATAATTTTCAATAGAATTTAATAAGTTGTTTTCAATATATGGTAATATAACTAGGACAACCTCTTTAAAAATTCCAAGTGCTAGAAACAAATTTATAAAATAGATGAAAAAAAAAAACAGGTGTTTTTGTACTTAGAGGACCATAACACATACAAAAATGATTTAACTAAAGTGTAATATTGACGGTTGACTAGTGTAATCAAGCAATTACTTGGCTATGAAAAATATTTCCAATAACGTTTTACCCTTGCCTAACAATAATGCAGTAATGCAGTAGTGCCGGTAATGTAGTTTGTATTAAATGTATCTTGCAGTTCAGATAATAACCGTTCCAATAATAAGAGGGTAAGGCAGTTTTTATATTTAATACCATAATCGTATCTTAATCTTTACTAATCAATTGAAAAATGTATTAAGATATATAAAACTTTGAGTGAAAAGTATTTCTCGAAATTTTGTATTCTTTTAAAGTTCTTCAATCCACTTTCTCTTTAACAAAATTCTTAATGCAATCAAATTTAATCTTATCTTGTTTTTAATTCTAAAACATTTGGCTACAAATAATCTTTAATTATTGACTTTACTTTAATTTGTTATTAATTTAACTGATTTGCAATGCATTGTAGAGTAACCTTTTTTTTCCAATTTAAATAGTTATAGTTTTAGAAAACTTCCATTATTACGGTTGATAGTTCAGAGCCGGTAATTATTTGAAATTTTTAATTGTCTTCTAAATTGTTTAAATATCGTTTAACATTAAATAATTTTTGTTAATAGCTTTTTTTTATAAATTTTTCCTAATGATAACTTCTTGTCTGAAATGGTTATACAAAATTTTAAATAATAAAAAGTTAAATTAAAATACAATTAAATTGATGAAAAGTGATAATATTATAAAATTTTCAAACATTTGGTACTAAAAATTAAAAATACTTCTATAGCACTGGTCGCCAGCCAAAATTACATTTTAGTTCATTTACTTTGTTTAAGACCTAATGTCTCCTAAGTAAAAAACTCCCGATTTTTTTTTTCATAATTTTTTTTTTATAAAATATCGGATTTTTGAAGAGGCTGTCCTAGTTATATTACTATATATTGAAAACGGCTTTGCCGATTTTGTTGAAAAAATACAAATGGATAAAAAACAAAATTGTTCTCAAGTCGTGCTTAAATAAGTTTTTTGTATTACCAACGATTTTGGAGTTATATACATCATAATTAATACATTTTTTTTTGCAAAATCGAAAAATTTTTATTTTTCCAAATTCATAAAAGATTTAAAGTCACAAATAGTTACCATCGTTGCCCGGTAATAGTAAAACTATGAATTTTTTATAGAAATTTTTTTTATAGAAATTTTTTTTATAGAAAATTTTCGGTCTTAACGTGTTTTATAGAAAAATTTTCGTCTTAAAATTTTTATAAAAAATTTTTGGTCTTAAAATTCGGTCTAAAAATTTTTTATAGAAAATTTTCCATGTTAAAATTTTTCATAGAAAATTTTCGATGTTAAAATTTTTTATAGAAAATTTTTGGAGTTAAAATTTTTTATAGAAAATTTTCTGTGTTGAAATTTTTTATAGAAAATTTTCGGTGTTAAAATTTTTTAAAGAAAATTTTCGGTGTTAAAATTTTTTAAAGAAAATTTTCGGTCTTAAAGTTTTTTATAGAAAATTTTCTGTGTTGAAATTTTTTATAGAAAATTTTCGGTGTTAAAATTTTGTATAAAAAATTTCCGGTATTAAATTTGTTTATAGAAAATTTTCGGTGTTAAATTTTTTTATAGAAAATTTTCAGTGTTAAAATTTTTTATAGAAAATTTTCGGTGTTAAAATTTTTTAAAGAAAATTTTCGGTTTTAAAATTTTTTATAGAAAATTTTCGGTGTTAAAATTTTTTATAGAAAATTTTCGGTGTTAAAATTTTTTATAGAAAATTTTCTGTGTTAAAATTTTTTTATAGAAAATTTTCGGTGTTAAAATTTTTTATAGAAAATTTTCGGTGTTAAAATTTTTTATAGAAAATTTTCGGTGTTAAAATTTTTTATAGAAAATTTTCGGTGTTAAAATTTTTTATAGAAAATTTTCGGTGTTAAAATTTTTTATAGAAAATTTTCGGTGTTAAAATTTTTTATAGAAAATTTTCGGTGTTAAAATTTTTTATAGAAAATTTTCGGTGTTAAAATTTTTTATAGAAAATTTTCGGTGTTAAAATTTTTTAAAGAAAATTTTCGGTGTTAAAGTTTTTTATAGAAATTTTTCGGTGTTAAAATTTTTATAGAAAATTTTCGGTCTCAAATTTTTTTATAAAAAATTTTCAGTCTTAAAATTTTTTATAGAAAATTCATGGTCTTAAAATTTTTTATAGAACATTTTCGGTGTTAAAATTTTTTTATAGAAAATTTTCGGTGTTAAAATTTTTTATAGAAAATTTTCGATGTTAAAATTTTTTATAGAAAATTTTCGATGTTAAAACTTTTTATAGAAAATTTTTGGTGTTGAAATTTTTTATAGAAAATTTTCGGTGTTAAAATTTTTTATAGAAAATTTTCTGTGTTAAAATTTTTTTATAGAAAATTTTCGGTATTAAAATTTTTTATAGAAAATTTTCGGTGTTAAAATTTTTTATAGAAAATTTTCGGTGTTAAAATTTTTTATAGAAAATTTTCGGTGTTAAAATTTTTTATAGAAAATTTTCGGTGTTAAAATTTTTTATAGAAAATTTTCGGTGTTAAAATTTTTTATAGAAAATTTTCGGTGTTAAAATTTTTTATAGAAAATTTTCGGTGTTAAATTTTTTTATAGAAAATTTTCGGTGTTGAAATTTTTTATAGAAAATTTTCGATGTTAAAATTTTTTATAGAAAATTTTCGGTGTTAAAATTTTTTATAGAAAATTTTCGGTGTTGAAATTTTTTATAGAAAATTTTCGGTGTTAAAATTTTTTATAGAAAATTTTCTGTGTTAAAATTTTTTTATAGAAAATTTTCGGTGTTAAAATTTTTTATAGAAAATTTTCGATGTTAAAATTTTTTATAGAAAATTTTCGATGTTAAAACTTTTTATAGAAAATTTTTGGTGTTGAAATTTTTTATAGAAAATTTTCGGTGTTAAAATTTTTTATAGAAAATTTTCGGTGTTAAAATTTTTTATAGAAAATTTTCTGTGTTAAAATTTTTTATAGAAAATTTTCGGTGTTAAAATTTTTTATAGAAAATTTTCGGTGTTAAATTTTTTTATAGAAAATTTTTGGTGTTGAAATTTTTTTATAGAAAATTTTCTGTGTTAAAATTTTTTATAGAAAATTTTCGGTGTTAAAATTTTTTATAGAAAATTTTCGGTGTTAAAATTTTTTATAGAAAATTTTCGATGTTAAAATTTTTTATAGAAAATTTTCGGTGTTAAAATTTTTAATAGAAAATTTTTGATCTTATAGAAAAATTTTGGTCTTGAAATTTTAAATAGAAAATTTTTGATCTTTAAATTATTTATAGAAAATTTTTAGTCTTAAAATTTTTAACAGACAATTTTTGTTCTTAATTTCTTTTCATAGAAAATTTTTTGTCTTAAAATTTTTTTATAGAAAAATTTTGGTCTTCTACTTTTTAAGAGAAAATTTTTGGTCTTAAATTTTTTTTATAGAAATTTTTGGTCCTAAAATTTTTTATAGAAAATTTTTGGTCATGAAATTTTTTGGTCTTAAAATTTTTTATAGAACATTTTGGTTCTTCAATTTTATATAAAATTATTGGTCTTACAATTTTTTATATGAAAGTTTTGGTTTTAAAATTTTTTATAAAAAATTTTAAATCTTAAAATTTTTTATAGGAAATTCTCGGTCTTTAAATTCTTTATACAAAATGTTGGTCTGAAAGTTTTTTGTAGAAAATTTTTGGTCTTAAAATTTTTTAGAGAAAATTTTTATTCTTAACATTTTTTATAGAAAATTTTTGATATTAAAATTTTGTTATAGAAAATTTTTAGTTTTAAAATTTTTTATGGAAAATTTTTGTTCTGACAATTTTTTATGGAAAATCTTTGGTCTTAAATTTTTTTATAGAAAATTTTGGCCTTAAAATCTTTCATAGAAAATTTTCGGTCTTAACATTTTTTTATAAAAGATTTTTGGTCTTAAAATTCTTTATAGAAAATTTTCGTGCATAATTTTTTTATATTTAGAAAATTTTTGGTCTTAAAAATTTTTATAGAAAATTTTTGGTCTTAAAACTTAAGTAGAAAATGTTTAGTCTCAAAATTTTTTATAAAAAATTTTTAGTCCCAAAATTTTGTATAGAAATTTTTATTTTTATATTTTTTTATAGACAATTTTTGGTCATATATTTTTTTATAGAAAATTTTTTAAAAAAAATTTTAAATCTTAAAATTTTTTATAGAAAATTTTCGATCTTAAAATTCGTTAAACAAAATTCTTAGTCTTAAAATTTTTTAAAGAAAATTTTTGGTCTTCAAATTTTTTATAGAAAATTTTGGTATAAAAATTCTTTATAGACAATTTTTGGGCTTCAAATTTTTTAAAGAAAATTTTTAATCTTAAAATTTTATCTAGAAAATTGTTGGTCTTTGTTATAGAAAATTTTCGATCTAAATTTTTTTTTATAGAAATTTTTTGGTCTTAAAATTTTGTAATAGAAAATTTTCGGTCTTAAAATTTTTTATTGAAAATTTTTGGTCTTCAAATTTAGCATAGACAATTTTAGATCTTAAAAAGTTTAATAGAAAATGATTGGAATTGAATTTTGTTCTAGAAACCCAAATAAAACAAAAAATCACATTAAACCAAATAAATTAAAAAAAAATACAATAAACCAAAAATTATAAAATTCAAGATCAATGTTCGATAAAACTTGATGGCATTAACCTAAACCTGATTTTTTCTATGTTTTGGTAAAAAAAAGTGGTTGTTGTAGACGACATCCGATATTCAAACATTTGCAGTTATAAAGATACAACAATAATAAATAATAAATTCGATCATATTAAGGTATTCAAGTATGAGTGATTTGGTAGGTGATCGTCAGTAGCACAGATGATCAGTTTTTTGTCTTTTTATTAAGACCAAATCCGGTTAAATATTTTGATGGCTGCATTGAATTTGGATCACTTCCAAGTGCACCAAGTTCTCTTAATAACTGTTTTTGTTTTGGATTTCGTTTTGGTTTTTTCGATCTGTGCAAAATCATTTGTTTCATTAATTATAGTTATTTTTGCTGACTTGATCATTGGCGTTGAAACCTTGAGAAAGATGAGTTTTGTTTTATTTAATTTTACTTTTGATGATTTTTTTAAGGTATTTTTTTGTTTTGTTTTATTTACACTTTAGCCGTAAAAATTTTAAGACTTTGTCATGCTGATTTTTTTATTTAATTTTTTTTCTCTTGGGGGAAGTGAGTTTGTCTGAAAAGTCAAGGTCGAGGTTTTTGTAAATCGACTAATTGAATTTCGTATTTTGTTGTTGGTTTAATTTTTGGCGATTTATTGAGTATTGAGTGATTTTTGGTTAAAGCTCTTTTAGCTCTTTTTTGGTCAATTTAAATACAAAAAAAAAAAAACAACAGTATTAAAAATACTCTAGAGACCCATTTTTGAATATAACGACAAATATACTCGTTTATGTAAATTAAGAAATTTAAATATGTAATACGGGTTTCTTTAATGAGGAAGTGATTAGGGGAACTTATTTACTTGGCAAATAGTTTAAAAATGTTATTCCCATAAGTCCACCAAAATCAGTAAAAGTTAAGTATTCCCTGAATTCTATTTATTTATTGGTCAACAGCCAAAATTAAATTTTTATAACTATTTTTTGTGTTATGGCTCCGTAAATACAAAAACACCCGAAATTTTGTTTATCGATTTTTGTTATGAAATTTGAGATTTTTGAAGAGGTTGTTCAAGTTATACTACCATATCTTAAATACGACTTATCCAATTTTATTGAAAAGTATATAAGTGAATTAAGAACAATTGCCCTTAAGTCGTGCTTATATAAGTTTTTTGTGAGATCAACGGTTTTAGAGATATATACAACGATTGCCAAACATTTTCTGTTAAGATTTTAATTTTTGCTTTATGTTGATGTTTTGTGTAGACACTATAATTCGCACTTATTCTGCTAATTACATGTAATGCGAGGTATTCGCATATTTGGATACCCCTCCTCATGATCATGGCTTAATCTAGATCGAAAAATTTTTACAAAATTATTTTAAGGCTGAACATTTTTTATTAAAAAATTTCTCTTTAAACATTTTTGTTACCAAAAGTTTTTGAGATTTTAAATTTTCTAATAAAAAATTTTTAGACTAAAAAATTTGTATAAAATAATTTTTAGACCAAAATATTTTGAAACCGAAAATTTCTCAAAAAATTTTGAGACCAAAAATTTCTAAAAAATTTTGAGACAGAAATTTTTTTTTTTAATTTTGTAACAAAAAATTTATAGAGATTAAAATTTTCTTTTAAAAAATTTTCCAACCGAACAATTTTTACAAAATAATTTTTAAATCTAACAATTTTTATAAAAAAATTTTGAGACCAAAAATTTTGTATTAAAAAACTTTAAGACCGAAAATTTCTTAAAAAATTTTGAGACCGAAAATTTCTCAAAAATTGTTGAGACCGAAAATTTTTATAAAAAGTTTTGCGACCGAACATTTTCTTTTAAAAAATTTATAAAACAAAAAATCTAAAAAGTCCTATAAAAAATGTTGAGATAGAAAATTTTTATTGGAAAATCTTAATACCGATTTTTTTTTAGGTCGAAAAATTTGTATAAAATAATTTTTTAGACCAAATATTTTTTATTAAAAAATTTTGAGACTGAACATTTTCTTTTAAAAAAATTTTGTAAACAATAATTTTTGAGATTTAAAATTTTCTATTAAAAAATTTTGAGACCCAAAAATTATTATAAAATAATTTTTAGACCGAAAAAATTTTATAAAAAAATTTAGAATTTTGAGACCAAAAAATTATTATAAAAAAAATTTTTCGACCGAAAAATTTTTATAAAAAAATTTAGAAGTTTGAGACCGAAAAAATTTTATAAAAAAATTTTTCGACCGAAAAATTTTTATAAAAAAATTTAGAATTTTGAGACCGAAAAATTATTATAAAATAATACTTAGACCGAAAAATTTTTATAAAAAATTTAGAATTTTGAGACCGAAAATTTTTTATTAAAAAATTTTAAAACCGAAATTTTTTATAAAAAATTTTAAAACCGAAATTTTTTATAAAAAATTTTGAGACCGAAAATTTTTATAAAAAATTTTGAGACCGAAAATTTTGTATTAAAAAATTTTGAGACCGAAAATTTCTTAAAAAATTTTGCGACCGAAAATTTTTATAAAAAGTTTTGAGATCAAACATTTTTTTTGAAAAATTTTAGGACCGAACATTTTCTTTTAAAAAATTTTTGAGGTTTAAAATTTTCTATTAAAAAATGTTTAGACCGAAAAATATTTATAAAATAATTTTTAGAATGAAAAAATTTTTAAAAAAAATTTTGAGACCGAAAATTTTTTATAAAAAACTTTAAAACCGAAAATTTTTATAAAAAATTTTGAGACCGAAATTTTTTTTTTATAAAAAAACATGTTTTAAAAAAAAAATTGAAACCGAATATTTTTATAAAAAATTTTGATACCGAGCATTAAATACAAAAAAATTTTGAGATTTTTATTAAAAAATTTTAATACCGAAATTTTTCTACACCGAAAATTTTTTATTAAAAATGTTTAAAACCGAGCATTTTCCTTCAAAAAATTTTATAGAGATTAAAATTTTCTATTAAAAAATTTTCAGACCGAAACATTTTTAGACTGAACAATTTTTATAAAAAAATTTTGAGACCGAAAATTAAAAACAAAATTTGAGACCTAAAATTTGTATAAAATATTTTGAGACCCAAAATTTTTTATAAAAAAATTTTGAAACCGAAAATTTTTATAAAAAATGTTTAGGCCTAAAATTTTTTATTGCAAAATTTTCTTTTAAAAAATGTTTAAACCAAAAAGTTCCATTTACAAATGTTGAAATAAAAAATTTTTATTAAAAAATTTTAATTCCAAAATTTTTCTATTAAAATTTTTTTGTATTTAAAATTTTCTATCAAAATTTTTTTTATATATGAAATTTTCTATTAAAAATTTTAAGGCCAAAAATATCTCTTTAAAAATTTTGATATCGAAATTTTTTATTTCTAACTTTTTTTATTAAAATTTTTACATATAAAAAAATTTTAAAACCGAAATTTTTTATAAAAAATTTTGAGAACGAAAATTTTTATAAAAAATTTTGAGACCGAAAATTTAAAAAAAAAAAAATTTGTGACCGAAAATTATTTATTAAAAAATTTTGATACCGAACAATTTTTTAAAAAAAATTTTGAAACCAAAAATTTCAAAAATTCCAATAAAAAATGTTGAATTATTAAAAATTTTAGTGTCGAAATTTTTCTATTAACAATTTTTTACATTTAAAACTATCTATCAAAAAATTTCAAGACCAAAAATTTTCATATCGAAATCTTTTGATTATAACTTTTGATATAAAAAACCGAAAGTTTCTATCAAAAATTTTGAGAATAAAAATTTTTTGAAAAATTTTGTCAACAAAAATTTTTAAAAAATTTTGAGACCAAAAATTTTTATAAAAAATTTTGAGATCGAAAATTTTTACAAATATTTTGAGACCGAAAATTTTTATTTAAAAATTTAAGACCGAAAATTTTTATGAAAAATTTTGAGACCAAAAATTTTTAAAAAATTTTGAGACTGAAAATTAAAAAAAAAAATTTGAGACCAACAATTTGTACAAAAAATTTTGAGACAGAAAATTAAAAAAAAAATTTGAGACCGAAATTTAAAAAAAAAATTTGAGACCTACAATTTGAAAAAAAAAAAATGTTGAGACCGAAAATTTTTTATAAAAAAATTTTGATACTGAACATTTTCTTTTAAAATTTTGAAACCGAAAAGCTTCTTTCAAAAATTACTTTCTTTTAAAACTTTAATTTTTATCTCTTACTCTGATTCATTACCCACATGACAACAGTTTTACCCTATATCTTAAAATTCCCACATGCTTTAAAAAATGTTTTTGCTTATTTTATTGGTATTTTAAGAAAAAATTAAAAATTTTTTATTCTAAAAAATTAATATATTCATACTAATATTGAATATATTAATTTGATTAAGAATATCCATTTTTGCTTTCTTTGTCTGAGACTTTGAAAGTTCCTTCATGTCTGTCAAAAATCAAAGATAAGAAATTTTGAGTTTAATACCATTTTTTTCTATTTTATTCTTATGATAAGGAATTTTTTTTTTAATTGACCAAAACTTCTAATAGTAAAAATTTCCAAAGTTCTTTTCAAATTTTAGTTTAGAATAAAAATGATTTCTTTTAAAGTCATCAATAAAAATGCAAATTTAATGAAATCATTATTTAAAAGTTAATGACAAAGTCCAATGAAAAAGAAAAAAAACTTCTTTAGACTTAGGAGCAAAATTAAATATAAAATATTGGTTTCAATATTAAATTGCTGTACTTATTAGTATAATAGCATTTGATTTGAAAATATTGTGTTATAATAAGTAATCATTAAATATGGTATTATATGTCTATAAATTAAATAGTTAACTACTCCATTAAAAATGTTGAGATACTAATTTTGTATAAAAAAAACTCCTGATAAAAAAAGGTTATAATGTCGATAAAACAGTCTTATTTAGCAACAATCAAGAAATAAATAAATGCATTAGTTTGATCTATAAAAATTTCCTTCATTTATTTTACATGACAAAATTTACCCAATGGAAAATTCTAATCATTTTAAAGTTTTCAATAATCGTATTAAAAAAACGATAATGCAGTTTTGTTCTGCAACATTCAAGCAATTAATTAATCATCATAATAATTTCCGCAACACAGTTTTGTTCTGCAACATTCAAGAAACAAACTCATTAGCATTATAACGCCGATAAGGCAGTTTTGTTGTGAAACATTCACAATTATTATATTAATTCATCAGCTTTGATCTATAAAAATTTGACTTCTTTTCATATATCTATCTTTATCCGAAAGCCATTTTGAAACCATTAATATTAATTTCCAATATTGTCAACATATTGATGAATAATCCCTCACTGATTTTTATTTTTTTGAAAAACCCCAACCGGCTTCAAGTGAAAAAAGTACAAAAAAAACGTATTTACTTATTTAGATTTACACGCGAGACTAGTTTATGTAAATATTTATTATTTACTACTTCAATTACATGATTAGGTAAAAATTATTCAAATAGGTAGGGCTTGATTCATTCAGTTTTAAACTAGGGGCCATTTAAAATTAATTTGCTATAAAATTTCAAATGATAAAATAAAGTAAGAAAGTATTGTGATCGGTTAAGAACGAACCGTATGATAGCCCCTACACCAGTCAAGTAATATAGAAAATTTTCGGTCTTAAAATATTTTATAGAAAATTTTCGGTCTTAAAATTTTTTATAGAAAATTTTCGGTCTTAAAATTTCTTATGGAAAATTTTCGGTTTAAAAATTTTCTTAAAGAAAATTTTCATTCATAAAATTTTTTATAGAAAATTTCCGGTCTTAAAATATTTTATAGAAAATTTTCGGTCTTAAAATTTTTTATAGAAAATTTTCGGTCTTTAAATTTTTTATAGAAAATTTTCGGTCTTAAAATTTTTTATAGAAAATTTTCGCTCTTAAAATTTTTTATAGAAAATTTTCGGTCTTAAAATTTTTTATAGAAAATTTTCGGTCTTAAAATTTTTTATAGAAAATTTTCGGTCTTAAAATTTTTTATAGAAAATTTTCGGTCTTAAAATTTTTTATAGAAAATTTTCGGTCTTAAAATTTTTTATAGAAAATTTTCGGTCTTAAAATTTTTTATAGAAACTTTTCGGTCTTTAAATTTTTTATAGAAAATTTTCGGTCTTAAAATTTCTTATGGAAAATTTTCAGTTTAAAAATTTTCTTAAAGAAAATTTTCATTCATAAAATTTTTTATAGAAAATTTCCGGTCTTAAAATATTTTATAGAAAATTTTCGGTCTTAAAATTTTTTATAGAAAATTTTCGGTCTTAAAATTTTTTATAGAAAATTTTCGGTCTTAAAATTGTTTATAGAAAATTTTCGCTCTTAAAATTTTTTATAGAAAATTTCCGGTCTTAAAATATTTTATAGAAAATTTTCGCTCTTAAAATTTTTTATAGAAAATTTCCGGTCTTAAAATATTTTATAGAAAATTTTCGGTCTTAAAATTTTTTATAGAAAATTTTCGGTCTTAAAATTGTTTATAGAAAATTTTCGGTCTTAAAATTGTTTATAGAAAATTTTCGCTCTTAAAATTTTTTATAGAAAATTTTCGGTCTTAAAATATTTTATAGAAAACTTTCGGTCTTAAAATTTTTTTATAGAAAATTTTCGGTCTTAAAATATTTTATAGAAAATTTTCGGTCTTAAAATTTTTTATAGAAAATTTTCGGTCTTAAAATTTCTTATGGAAAATTTTCGGTTTAAAAATTTTCTTAAAGAAAATTTTCATTCATAAAATTTTTTTATAGAAAATTTCCGGTCTTAAAATATTTTATAGAAAATTTCCGGTCTTAAAATATTTTATAGAAAATTTTCGGTCTTAAAATTTCTTATGGAAAATTTTCGGTTTAAAAATTTTCTTAAAGAAAATTTTCATTCATAAAATTTTTTATAGAAAATTTCAGGTCTTAAAATATTTTATAGAAAATTTTCGGTCTTAAAATTTCTTATGGAAAATTTTCGGTTTAAAAATTTTCTTAAAGAAAATTTTCATTCATAAAATTTTTTATAGAAAATTTCCGGTCTTAAAATATTTTATAGAAAATTTTCGGTCTTAAAATTTTTTATAGAAAATTTTCGGTCTTAAAATTGTTTATAGAAAATTTTCGCTCTTAAAATTTTTTATAGAAAATTTTCGGTCTTAAAATTTTTTATAGAAAATTTTCGGTCTTAAAATTTTTTATAGAAAATTTTCGGTTTAAAATTTTTTATATAAAATTTTCGGTCTGAAAATTTTTTATAGAAAATTTTCGGTCTTAAAATATTTTATAGAAAATTTCCGGTCTTAAAATATTTTATAGAAAATTTTCGGTCTTAAAATTTTTTATAGAAAATTTTCGGTCTTAAAATTGTTTATAGAAAATTTTCGCTCTTAAAATTTTTTATAGAAAATTTTCGGTCTTAAAATTTTTTATAGAAAATTTTCGGTCTTAAAATTTCTTATGGAAAATTTTCGGTTTAAAAATTTTCTTAAAGAAAATTTTCATTCATAAAATTTTTTATAGAAAATTTCCGGTCTTAAAATATTTTATAGAAAATTTTCGGTCTTAAAATTGTTTATAGAAAATTTTCGCTCTTAAAATTTTTTATAGAAAATTTTCGGTCTTAAAATTTTTTATAGAAAATTTTCGGTCTTAAATTTTTTTATAGAAAATTTTCGGTTTAAAATTTTTTATATAAAATTTTCGGTCTGAAAATTTTTTATAGAAAATTTTCGGTCTTAAAATATTTTATAGAAAATTTTCGGTCTTAAAATTTTTTAAAGAAAATTTTCGGTCTTAAAATTTTGTAAAGAAAATTTTCAGTCTTAAAATTTTTTAAAGAAAATTTTCGGTCTTAAAAGTTTTAATAGAAAATTTTCGGTTTTGAAATTTGTGAAACAAAATTTTCGGTCTTAAAGTTTTTAAAGGAAATTTTCGGTCTTAAAATTTTTACAGAAAATTTTCGGTCTAAAAATTTTTTATAGAAAATTTTCGGTCTTAAAGTTCTTTTTGAAAATTTTCTTAAAATTTTTAAAAGAAAATTTTAGGTCTTAACATTTTAATAGAAAAGTTTTCGATATTAAAACTTTTTATAGAAAATTTTCGATCTTAAAATTTTTTATTGAAAATTTTCGTTCTTCAAATTTTTAATAGAACATTTTTGGTCTCAAAATTTTTTATAGAAAATTTTCGGTCTTAAAATTTTTATAGAAAATTTTCGGTCTTAAAATTTTTATAGAAAATTTTCGGTCTTAAAATTTTTTTATAGAAAATTATAGAAGATTTTCGGTCTTAAAATTTTTATAGAAAATTTTCGGTCTTAAAATTTATGATAGAAAATTTTCGGTCTTAAAAGTTATGATAGAAAATTTTCGGTCTTAAAATTTTTTATAGAAAATTTTCGGTCTTAAAATTTTTTATAAAAAATTTTCGGTCTTAAAAATTTTTTTTAGAAAATTTTTGGTCTTAAAATTTTTTATAGAAAAATTTCGGTCTAAAAATTTTTTATAGAAAGTTTTCGGTCTTAAAAGTTTTTAAAAAACATTTTTGGTCTTGGACTTTGGAAATAATTCTGTGTCGATAGGTATTTTAAGGGGTGGATTTCAGAGCAATCTGTCTAAGAGTTAGATAAATTAGCTCTTCCTACTTATGAAAGTGTAGGGTATAAAAACCAATTCATCGATTTCATCTCAAGCTAACCCGCTTGATCCACCATTAATCGTTTTACATTATAAACTGTATATGCTTTCAGTTTAACATGATCCGTTTATGTGTTTGAAATATAAATTAACTAAATTATCATAACAAATTAAATGAAACAATTATTAAAACCTGCAGATGCCTTTAAAATATTTAATTAAACATTTAATTTTTTACAAAATTCCAGTTCTTAATTGATTTCGTTTGGATAAAATGGGTAAACCAGAAGCTTTGAGTTACGATGCCAACAACATGGCCTATATCGATTTGGGTACAGCCATTATACGCATGGAACAGGAGAAACCACCACAATGGGCTTTGGAAGTGGCACAAAAGGAATTGCGTGAGACCCCCGAAATTATGGAAGAGTCCATCAAACAGCTTAAAGAACTATTAAAAGGTAACCACCATTACAAATAATTGAATATCTAATAAATTTGATTATCAAATTAATACAAATTTTGTAATATTTCAGCTGAACCCGCTTTGAACTTGCCTTTGGATGATGAGTATATGCAAATGTTTTTGAGACCAGCCCATTATTATCCAGAAAGCGCTTTGAAAAGAGTAAGTTTTAGTTAATATAAAATTTCAATAATAAAAACTGCCTTATCGACTTTATTGAAATTTTGATGTAAAGTAACTTATTTTCTCAGATATTCCAATTTTCTTAAAATTAATGTAGGGTTCATATAACTCAAGCGTCCGACGATTGAGTGAAATTTACATATGTTTTGTTATTGTAACAAAAACAAATACATGTAAATTTAACTCAATTGTCAGACGCTTGAGTTATATGAACCCTATATAAGTTTTTCAAAAAATTTTTAATAAAAATATTTTTAGTACTAAAATTGTGCTCTTGAAATATCTTTAGTACTAAGAATTTTCTAATTAAAATATTTTTAGTACTAAATTTTTTTATTCGAAATATTTTTAGTACCAAAATCTTCAAATAGAAATAGTTTAGCACTTTATTGATTTTGTTCTTTCTTAAATTTGTTCTGCAGATAAAAAGCTTTTTCAACATGAAACTTAAATATGGCGAAGCCTGCACGAATGTCTTACCCGCTAAATTGCAAAATGTTTTCGAAGCTGAAATCTTACAGTTATTGCCCAACAGAGATCAACATGGACGTAGATTATTAGTATTAGAGGCTGGCAGTAAGTACCAAACAAAACAGTACGAAGAAAATATAAAAATACGAAAAATTTTTAAAAAACAATTTGATAACAAAAATTTTAAATTTAAATAGAAAATTTTCATTCACAAAAAATTAGATATGAAATTTTTGGTCTTACAATTTTTTATAGAATATTTTGGACTTAAAATTTTTTATAGAGAATTTTGGGCTTAAAATTTTTATAGACAATTTTTTAGTCTTAAAATTTTTTGTAAAAAAATTTTCGATATTAAAATTTTTGTAGAGAAAATTTTCGATATTTTTCATAGAAAATTTTAATACGAACATTTTTTATGGAAAATCTTTGATCCCAAATAATGCGGTCTGGTCTTAAAACTATTTATAGAAAATTTTTGGTCTTTAAATTTTTTATAGAAAATTTTTTGATATTCAAATTTTCGATATTAAAATTTCTTAATTAAAATTTTTTATAAATAATTTTAGTATAAAAAATTTTCGATATCAAATAAAATTTTTTATAGAAAATTTTCGATAATATCGAATCGATATTAAAATATTTCACAGAAAATTTTCCATATTAAATTTTTCCATAGAAAATTTTTGAAGTTAATTTTTTCTATAGAAAATTTTCGAAATAATTTTTTTTTAATTTTTGGTATTAAATTTTTTAAAGAAAATTTTCAATATAAAAATTTTTTATAGAAAATTTTCAATATAAAAATTTTTTATAGAAAATTTTCAATATAAAAATTTTTATAGAAAATTTTCGATATAAAATTTTTATAGAAAATTTTCTGTCTTAAAATTTTTATAAAAAATTTTTTGTCTTACATTTTGTAGAACATTTTCGATATTAAAATTTTTTATAGAAAATTTTTAATGTTAAAATTTTTTATAGAAAATTTGTCGATATTAAAATTCTTTATAGAAATTTATTCGATATTAAAAATTTTTAAAGAAAATTTTCGATATTTTAATTTTTGAAAGAAAATTTTCGATCTTACAATTTTTTTTTTTTAATTTTCGGTCTTATAATATTTTATAGAAAATTTTCGATATTAAAATTTTTATAGAAAATTTTTCGATATAAAAAATTTTTAAAAAATATTTTCGATCTTAAAATTTTTTATTGACAATTTTCGATATTAAAATTATTTATAAAAAATTTTCGATATTAAAATTGTTTATAGAAAATTTTCGATATTAAAATTTTTTATAGAAAATTTGTGATATTAAAATTTTTTATAGAAAATTTTCGATATTCACATTTTTATAGAAAATTTTTCGATATAAACAAATTTTTAAAGAAAATTTTCGATCTTAGAATTTTTTATTGACAATTTTCGATATTAAAATTTTTTTTTTAGAAAATTTTCGATATTGAAATTTTTAAAGAAAATTTTGATATTAAAATTGTTTATAGAAAATTTTCGATATTAAAATTTTTTATAGAAAATTTTCGATATTAAAATTTTTGATAGAAAATTTTCGATATTAAAATTTTTTAAAGAAAATTTTTGATACTTGATTTTTTTTTTGAAATTTTTCAATACCTAAATCTTTTATAGAAAATTTTTGATTTTAAAATTTTTTATAGAAAATTTTTGATATTAAATTTTTTAAAGAAGATTTTTGATGTTAAAATTTTTTGTAGAAAATTTTTGGTATTCAAATTTTTTACTGAAAATTTTCAATATTTAAATTTTTTTCGAAAATTTTGAATATTTCAATTTTTTACTGAAAATTTTCGATATTAAAAATTTTTATAGAAAATTTTCGATATAAAATTTTTTTATAGAAAATTTTCGATTTTTAAATTTTTTATAGAAAATTTTCGATTTTAAAATTTTTTTTAGAAAATTCGATATAAAAAATTTTTAAAAAATATTTTCGATCTTAAAATTTTTTATTGACAATTTTCGATATTAAAATTATTTATAAAAAATTTTCGATATTAAAATTGTTTATAGAAAATTTTCGATATTAAAATTTTTTATAGAAAATTTTTGATATTAAAATTTTTTATAGAAAATTTTCGATATTCAAATTTTTATAGAAAATTTTTCGATATAAACAAATTTTTAAAGAAAATTTTCGATCTTAGAATTTTTTATTGACAATTTTCGATATTAAAATTTTTTTTTAGAAAATTTTCGATATTGAAATTTTTTATAGAAAATTTTGATATTAAAATTGTTTATAGAAAATTTTCGATATTAAAATTTTTTATAGAAAATTTTCGATATTAAAATTTTTGATAGAAAATTTTCGATATTAAAATTTTTGATAGAAAATTTTCGATATTAAAATTTTTTAAAGAAAATTTTTGATACTTGATTTTTTTTTTTTGAAATTTTTCAATACCTAAATCTTTTATAGAAAATTTTTGATTTTAAAATTTTTTATAGAAAATTTTTTAAAGAAGATTTTTGATGTTAAAATTTTTTGTAGAAAATTTTTGGTTTTAAAATTTTTTACTGAAAATTTTCTATATTTAAATTTTTTTCGAAAATTTTGAATATTTCAATTTTTTACTGAAAATTTTCGATATTAAAAATTTTTATAGAAAATTTTTGATATAAAAATTTTTTATAGAAAATTTTCGATTTTTAAATTTTTTATAGAAAATTTTCGATTTTAAAATTTTTTGTAGAAAATTTTCGACATTAACATTTTTTTAGAAAATTTTCGATACTAAATTTTTTTTAGAAAATTTTCGATATAAAATTTTTTTATAGAAAATTTTCGTTATTAAAATTTTTTGAAAGAAAATTTGCGATATTAAAATTTTTTGAAAGAAAATTTACGATATTTAATTTTTTATAGAAAATTATTGATATTAAAATTGTTTATGAAAAATTTTCGAAAATAAGATTTTTTATAGAAAATTTTTAAATATTAAAATTTTTGAAGGTAATTTTCGATATTAAAATTTTTTGTAGGAAATTTAAGATATTAAAATTTTTTACGGAAAATTTTCGATATTAATTTTTTTTATAGAAAATTTTTGAGATTTAAATTTTGTTACAGAAAATTTTCGATATTAATTTTTTTATAGAAAATTTTCGATATTAAATTTTTTTTAGAAAATTTTCGATATTAAAATTTTTTATAGAAAATTATTGATATTCAAATTTTTTTATAGAAAATTATTGATATTCAAATTTTTAATGAAAAATTTTCGAAATTATCATTTTTTATAGAAGATTTTCGATATTAAAATTTTTTGTAGAAAATTTTTGATATTAAAAGTTTTTATAGAAATTTTCGATTTTTAAATTTTTTACAGAAAATTTTCGATATTTTCGATATTTTTGTAAGTAGTTAAAATATTCAATGTTATCGAACATTTTTTTCTAGAAAAATGGAAGCCTTCCCAAGTACCATTAGTTGATCTTTTCCGTGGCATACAATTGACCGTTTTGGGCTCTATGGTGGAACCTCTGTCGCAAATTTGCGGTGCCGTTGTTATCATCGATGTCGAAGGTTTGCCCATGAGTCATGTCATGCAATTTACACCCACATTCGCTGCCATGTTATTGGATTACGTGCAAGATTGCATTTGCATGCGTCTAAAGGCAGTTCATATCGTTAACAACTCTTACATTTTCAATATTTTATTCAATATTTTCAAACCTTTCATTCGTGAGAAACTAAGGAAGCGTGTAAGTAATAATGATTGTTATTTGTTAAACATTTAATTAGAATTAGATAAATATTTATAAATAAATAAAAATTTTTAATTTCAGATCTTTTTCCATGGTAAAGACTTTAAATCTCTGACAGGTCACATTAACGCCGATGCATTACCCGCTAAATATGGTGGCAGCGCTACATATGAATTGCCTTCGGGCAAGTTATTAGGAGAATTCTTTAACAGTTATTCAAGCGATTTTGAAAGTAAGTTTAAGGATTTTTGAGTTGTTTTATAGAAATCTAAAATTTTCTTAATTTTCTTCCCAAAACAGAGGCCGACAGTTATGGATATCCCGAGGGTCATAAAATCAAGAAATAATTTTGAAATTAAAGGAAGCCTTTGAATATTATTTGCCAAATTATCCATATTAATATATTAGTAGTTGTTTTTATAAATTTTGTTATTATTTTATATTTTTTAGCCACTTTTTATATATTTTGTATCGTTTTTTTATAAATCCCTTCATGTATTGATTCGAAATAAGTTTAGATAAAAAAATGTGTTATATCATATTTATTTTACATTTTGTGATATATCTCTTTTGCATTAATTTGAGTATTTTATAAATATTGAATTTCTGTTAAACATTTTTATTATTTTTTTAAAGCTGAACTAAAATTTTATAATAGGGATTTAATATAAATCAAATTTTAAATAGGTCTTAGCATAATTATCATATTTCATTATAAAAAATCCAAAATATCAATAAAAAACTGATGGTATAAAGTAAAAACATTTAAAAAAATAAATAATATTGTTTTATTTTATTTATTTTTGATCAAAAAAAAAAATTTCAATTTAATACCGAAAATTTTCTATTCAAAATTTTAATACCGAAAATTATCTATTCAAAATTTAAACACCGAAAATTTTCTATTCAATATTTTAACACCGAAAATTTTCTGTAAAAAATTTTAACACCGAAAATTTTCTATAAAAAATTTTAACACCGAAAATTTTCTATAAAAAATTTTAACACCGAAAATTTTCTATAAAAAATTTTAACACCGAAAATTTTCTATAAAAAATTTTAACACCGAAAATTTTCTATAAAAAATGTTAACACCGAAAATTTTCTATAAAAAATTTTAACACCGAAAATTTTCTATAAAAAATTTTAACACCGAAAATTTTCTATAAAAAATTTTAACACCGAAAATTTTCTATAAAAAATTTTAACACCGAAAATTTTCTATAAAAAATTTTAACACCGAAAATTTTCTATAAAAAATTTTAACACCGAAAATTTTCTATAAAAAATTTTAATGCTAAAAATTTTCTACAAAAATTTTAATACTAAAAATTTTAATAACAAAATTTTTTATAAAAATAATACCAAAAACTTTCTATAAAAATTTTAATACCAAAAATTTTCTAAGCGTGTAAAAATTTTCTATAAAAAATTTTAACACCGAAAATTTTCTATAAAAAATTTTAATACCGAAAATTTTCTATAAAAAATTTTAATACTGAAAATTTTCTATAAAAAATTTTAATACTGAAAATTTTTTATAAAAAATTTTAAAGCTGAAAATTTTCTATACAAAATTTTAATACCGAAAATTTTCTATAAAAAATTTTAACATCGAAAATTTTCTAAAAAAAATTTTAATATCGAAAGTTTTCTATAAAAATTTTAATACCGAAAATTTTTCTACAAAAATGTTAATGTTAAAATTTTTTGTAAAAATTTTAATACTAAAAATTTTAATAACAAAATTTTTTATAAAAATAATACCAAAAACTTTCTATAAAAATTTTAATACCAAAAATTTTCTAAGCGTGTAAAAATTTTCTATAAAAAATTTTAACACCGAAAATTTTCTATAAAAAATTTTAATACCGAAAATTTTCTATAAAAAATTTTAATACTGAAAATTTTCTATAAAAAATTTTAATACTGAAAATTTTTTATAAAAAATTTTAAAGCTGAAAATTTTCTATACAAAATTTTAATACTGAAAATTTTCTATAAAAAATTTTAACATCGAAAATTTTCTAAAAAAAAATTTAATATCGAAAGTTTTCTATAAAAATTTTAATACCGAAAATTTTTCTATAAAAATGTTAATACCAAAAATTTTCTATAAGAAATTTGAATACCAAAAATTTTCTACAAAAAATTTTAATACCGAAAATTTTCTATAAAAAATTTTAATATCGAAAATTTTCTAAAAAAATTTTAATATCGAAAATTTTCTATAAAAAATTTTAATACCGAAAATTTTTCTATAAAAAATTTTAATACCGAAAATTTTCTATAAAAAATTTTAATACCGAAAATTTTCTATAAAAAATGTTAATACCGAAAATTTTCTGTAAAAAATTTGAACACCGAAAATTTTCTATAAAAAATTTTAACACCGAAAGTTTTCTATAAAAAATTTGAACACCAAAAATTTTCTATAAAAAATTTGAACACCGAAAATTTTCTATAAAAAATTTGAATAACGAAAATTTTCTATATAAAATTTTTTTATACCGAATCTTTTCTATAAAAAATTTTAATACCGAAATTTTTTATAAAAAATTTCCATTCCAAAAATTTTCTATAAGAAATTTGAATACCGAAAATTTTCTATAAAAAATTTTAATACCTAAAAATATTCTATAAAAATTCTGATACCGAAAATTTTCTATAAAAATTTTAATACCGAAAATGTTCTATAAAAAATTTTAATTTTTTCTATAAAAAATGTTAATACCAAAAATTTTCTTTAAAAAATTTTAATACTGAATATTTTATTATTCTATTGAAAATTTTAATACCGAAAATTTTCTATAAAAATTTTAATACCGAAAATTCTCTATAATAAATGTTAATATCAAATAATTTTATAATGAAAATTTTCTATAAAAAATTTTAAGACGAAAAATTTTCTATTGAAAATTTTAATACTGAAAATTTTTTATAAAATATTTCAAGACCAAATATTTTCTATAAAAAATTTTAAGACAGAAAATTTTCTATAAAAATTTGAAAACCAAAAATTTTCTATAAAAAATTTTTAAACCAAAAAATTTCTATAAAAAATTTTATACCGAAAATATTTTAATACCAAAAATTTTCTATAAAAAATTTTAATACCAAAAATTTTTCTAGAGAAAGTTTTAATATCGAAAATTTTTTATAAAAAATTTTAATATCGAAAATTTTCTATAAAAAATTTTAATATCGAAAATTTTCTGTAAAAAATTTTAATATCGAAGATTTTCTATAAAAAATTTGCTTTAATTTCAAAAATCATCAGAAAATAAGTAACTTGTATATGATGGGTTGGTAGCTGCGCTACAGTTTGTTTGTTTCTGGTTTTTGTCTTTGCTTATTTAGGTTTCTTCACTACAGGGTGGTTTGTTTAATTCCCAGGTTGGTGTTGTGTGCATTCTTCCGTCGTTGCTGTTTGATACCAAAATTTCAAAAATGTAGTGCACTTTTAGGCGCTGATAAAATTATCAATGAAATATGACTTCGTGGTTCCGATTGATGTATTCACTGCTTTCCGGTTGCCATAACCGGTACTGCCAAATTAAGTAATTTAAAATAATATGGTTTATTAAGCAGGGGCTTTTCTAAGGCACTGTATTAAGTCGTGTAAAATGAGGGGTCCCTAGCGTCAAGATTCTTAGTTTATTACACAGTATAGGGCAAAAGAAAAAAGATACGACAGTCAACCAGGAATTTTTAACAAGCTAATTTTTAAACTGTCATAACCCACACATTTCATGTGGTAGAGCTACGTAGTTGAGGTTATTTAATAGCCCAGTATGTTCTGTATAAAATTCGGTTGTGAGAAAATAAATCTGGAATGTAGCTGCCTTATAATGAGATGAAAAACAACTGAAAAATGGCTAAACTTATAGATGGTGCAGTTCAGTTAAGCTAGACTTTGGAAGTGAAATATAAAAAAAAAAACAAATTTAAACCTCGATACGTCTGTCATGTTTAAAGGTATTAGCTTACTATTAGTATCAAATGAAAGCTTATAGAGTTGGCTACTTATGTTTATATAACATTGGTTTACGTCATATCGATTAGTTTTCGAGATATGGGAATTTTTGTACAAAAACCTAGGGTAAAATTTAACTTTTTTGTTAATAAATCTTGAATGGGTTAATTATAAGCCGATTGAGGTATCTCATGTAAAAGATATATTGAAGCACTTTTACACGATATAAATATTGCAGCTATCAGTGCAAAAATAAAGGAGATATATCGATTTGTATTTTATAAATTTAAAGCACTATATCTCCCAAACCATAAATTTCTGTCCAAAAATGTTAACATTATTATTCTTAAAATTTAAAAATTTTTAAGATCGGTGCAGTTCAGCTGATCTAGACTTCAGCCAAATGGGGGCCCAAGGCAAGTACCCCAAGGAGTAGACGGACTTCAAAATTTGTTTTTATTTTTTCTTATCTATACAAAACTGAACAAGTATGCAAAATTTCATCGTTGTATGGTCACTTCTTTTTCCTTTTGCACTTCGATGTATGTGCGACGGTTGCAACCAACGTCTTTTGTAGTCAGTGTTCGTGTAGTCTGCTGTCGTCATTGTGTTTAGAATATTATGTCGATAATAATACAACCCTGTGCAGAAAATCATAGCAAAATAAAAACAATGATAAACATGACATTTATTTAGTAAAAAGGCGCCAAAAATTGTGATCCATCAACAAATTCTGAAGAGTAAATAAAAGTTTAAATAAAATAATTACAAACAGTGAAATAATTAAAAAAAGTTTACAAAATGGATCAATATCCGGATGAAAATGAAGAATTTGAATTGCAATATCAAGATGAATTGGAAATGATGGATGAATTTCCGCTTGATGAGCATAATGGTAAACTTTTATTAAGTGTACTCTGCCACAACAAAAATTATCATAAATTTTTGTAAACAATTTCCAGATTATCAACCAGGAATAGCAGCTAATAGCACTAAACTAAAGCCCACACTCAGTCAAGTTACCTTGAATTCTCCCCAATTATCGCAAATAAGTTTCAATGGAGACGATTCGCAGATATCAACACTGGCCGGACCAGTTAATCGTCGCTTATTTGGAACCCCCAAGCAACCACATGCCAGAGGAGCTTCTACCCCATTAGCGGCCAAAAATAGAATGCCACCCATACAAGAAATTGTGGATCTTGATGACGAAAGGCCCTCAACTGCCAACAGGGCTCTTGAGGAGTTAGAAAGAGCTACAAAGAAACGTAAGCGCTTGGAAAGGGATCTTTTTGGAAATATTGATGATCTATTTGGCAATGAGAGCTACGAAGATCCGGAAGCCAAAAAAGCTCGCACTGAAGAAGAAAGAGATTTAGAAGCTATTGAGAAGATCTTGGAAACTAGAAGGAAACTACAGGAACAAAGTAAAGCTGTGCGTAAAGACCATTTGTCACGCTTAGAGGCTTTGCATGCTTTTAAAATGAGAAATCTTTCGTATTCATTACCACAATGGCCCTTTATGCCTTTAAGACGCAGTGATGATGAAAGGGTTTATGTAAGATTCCATTCGGAAGATTACGAGACTAAGGCCATAAACGAAATAACTGCAGCACCAGCAATAGGTAGTCTATTGGGTGAAAATAAACAAAAAATATGGGATGATGCTAATGTGTTAATACTTAAAAGGGCTAGTAGCAAATCCAAGGAAACACAAGAGCAAGATATTATAGTAGTAGAGCCTACAGCAGATAAGGACACACGTTTGTGGGTGGAGAAGTATAAACCTAGAAAGTATATAGATCTGTTGTCCGATGAAATGACTAATAGAAGTTTATTATTTTGGTTGAAAATGTGGGATAAAGTGGTTTTTGGCAAGTAAGTTAAAAAATATGTTTATTTCCTATATATGTTTAAGACATGATTTTAATTTCAGAGAATTTAAAGCGTTACAGGCCACCGTCAATAATACTGGAGATCTGAATACTTTCAACAAACGCACAGGCAGATTTGAGTCCACAGGTGGTTGGCGTTCACGTAAAACCAAACAATTCCTCAATACAAATGTCGATGAAATGGGCAGACCCATGCAAAAGGTGGCCTTGTTATGTGGACCTCCTGGTTTGGGTAAAACTACTTTGGCTCATACAATTGCCAGACATGCAGGCTATAATGTACGAGAAATTAATGCCTCTGACGATCGTAGTCCGGAAGCCTTTAAGTTGGCTTTGGAAAATGGCACACAGATGACTTCAGTAATGAATGAATCCAAGAAACCAAATTGTATTATATTGGGTAATGTATGCTAATTTAAAATTATTATAACATAAATAAGAACTAGATTCATAAATTCTCCAACAGATGAAATTGATGGTGCTCCTCGTCAGTCTATAGAGTTTCTGGTGAAATTTGTAACCGACAATGTACAAAGTAAGGCCAAGGCTAAAGGCGGAAAACCTTCTCATAACATTCTAAAACGTCCCATTATTTGTATCTGTAATGATGTGTACGATCCAGCCTTGAGACCTTTAAGGCAAATTGCTTTTGTTGTTACATTTCCTCCCATTGATTCGGCTCGCTTGGCTGAAAGGTTGGTGCAGGTGGCCCAAACTGAGCGTTTAAAAACCGATTTTGGTACATTGATATCGCTGGCAGAGAAGTCGGGAAATGATGTGCGTTGCTGTATATCAACAATGCAGTTTTTTAGGTAATCCCAAAAAAGTTTTTATAACATTTTTTTTTTTAATTTAAATATCGAAAATGTTCTATAAAAAATTTTAATATATATAAAATATACAAATTTTAATAATTTTAATATCGAAAATTTTTTATAAAAAAATTTAAACATCGAACATTTCCTACAAAAATTTTGGTATCTAAAATTTTCCATAAAAAATTTAAGACCGAAAATTTTTTATATAAAATTTAATACCGAAGATTTTTTATAAAAAATTTAATACTGAAAATTTTTTATATAAAATATACCGAAAATATAAAATAACGAAAATTTTTTATAAAAAATTTGAATACCGGAAATTTTTAATAAAAATACCGAAATTGTTTATAATAAATTTTAACATCGAAAATTTTCTATAAAAAAATTTAGTATCGAAAATTTTCTACAAAAAATTTTGACATCGAAAATTTTCTATAAAAATTTTAACATCGAAAATTTTCTATAACAAATTTGTGCATCGAAAATTTTTGTATCGAAAATTTTCTACAAAAAATTTTTAATCAAAAATTTTCTATAAAAAATTTATTATCGAAAACTTTCTATAAAAAATTTAATATCGAAAATTTTCTATAAAATATTTAACACCGATTTTTTTTATAAAAAATTGAATACCGAAAACTTTCCAAAACATTTAATACCGAAAATTTTCTATAAAAAATTTTAATACCGAAAATTTTCTATAAAAAATTTTAATACCGAAAATTTTCTATAAAAAATTTTAATACCGAAAATTTTCTATAAAAAAATTTAATACCGAAAATTATCTATAATAAATTTTAATACCGAAAATTATCTATAATAAATTTTAATACCGAAAATTTTCTATAAAAAATTTTAATACCGAAAATTTTCTATAAAAAATTTTAATACCGAAAATTTTCTATAAAAAATTTTAATACCGAAAATTTTCTATAAAAAATTTTAATACCGAAAATTTTCTTGAAAAGTTTTAATACTGAAAATTTTCTTGAAAAATTTTAATACCGAAAATTTTCTATAAAAAATTTTCTATAAAAAATTTAATATCGAAAATTTTCTATAAAATATTTAACACCGATTTTTTTTTATAAAAAATTGAATACCGAAAACTTTCCAAAACATTTACTACCGAAAATTTTCTATAAAAAATTTTAATACCGAAAATTTTCTATAAAAAATTTTAATACCGAAAATTTTCTATAAAAAAATTTAATACCGAAAATTATCTATAATAAATTTTAATACCGAAAATTTTCTATAAAAAATTTTAATACCGAAAATTTTCTATAAAAAATTTTAATACCGAAAATTTTCTATAAAAAATTTTAATACCGAAAATTTTCTATAAAAAATTTTAATACCGAAAATTTTCTATAAAAAATTTTAATACCGAAAATTTTCTTGAAAAATTTTAATACTGAAAATTTGCTTGAAAAATTTTAATACCGAAAATTTTCTATAAAAAATTTTCTATAAAATATTTAACACCGATTTTTTTTTATAAAAAATTGAATACCGAAAACTTTCCAAAACATTTAATACCGAAAATTTTCTATAAAAAATTTTAATACCGAAAATTTTCTATAAAAAATTTTAATACCGAAAATTTTCTATAAAAAATTTTAATACCGAAAATTTTCTATAAAAAATTTTAATACCGAAAATTTTCTTGAAAAATTTTAATACAGAAAATTTTCTTGAAAAATTTTAATACCGAAAATTTTCTATAAAAAATTTTAATACCGAAAATTTTCTATAAAAAATTTTAATATCGAACATTTTCTATAAAAAATTGAATACCGAAAATTTTCTTTCAAAAAATCTAATACCGAAAATTTTCTTTAAAAAATTCTAATTCCGAAAATGTTCTAAAAAAAATTTAATACCGAAAATTTTCAATAAAAAATTGAATACCGAAAATTTTAATAAAAATATTAATACCGAAAGTTTTTCGATATAAAATTTAATGCCGAAAATTTTCTATAAAAAATTTCTATTTTAAATTCAATACCGAAAATTTTTTATAAAAAAATTAATTTTTGCAAAAAGTTTTGTACCAAAAATTTATGTTTTGTCTTAAAAAATTATAAAAACAAAATTTAATTTATTTTTCTTAATATTTTTAGTGCTCAGAAAAACGCTTTGAAACTCCAGGATGTTCTTAACAATAATCTGGGGCAAAAAGATCGTCATCAAGGCTTATTTGATGTTTGGGGCTGTATATTTAGAGTAAGAAACCAATTTTAAAGGCAAACATTGAAAATCTTATAACAATCACATGTTTCAGATACAACGTCCAAAGAAACAACTAACACAATCACGTGGTGAAGACGAAGCTCAAGTAACAATGACAGACATGTCCATAAGTACAAGAGTACGTCACACTCTAGATGTAGTTCATTCTGGTGGAGACTATGGAAGGTAAATTTTTGTTAAAAAATCGTTTAAGATTTTATTTTGAAGCTACTCACTTTTTTCAGGTTAATGCAGGGCGTTTTTGAAAACTATTTGCAACAAAAAATGCCCGATCCTGATTTAAATGGCGTGGTAGAGGCCACCCAATGGTTCTGCTTCTCGGACACTGTCCAGACTCAAATAAATCATTTGCAAAACTACACCGTCTATCCTTACCTACAATATGGTTTCGTTATATGGCACCTTTTGTTTGCCTCCTTAGCCTGGCCCAAAATAAATTTTCCTACTAAAGGATACGAGGTAAGTAAGTATTAGATTTAAATATCAATTTTATACTAGCATTTCTTAAGTATCTTTAGAATATAATCTACATCATTATAATTTAACATTTTGTTTGGCTTCTTGTGTGTTGCTAAATGCGATGCATTTGCTTATAAATGTTTTAAAATTCCATAACTGCTGCTGGTTAGTAGATGCAAATGAATGGGGGGTTTTGTGTTTGTGCTCAAAATAAATGTCATTTTATTTCTAAACAATTTTTTGTCTTGTTTAATCTTAGCGTCTTTAGGACATGTATAAGTAGATTTTTTGTGGATTTCAATGAATAAAATGCAATCAAGAGATTAAATGTGTTGTAGCACAACATAATATTAACATAATGTGATGATATGAATTGAAACGGATAAACAAAAAGAGGGCGAAAATATTCTGAAAGGAATTTTGAATTCATTTTACACTTTTTAATTTCATATTCAGCCTTTGTAAACAAGCAAAAGACGTCATCTTTTTAAAACAAACTCATTTCATAAAGATTATGTTTTGTTTGTAGTCGTAAACACTCATAAAGATATTTGATGATTAACTTTTCTTTCTCTTCTTTAAAGGGCAGCCATTTATAATTAAATCGTTTTAAAATTCTTGATTATTTCTTCCTTTAACAGATGCAACAAAAATCTACCACACTAAACAATATTTTTCAATCCTTGCGCAAATCTTTTACATCAAACACTGTGGGCGTGGGCCAAGGCAAAACGGTGTTATTGGAAACTGTGCCTATTTTGAAGTACATAATATCTCCTCAATTGAGATCTGTAGCCATACAACTGTTATCGCAAAAGTAGGTTTGA
This sequence comes from Stomorhina lunata, assembly GCA_933228675.1. Lineage (NCBI taxonomy): Eukaryota > Metazoa > Arthropoda > Insecta > Diptera > Rhiniidae > Stomorhina > Stomorhina lunata. The sequence goes on along the minus strand of OW121741.1, from coordinate 134,588,730 downwards.
ATTTTTTTTTTTTATTTTTTGCTGATTTATGTTTATTAATTTTTAGAGAGCAATCCGACTTAAAACATTGTGTTGAAATCATGGTGGATTTGGGTATATCCTTTACTCAAGTAAAATCGGCTGATGGTCCTTATGTCTATCGCATGGAACCAGATATAGATCTCATTATGCAATTTCCTAACTTCCCTGGTGTTACTCTTTCATATTTTGGCCGCCAATTGGTATCACGAGAAATAGAACTGGAACGTATACACCGTTCTACGCCCAAAGCTCAAGGGCCAGCTAAATCTAAACCAGCAGCCTCAAAACCAAAACCAAACGAAACGAACAACAACAAGACATCACCAACAAATTTACCCAATCACTTGCAACGTCTCAAACCCAAACGAATTGATGCAAAGGGCAAAAATATTGAAGCGGTAAGTCATTTAATTTTATTATTTTATTCATTCATTTCATTACTTACTTCTATCTAACTGCATGACTAAACTCAATCATATAAAGAATTATGCATAAAACTTTTTTTATTCGCTTTCTTTCTGCCAATTCAAAAAAAAAAACTAACTTGCATTCGATTTACATAACAAACGCATAGATTATGGAATTTGGATTTTAGTTTTTCTTTGTGTGCAAAAAAAGGGAAAGGAAATGTTAACAAAAACGTGCTTGGAAAATTCAATTGTTGCGATTAAAGTAGAATCATAAAAAGGATTTTAGTATTAATTTTTAAGTTATTAGACAAAATGTTATTTTATGAAAAAATTATGGAAAGTTTTTTTTCTTATATTTATAAATGATCTTCTATATCAAACTTCCAATTCTATCTACTTTTTTGCAGATGATAGCAACATTTGCCATTCATATTCATTCATCTACAGCCCAAGCCTCTTAGACATAGAGGAAAATAGTCAGAACATGAATGATACTCTAAATTCGGACCTTATTCGAATTTCTGAATGGGTTCGTGTAAATAGTGTTGATGTTAATGCCAGAAAGACCCAATGCTGTACATTTACACACAAACGTATGGCTGACAATGTTGCTTCATCTGTTACTATGGGTGGTATAAATATTGAGGAATCAGAAGCTCTGAAAATACATATTTTTTAAGACTCTAATGAATGTCTTGAACCGTTTTTTAAAACGGTGCAAGACATACGTTACTCCATCTGATTTCCTTACTATTTATACCACTTATATCCAAAAATGGAATACAACTCTCATGTATTGGCCGGTGCTCCAAAGTCTATTTTGGAGTTACTCGACCATGTACAGGAAAGATCGAAAGTAGTAGTAGTAGAAAAGTGAGCGAAAGCAGGGTAGCCTAGAACATCGTCTCAATGTGGGTTGTGTTTCACTGTTTTGTCGATATTACATTGGTATGTGTTCTAATGAAATCAGGGCCTTGTTCCCGAAACCAGAACTTTGGCACGTGGTACTCGTATGTCCAGTGGATCGCACAGTGGTCAAATAAATAAAATGAGATTTAAAGCTTCTGAACGAAAAATTTCCTACATTTTATACTTCTTCAATTGCGTAAACATTCAAGCTTTTTCCTTTCAATTGATCGTGGTCTTGATATTTTGAAAATTGTAAAAAGTGTCGTGTCAAAATTTGCAAAAAAGTTGCATTTTCAAATCTACTTGTCTAAGCTGTTTAAAGTATTATTGACAATAATGTTAAGTCGATGTGTCTTATTTGTAAAGGTATAATTTTCAATCACAGGGTTTCCAAACTACGTAGACATCACTAAGAAAGTCATCCACACATTTTAACCAAACATTCCTCAATTAGAAATTGCAGACTGAGTCATTATAATAAGTCATTATAATTGAGGCCCTATGCTCTACTGGGAGTCAAGGATAACAGAAGAAGAATTATAATCAGGGCTTCGAATTACTAGACGACTCTTGTCTGCTTTTTGTAGAAACGAAAGTAGTTTTTTGTCATTGCTTGCGCTAAACGGCAGTATAAAAAGTAAATTTATTTTTTAAACTTAAAAGAAGTGAAGTTTCGGATCCATGTAACACAAAATAACATTAATTGATCTCCAACGGATTCCTATATCACGGCGTGTGTGTCATTCAGATTAGCTTTCGGCGACTATCGGATCGTCTGCAATGATATAGAAGAATATAGGTCTCATTAGTGCGCTGTTAACTTACAATAATTAGTTTGATTTATTTTGTAAAACTGCAAAATCCTATCAAATGATTTACTAAAGAAAAAAGGAATGGCATACCCAGAATTACAAAACTTTGGCCCTTCAGAAAACGTAAAATTAAAAAAGTTTACGGAATGAATAAAATTCCATACGTATAGATTTTTTGTTTATTTAATATTTGAACAGTTTCTTCAATTGAACATTTGTTTAAACAAAGATAAAGAAGAGATTTCCATCGGAAAAATCATGGTTCAGATTTGTTAAAATTTTTCGGAATCTATAGAAGCTGAAACTATTCTGCTTAATTTAAACCATTCCAATCGGAATGTAACTATGGAACTAAAACCTTTCCATCGGAAAGTATAATATTCATGTTCGTATTTCTAATAGATTTTATGGATTTGTCTTTAACTTTATTTATTTTTAAATTTTTATATTCCTCTATATTTGTATTTAATACCGACCTATCATTTAGTTTGCTTTTACACGAGTCAGGTTTGGCTCACCAAGTCTTGAGTTTGTATGTGAAAAAGCTGACAGAATTGAAATTGATACAAACCGTACTATCAAGTTTAAGAAAATTTGTATGAAACTTAAGGAAAATAAATTGAAAACTGATGAAGGATAACTTGAATGCAGGTTCAAAATAATTTTGAAGAAAAATAATAAAAATAATGAAACATATGTCATCGGAAAATGACTCTCATTAACTTCATGCGTACCCATATACATTTAAAAAGTTTAGTTATAAATAAATTTTAGTAAAATTTGATGCTCTTCTTTTAAATTAAGCTTTTTTTGTTCTGATCTTAATATTTTTTTTCCAAAAGTTTGAAAAATACTTCAAATAGTTTAAAAGATACGCGACAAAAAATATTTTCATTAAATGGGGGCAAAAGTTTTTCTACTTTGATGCCGTTTGACCTAAACTGATGAAAAAGACTACTATAAAAACGTTCCCACGGCAGTCGGTTCTTCGTACTGAAACGACTCGGAAATCTTAAGATTCTGACCAAGGACTACTCCTTTTGCAATATTACAAATAATATTGCAGTTACAGCAACAACAACCACTACTATACAAAAATAAATAAAGTATTTATTTAAATTGATGAGGGACTCCAATCCGGTTTCCCAAATAGCAAACTCACATCCCAAATTGTATTATAAATGATTTTTTTTATATGGGAGATCCCGCATCAAAGTTTTGATAAATCTGTGGGATAGTAAAGTTAATAATATTGGCGTACTTTGATAACCTAATTTGGATAAAAGTTTTCAAAAGATAAACTATAGATATTTTTTTATTAAAAATATGTTGGATTAAATTTCTGTTCAGATGAAAATCTTTGCTTTATATTGATATTTGTATACACAATATAATTCGTATTTATTCTGTCTCTAAAATTTAGATATAATGCGTGGTTTTTGATCTGTCTAGAATTATTGATTTTTTGGTTTTATCATAAAAATACTTATTACAATAATAAATAACTGCAATAAATTAGGATCCCAGTGCAATACATTTCTGTGAATTTTTTTTTAAATGTATACGAGTAACCATTTCTGTAAAATATCCTTAGGATATAAACATTCTAAGGCAAATTTTTGTTCGTACAAAAAATTTACAAACAAATTCAAAAAGTTTATGGTATTTAATTTATTTCTTCCATTTATTGTGATACTTAAGTTAACGAGCTTTATTTTTCCCAAATCCCAAAAACACATTAATCTTATAACATGTAATCAGTAGCAATGAGTTCAAATTATTTTACTTCTTTATTTATCATTATGAGGCTACAAAATAGATTTTGGTATGAATTTAACAAAATAAACATTCATTGTCTTAATACGTATAAAAAAAAAAAAATAATAATACCCATAAAAATTCATTGTCTTTATCATCCTGTGAAATTGAAATCAAATCTCAGTGCAATATTCATGTGTAAATACAAAAGACAATAAAAAGTAAATAAAACAAATAATAGAATAAGTAAAAGGTGTTTCAGTGCTAACAATATCCAAGCAACCAACCAACCATCTTCTATCCTTCCATTCTATCTAATCATACAGATGGAAGGACACCAAGTTAAAGGAGAAAGAAGTGTTTGTTTTAAAATAAAATTCAAAGTTAAATTGAAAATAAAATTTCTATATAAAACTTATTACTAACTTTAACCCAAAGGCTGACTAACAAACAAAAGTTCTAAATATTATTTGCAATTGTGTAAAAAAAGAAACCAAAAAATTGTATGTATATATTGTATCCTTGTAATATTGTAAAATGTAGCTAAATCTTTTGTATCTGCAATAATCATTTCTATTATCATCATCATCATTACCATCAACATCTTCATCAGTGTCGTTGCTGCTGCAAATGTGAATGAATATGTATGAATTTCTAACAACTAATAACAATATCAATTTCAATACAACAAATACTAAATATTGTAACGTTACAGGTCTCCAAGGATTTCTTTGGTCGTATACAACGTAAAACCGCCGCACAAACATTGGCTGAGGAATGTAAGTATCAGATACTATTTGTTTTAACAGTAGCACATTTTTTACACACATTTTTCACTGTTAGATACAATTTTCATTTTACTGTTTACTCTGGCAGATTTCTATTCTTTCCATTGTATTATTTTTAAAAATTTGTATTTATTATGATTAACTATACAGAAAAGGTACGAAGGTCAGAAGTTTGAAAATATGGAAATTTTGTATACAAAAGTTATGTTGAATTGAAGTTTTGCGAGGAGAGGTTTGTTGAAATGAAGAAGAATATCACTGGCTTCAAAGAAACCTTTTTGTCTACCTATAAAACGATAGGTCGGTGGCAAATTATACCAGGAAATTTTTCGAAAATTCACTATTTGTAGGAAATTTTTCGAAAATTTACTATTTATAGGAAATTTTTCGAAAATTTACTATTTATAGGAAATTTTTCGAAAATTTACTATTTCTAGGAAATTTTTCAAAAATTTACTATTTATAGGAAATTTTTCGAAAAATTTACTTTTTATAGGAAATTTTTCGAAAATTTACTTTTTATAGGAAATTTTTCGAAAATTTACTTTTTATAGGAAATTTTTCGAAAATTTACCGTTTAAGGAAATTTTTGAAAATTTACTATTAATAGGAAATTTTTTGAAAATTTACTATTTATAAGAAATTTTTCGAAAATTTACTATTTATAGGAAATTTTTCGAAAATTTACTATTTATAGGAAATTTTTCGAAAATTTACTATTTATAGGAAATTTTTCGAAAATTTACTATTTATAGGAAATTTTTCGAAAATTTACTATTTACAGGAAATTTTTCGAAAATTTGCTATTTATAGCAAATTTTTCGAAAATTTACTATTTATGGGAAATTTTTCAAAATTTACTATTTATAGGAAATTTTTCGAAAATTTACTATTTATAGGAAATTTTTCGAAAAATTTACTTTTTATAGGAAATTTTTCGAAAATTTACTTTTTATAGGAAATTTTTCGAAAATTTACTTTTTATAGGAAATTTTTCGAAAATTTACCGTTTAAGGAAATTTTTCGAAAATTTACTTTTTATAGGAAATTTTTCGAAAATTTACTATTTATAGGAAATTTTTCGAAAATTTGCTATTTATAGCAAATTTTTCGAAAATTTACTATTTATAGGAAATTTTTCGAAATTTACTATTTATTGGAATTTTTTCGAAAATTTACTATTTATACAGGCCTGTTCTGAAAATCACGTGATTTGAAATCACATTCCGTTTTGAAATCACAAATGTGATTTGTACCTGTTCTGTAAATCACAATTTTTTACGTTTTTTTGTGTGATTTAAACTTCTCAAAATTTGTATAAACTAGTGCAAATGCACTATTTTTAGTAATTTTTAGCATCATAAATAAAATTTGATTGATTTTATTAGTATTTTTGCAAAAACTTAACACTTTTAACGTTGAAAAAGTAAATTTTTCTACTTGGTTGGCTTTAAGAAAAATCACAAAAAGTTTAGCTTAAAATGAGTGTTTCCGTTTTTTCATATTTTTCAATGAACTTTTAAGTAAAATTGCAAATTTTATTACACAAAATTATAAAAATCATATTAGGCTTTTAATCTATTCAATTAGTAATAAAAGTAAAATTGCATGTAAAACAGACAAGTGGTTTCAAATCGATAGTGTCTTAGCTGACCGATTTGAAATCACAAAACTTTTGTGATTTTTGTTTGCAGAACACCTTTTATGTGATTTTAAATAACTTTCACAAAATGTGATTTTCAGAACAGGCCTGATAGGAAATTTTTCGAAAAATTTACTATTCATAGGAAATTTTTCGAAAAATTTACTATTCATAGGAAATTTTTCGAAAATTTACTATTTATAGTAAATTTTTCAAAATTTTGCTATTTATAGAAAATTTTTCGAAAATTTACTTTTTATAGCAAATTTTTCGAAAATTTACTTTTTATAGGAAATTTTTCGAAAATTTACTTTTTATAGGAAATTTTTCGAAAATTTACTTTTTATAGGAAATTTTTCGAAAATTTACTTTTTATAGGAAATTTTTCGAAAATTTACTATTTATAGGAAATTTTTCGAAAATTTACTATTTATAGGAAATTTTTCGAAAATTTACTATTTATAGGAAATTTTTCGAAAATTTACTATTTATAGGAAATTTTTCGAAAATTTACTATTTATAGAAAATTTTTCGAAAATTTACTATTTATAGGAAATTTTTCGAAAATTTTTTGAAAAATTACTATTTATAGGAAATTTTTCGAAAATTTACTATTTATAGGAAATTTTTCGAAAATTTACTATTTATAGGAAATTTTTCGAAAATTTACTATTTATAGGAAATTTTTAGAAAATATACTATTTATAGGAAATTTTTCGAAAATTTACTATTTATAGGAAATTTTTCGAAAATTTTTTGAAAAATTACTATTTATAGGAAATTTTTCGAAAATTTACTATTTATAGGAAATTTTTCGAAAATTTACTATTTATAGGAAATTTTTCGAAAATTTACTATTTATAGGAAATTTTTAGAAAATTTACTATTTATAGGTAATTTTTCGAAAATTTACTATTTATAGAAAATTTTTTCGAAAATTGACTATTTCTTATACAAAAAAACTTGAACATCCTTAAGTCCTCCATACCAATCACGAATAAATTCCTTTAATAGCCTGTATGTGTAAACAAAATTTGTAATTCTTAAACGTAACATTAAGTGTGAGGAATGAGTGTGTGTGTGTTTTGAATTGTTTTTATTTATTAAATACTAATTTTACGCTTGAATATTTTGTTTTCCAGCTAAATCTGATCCAATTGTTAAGAGTCCCATTTGGTATCGTTACAAGGAGGGTTTCAATAATGCTGTGCGTAAGGATATTCATATGAATGAATTGTTATAATAAAACAACTTGTGCGTACATACGCTACCACTTCTATTTACTTTTAATATAAGATATTATATTAGTTTTTAATGTATTTATTTAATATGTTTTAATATACGGTTTTTAATACTTTGTAAATAAGAATAAGATTTTTAGTAGTATGTTAAAAATCTATTCTCGTATCTTTTCGATCTTAGATTAGATTTAAGAGAGGTTCTGACAGAGTTGACAAGACCATTTGACTTTTTCCCAGTGCGATTGTTTCTTTATAGCATTCAATTTTTTCTTTATAACATTTACTTATTCTCCACATTCTCGGTTAGTCTTCAAAAGTCAATTGTTTTTTGAAAAATATCTCCAAAGTATTCTTGGCTGATGCTGTCCATTTTCTTCCAGATTCTTTAATATGGATCGATATATAGTTCTGTTTCTTTCTCAAATTTCTTAAAATCTCAAAATTTTTTGCACTTAAGTCGCTGAAGAGAGTATTTACACTTTAAGTTAGTCGTGTTGGAAATTGTATTAAATATTTACTTTGTTACAAATGAAATTTAAGAATGTTTGTAGGCGTCAATTTACTAGATTAAGTCAAGGGTGTGTCAGACTTTTGACACAGATTCACTTTCAGAAGCAACTAAATCATCTTTTTTCGCGATATATGTATATGTGTATAACTTTATAGTTCATGTGCGTATTGCACTCAAACATGTGGTCATTAATTGCCGTTTTTCAGTTCTGTCACTTCATTTACTAGGGTTGCCTTTAATGTTTCAAAAATAGAGAAAACAAATTTATTGTTCTTCAAAATATTGTCCGTGGAGATCAAAACGAATTTTTAAGTGTTTCAGAAATCCTTGTCTAAACAGAAATTGTCGAATTTCCGTTGTCGTTTTGAAGAATGATTCTCCGAAAACTTCTGAAAATTTTTTTAAAATTTACTATTTCTAAGACATTTTTCGCAAAATTTATTATTTATAGAAACATTTTTGGAAATTCACTTTTTATAGGAATTTTCAGAAAATTTACTTTTTATTGCAAATTTTTCTAAAATTTACTTTTTTCGAAATTTACTATTTATAGGTAATTTTTTCAAAATTTACTATTTATGGGAAATTTTCCAAAAATTTACTTTTATAGTAGATTTTTACTACATATTTTTAGGAAGTTTTTCAAAAATTTACAATTTATAAGGAATTTTTCGAAAATTTACTATTTATGGGAAATTTTTCGAAAATTTACTATTTATAGGAAATTTTTCGAAAATTTACTATTTATAGAAAATTTTTAAAAAATTTACTCTTTTTAGAAAATTTTTCCAAAATTTACTATTTATAGGAAATTTTTCGAAAATTTACTATTAATAGGAAATTATTCGAAAATTTACTATTTATAGGAAATTTTTCAAAAATGTACTATTTTTATAGGAAATTTTTCAAACATTTACTATTTTTATAGGAAATTTTTCAAAAATTTACTATTTTTATAGAAAATTTTTCAAAAATTTACTATTTTTATAGGAAATTTTTCAAAAATTTACTATTTTTATAGGAAATTTTTCAAAAATTTACTATTTTTATAGGAAATTTTTCAAAAATTTACTATTTTTATAGGAAATTTTTCAAAAATTTACTATTTTTATAGGAAATTTTTCAAAAATTTACTATTTTTATAGGAAATTTTTCAAAAATTTATTATTTTTATAGGAAATTTTTCAAAAATTTACTATTTTTATAGGAAATTTTTCAAAAATTTACTATTTTTATAGGAAATTTTTCAAAAATTTACTATTTTTATAGGAAATTTTTCAAAAATTTACTATTTTTATAGGAAATTTTTCAAAAATTTACTATTTTTATAGGAAATTTTTCAAAAATTTACTATTTTTATAGGAAATTTTTCAAAAATTTACTATTTTTATAGGAAATTTTTCAAAAATTTACTATTTTTATAGGAAATTTTTCAAAAATTTACTATTTTTATAGGAAATTTTTCAAAAATTTATTATTTTTATAGGAAATTTTTCAAAAATTTACTATTTTTATAAGAAATTTTTCAAAAATTAACTATTTTTATAGGAAATTTTTCAAAAATTAACTATTTTTTTTTATAGGAAATTTTTCAAAAATTAACTATTTTTATAGGAAATTTTTCAAAAATTGACTATTTTTATAGGAAATTTTTCAAAAATTGACTATTTTTATGAAAAAATTTTCAAAAAATTCCTATATTTACAGGAAATTTTTCAAAAATTTCCTATTTTTATAGGAAATTTTTTAAAAATTTCCCATTTTTATAGAAATTTTTCAAAAATTTACTATTTATGGGAAATTTTTCGAAAATTTACTATTTATAGGAAATTTTTCGAAAATTTACTATTTATAGAAAATTTTTAAAAAATTTACTCTTTTTAGAAAATTTTTCCAAAATTTACTATTTATAGGAAATTTTTCGAAAATTTACTATTAATAGGAAATTATTCGAAAATTTACTATTTATAGGAAATTTTTCAAAAATGTACTATTTTTATAGGAAATTTTTCAAACATTTACTATTTTTATAGGAAATTTTTCAAAAATTTACTATTTTTATAGAAAATTTTTCAAAAATTTACTATTTTTATAGGAAATTTTTCAAAAATTTACTATTTTTATAGGAAATTTTTCAAAAATTTACTATTTTTATAGGAAATTTTTCAAAAATTTACTATTTTTATAGGAAATTTTTCAAAAATTTACTATTTTTATAGGAAATTTTTCAAAAATTTACTATTTTTATAGGAAATTTTTCAAAAATTTATTATTTTTATAGGAAATTTTTCAAAAATTTACTATTTTTATAGGAAATTTTTCAAAAATTTACTATTTTTATAGGAAATTTTTCAAAAATTTACTATTTTTATAGGAAATTTTTCAAAAATTTACTATTTTTATAGGAAATTTTTCAAAAATTTACTATTTTTATAGGAAATTTTTCAAAAATTTACTATTTTTATAGGAAATTTTTCAAAAATTTACTATTTTTATAGGAAATTTTTCAAAAATTTACTATTTTTATAGGAAATTTTTCAAAAATTTACTATTTTTATAGGAAATTTTTCAAAAATTTATTATTTTTATAGGAAATTTTTCAAAAATTTACTATTTTTATAAGAAATTTTTCAAAAATTAACTATTTTTATAGGAAATTTTTCAAAAATTAACTATTTTTTTTTATAGGAAATTTTTCAAAAATTAACTATTTTTATAGGAAATTTTTCAAAAATTGACTATTTTTATAGGAAATTTTTCAAAAATTGACTATTTTTATGAAAAAATTTTCAAAAAATTCCTATATTTACAGGAAATTTTTCAAAAATTTCCTATTTTTATAGGAAATTTTTTAAAAATTTCCTATTTTTATAGGAAATTTTTTAAAAATTTCCCATTTTTATAGAAATTTTTCAAAAATTTACTATTTTTATAGAAAATTTTTCAAAAATTACGATTTTTATAGGAAATTTTTCAAAAATTTACTATTTTTATGAGAAACATTTAAAATTTACTACTTTTATAGGAAATTTTTCAAAAATTTCCTACTTTTATAGGAAAATTTTCAAAAATTTACTATTTTTATAGGAAATTTTTCAAAAATTTACTATTTTTATAGGAAATTTTTCAAAAATTTACTATTTTTATAGGAAATTTTTCAAAAATTTACTATTTTTATAGGAAATTGTTCAAAAATTTACTATTTTTATAGGAAATTTTTCAAAAATTTCCTGTTTTAATAGGAAATTTTTCAAAAATTTACTATTTTTATGGGAAATTAAATTCTTTTTATTCGAAATTCTACTTTTTTCGAAAATTTGAGTTTCTCGATACAGTAATAATCCAATTTAATTCCATTTTTTTGGGAGACATGAAGTTTTGATGTTACTACTAATAAATGAAATACCATTCGCTTGTTAAAACGTTCTGCTTTTCTTTATTTGCAAAATATCAAAGTTTACTATAGGAATATTATTGACCAGAAACATAAAATTCAACCCTCGGGTTTTTAATATTTTCTTATTCATGTTGTTATTATTTTTCTTGTTGAGCTGCTGATAAGATGATAAGGTCTCCTCTATTAGTTAATGTATTTGTGTGATTTTGATTATTTTAAGTCTCTGATTATTTTACTGTTTTATAGAGTAAGAGTCGGTCGCTCGGTTTTGTGCGTTCGTTAGTCCGTCAAACATACGTAAATCGAATTGATTATTTTCGAAATTAAAAAAAATCTATAAAACAAATCTAGTTTGAAATCGGTATTGTCCAGATTAATCATAATGTCAAAATTTTTTCTTGTTCTCTTAATATTCACAATCACCACGAATTATTTTATACCTATAGAATCACGCAGTTGGGGTATACCAAGTAAGTTTTACACAGAGGAAACCTTCATTCATTGGTCATTTAAAACTAACCATTTGTTTTTTAAGATATTTGTTTACAACCACCACCCAGATCTGCGGGTATATGTTCGATTGAAATTGAGGGATTTTATTTTGATGCTCAAAAGAATAATTGCGAAAAGTATACAGTGGGAGGATGTCGTCTGTCGGGAGGACAAAGCTTTGGTTCTTTGCAAGACTGCTTGGCCACATGCGTTCATGCCACTCGTCGCATACAAGATATAAGACAAGAATAGATTTGGTATTATGATTTGGTAATGGTATTAAAAATGCTATAATAATAAAAATATAAAGAAATATGTAAAGAAACAAAGAAAAATAAATTTTTGTAGACATCCACAGCAAAACATAAAAATTATTAGAATTAATTTTGAATCAAATCGTTTCAAAACTTTAGGTTTTTCTACGATAGATATGGATATTTTTTATTTCTTGTTGCAAAATTATTAGTTTCTGTAAATCCAAGATAGGCACAACGAGAATAAAAATTGGTATAAATTGGTAGGCAGTGTTGCCGTTTTCTATACATACTTTTAACATTTTTTTCTTCAAATTTGGCGTCTTTAAAAGCAAAATATTTTCTATAAAAACTTTTTTTTATCAAAACGATAATTTTGTTTTGTCAAAAAGTTTTCTTTATAAATTTATCATTAGCCCTTTCAGACCTGATGCAGGAATTTTTATAATTTTTGGAATATGAGGTCTCTACAGCATATGAAAATATGTATAATAAATGATTAGGTTTTATAATTTGTATATACACGCACAATTGATGCATCTCGGCTAACATTTTTAACTAAAACACATTTTTATGGCATTAAATGATTTCATTTTGTTTGAAATATTAAAATTTATAATTTTTTTAGTTAATTTATTTGTTAACGACTAATACTTTTGTAATTAGAGAACAACTTACTTCCACAGCTGATTTTGCTAAAACTGAAATGTGACTGAAGAATTTCGCAAAAATTTCAGTAGCGCGCAAATCAAACAGAAGAGAAATGTGAGAAGTAAATATGAAAACAATTCACAACGACCTAACAGAAGCACAAATGTTGAAACCGAAACCAACCCGCACAATCGATGCACCACGGTCTGAAAGGTTACAAACATTTTTATTATAAGCTAACGGAGAGAATGGTTTCATGTGAAAGGGATTTTAATTAAAAATTCAGATGTTTTTAGATTATTTAATTTTTTTTTGTAATAAGGAAAAGGAAAAATGAAAATTTCACTTGAGAAAAAGCAAAAATTCACAATTGGGATGATAATGTTAGCTATTTCTTTACTTTCTGTCCCTCTTACAGCCGAAAAATTCTTAGCGAATCTCCCTGTCAAAATCTTAGTCCTTTTTAAGATTTTGTAGTTTGGACTAGGTGGTAATGAATCACCCAGTCAGTCATTGAGTTCAGTAAGCAGAAAAGACATAAATTAGTACGTTTTGCTATGGGCGTCTACATTTATACTTTGAACACTTTGTTTTTTAAATTTCTTGCTCGTGCTTTTTAGAATCTCTTATCAAATAGTTTTACATTGTTTTGTATTGGGGGTATTATGATCTAACAAAAGCTCTGTAATCACGTTTCAATGAAACTGATGATTTTCTACAAAATCCTTGTAGTATATATAAAATTATTTTTAGTAAGAATTTTGTCTTGGCTTAATCCAAAATACGTAACTAAATAATATTCTAATTAATTAAATCAGTTCCAAACAAAATTTTTAAAGGGTTGCCTTTTATGTTTTGAGCTCCTTATATCCCTTTAGTAGGGAAGTAATTATATAAGTTATTACGACCTTTTTATAATAAAAATAGTATATAGGAAATAAGTTAATCAGCTTGAGGTCCAGGTAGTAAAGTTTTATATTTATGAAAATATGCGTACTTAGATTTGGACATAGGAAAATGAACTGTGTTTATTAATCGCACAAAATGCTTTAAATACAATCGTCGTGCTTCAAAACATGTGAATGACATCGTGACATGCGCCAAACGTGGATCGCATATAGGCGTGAAATGAAAGAGCACTCGACTATAATATAAAAGCCATTTAAAAATGTAGACATTCGCACCAAAACGTACTCATTTACTCAAAATGATTTATGATGGAATTAGTACGTTTTGGTAAGAACGTCTACAAATGTGTTTAAATTTCGGAAAAACTGGAACTGTCTTGAACCTACCATTTGTTTTTTTTTTTCGAAAATATAAAACAAATTGCGATACTTCTGAACTTTTCGATTATATTGCATTTTTTGCCCGACATGGTTCTACATCAAAGATAATCGCGTTCAATTTATAATCATCTTTAAACTGGTTCGATGTTTGGGGGATCACTTAAACTGGAATTTGTTTTGAATTCTTAAACACCTTTAAACTAGTTCGATGTTTAATCGATCATTTAAACTGATATTTTTACCGACATGGTTCTAAATCTGAGGAATAACAACATACATATCAGATCTGAAAAGTCAAAGATCATCGCATTTAATTCTTAAACTTCTTTAAACCAGTTCGATTTTTTCTGGATCACGTAAGCTACGAGATTCGATTGGAGTAAATGAAATACCTCGATTAGAAGAGATCAAACACAAATTTGAGAAATAATATTATAAAAGATCTGAGTGACATCTTTTTCTAAACTATGTCCTTTATTTAAAAGAAAACTCGATACTTGATGAAGTTTCCAATTAAGTAGGAATATTTTTCGTAATACGAACGTTGGCCTCGCAATTTACCTTTTATTTTCGGGAATAAAAAGAAGTCATTGGTACTCAAAATGTCCTTTATTTAAACCAATGGCTGCTCAATTTTAATGCAGAATTATTCGATTTTGTTTTTTTTTAAAAAGGCAAATGCTGCCTATGCAATTGTACAGGGTTATCCATTTTGCGGTTTGAAAAGTGAACGGTAAATAAAACACATATACATTTTTTTTCCATGATACTTCTTTTTTCTTATAAAGTTTGAACGTTGACATAATGCGTAAAACACTATATCATTTAAATAACCCCTACGCAAAATGTTGCAATCATTGATTCTTTTGAGGTAATTTTCGACCACTTTTTGACACATATTGGGCGGTATTTCAGCCATTACTTGACAAATGTTGGTTTTTAAGTGCTCAAGATTTAAAGGTTTATCTGCATAAACACGGTCTTTCGCGTAGCCCCACAAAAAAGTCTAATGGTGTTAAATCGCATATTCTTGGTGACCAGTTGATATCGCCACAACGAGAAATTACGCGGGCAGGAAATGTCTTTTGTAATAAAGCCATATTCGCATAAGTTGTGCGGCATGTGGCACCGTCTTGTTGAAACCACATATTCTCCAAGTCGTACTCTTCAATATCAGTCAAAAAAAGGTCGGTTATCATATGACCATTCCCGAGAACGACGAGGAATCGACACATTCGGGTCATCGGCAACACTTTCACTTACATCAGCGATATTTTCAGCCGAACAAGCAAAACGATGATGCACAGGCTTTATAATATTTGTAACCGCTCCAGTCTCTTCAAATTTCTTCACAATTTCCCCAATTGCTTGCGTAGTTAAAGCACAATATGTGGCTGTTGCAGAATCACCATTGTAATGTTTTGATAATTTTTATGCGTTGTATGATACTTAAGCGAATTCGCTTTTTCGTCAATGTCAGACTTTCGTTGAAAAGTTTGATAGATGTCGAATTCCAGTCCTATATTTTTGAGACCACGAAATGGATAACCCTTTATGTAGTGCATATGTGTAAGAATTGGTTTACCTTGTTTCGAAAGGGGATAGTAGCGGGGATAAATTGGTCGAAATGAAGCTTTATATTATTTGACACTGTACGTCATGTCTACTTTTAGAACATTGTCATCTTGCGCCATCTGTTGTTGGGTAGACGTATTATTTAAGCCTTTTGTCATACAACTAAATTTATTTCTTTTAAACTGACGTCATGTTAATGCTGTACTGGGGCCAAATTACGACATTCGATATCGATCGAAATCTTAGATATTTTCAAAACATTTATATAGCATACCCTAAGGATAATCAAAATTATTTAAAAGATGCACAGTTTACTATATTTTTTTAAGTTATTTGCCAAAAGATGAACAGTAGTAAAAGAGTTTTAATTGAACAATATATATTTGTAAAAACTAATCAAAATGGATACCAAATTTTAATAAACTTTTTGCATCGAAGTAACTTTGAACATCCCTAAAGTATACTTCACAGTATTCGCTTAAAAGTCTGAGTTTTCGAACGATATCGAATGCAGTAATTTGGCCCCTGCTTACCTCGAATGGAGGATGTAGAAATTTATGTTTTGGAGGAGGACTTAAATTTATGTTTGCCGTGACTGGGGCTCTAGCCCAGGCACAATATTATATGTTACGCTTAGTAGTCGACGTGCTAACCAGCACCCTCACCCACTTCTAACAAATAAATATGTAATGCAGAGTAAAGGTAGAGATTTTGAACTTGGTGCATCTGGAATTTTTTTAATCTTATCGATTTTGTTACAAATAAAGCAGAACTAGAGGAGTTCCGTCTTACATGCTAAGAAAACAAAAATTTTAGTGTAAATTCTTAACAAAAAATAAAAAAATTATTATTAATCTCAGTCTACATTTAAACATTTATTTATTAATGTAATAGAGAATTTATTGATAAAAGCAAAAAAAAAAATGTTTGTGGGGACAATTAATTCCTCGACGCGTTTCTATTGTTGATTAGGCTATCATCTTCAGGATTAGTATCCCTACTTTTAGACAGATCGAAAAACTCGCACTATTATCTATTTTAAAAACACAATCATTACGAATTATGTTTGTAAATCTAAGGTAAAAGGTCAGATTATTGAACACGAAAACGTTTATGTCAATTCGCATAAATACTTAAATACTTTTTAGATTATCCAATATTAAAGATATATAGGTACCTAACAGTCCATTTTGCATGATTTCAGTGCATATATCGGTTTTAATATTATAAGAAAATTCGTCATAGTCTTTCATATCAAAACTAATTATAAATATTACCTACATACTCGTATGTGTATATAATAACTATATAGCAAGTATTTGGCGGCAAGTCAATAAGTCCTCCCAATAAACTGTTCTTTGGCCCGTGACAAACTTAATTACGAATACGAAAGTTGTGCTGTTATCACTCGTGATTTTAAAATTTCGTTTCCACTTATAAGTTTTTCATTTTCCTTTCAATTGAAAGAAAAAGAAGAAAAAAAATATTGTTTGTTTTCGAAGCCCAGATTCTTACAAAGACCGATCTTAGTAGTAGAGAAAGAAGCAAACGATCTCTTATCACTAATAAAATTTATTAATTCATAAATAAAAATAAAAAGTTCTAAAGTCAGACTTTTAATTACAAACGAACATTCGTCGTGATCGCCAAGAATTAACAAAAACAAGTGGAATCAAATAAAATATTGGGAAAGGAAATCAATTTTGGTGAATAATTGAACAAGAAACAAAGTGTCTGAAATTTTTGAATAGCAAAAGAAACAATAAAATTTTTAAAAAAGTGTATAATATTAATTTATTATCAAGGAAATTTAATATAAATTAAAGAAACGAAGTTTGAAAAAAAAAACAATTTATTATTTAAAAACAAATGGAAAATTGGTTTTGTTCAAAGCAAATAACAGCCAAAAGAAAACGTTTAGAAATTCGTACAACCTGAGCTCGAAACTGCCGAAAATTTAAATTGAATTAAGAAAGCAGTATTTTTTTTTAAATACCATGAATTTTTCCAGAGCAACACGTCTCATACTCATCTGCTGTATTCTAATAACTCTTAATAAATCCACAGAAGGAGCAGGAAATCGCAAACGTAAGTTTTTTTTGTGTGTTTCAAAAAAATATCTAAACTCGCTATAAACTCGTATTTAACTAATTATAGGTCTCGCTGTTGACATCTGTGAGCGTAAACCCACAATAACTGGCCTCTGCGGCTCATCAACTTTAGGCATTTACTATGATGCTGAGACCCAACGCTGTAAATATATGGGCTGTAGTCCTGATAAGAAAATCTTCTCCTCATTAGAAGATTGCGAAAAGATTTGTAATCGTAAAAATCGTCGCCGTCATAATCGCGTTCGCTATTCAAAGCCATAATCATCTCAAGATCAATAAACAAAACGTTGGTTTTGTCTAGTAAAAGAAATGTTAATGTTACCTAAAATATATATTCAAAACTCAAAACGCAATTTGTTTTTTTTTTTTTCAAAAATATTTTGAATGGAATTTAATAGAATTATCGAGAAAAGTAAAACGTATTTATTTATTGTATTTATGATTATGGTCATACTCTGTGGAATGTGATGATAAGGATATACTATAATAATTTTCTAAAGTATTATACATAATGAGTCCATTCATTTTTATTTCTGCTATATCAATTACCTTGGCATGAAATGTAAACGCTATAGGAATACATTGATAGATTACGTATGGAAGCTTTTTGCTGTATATACACTCCATTAACATAGAATAAAGAGTGTTCTAAAAAAAATATGCATTTACTATTTTAGACAAAATTTATCCATAGTGCAAGAAATAATTTATTTTTTGATCAAGTTAGTTTCTATAGATATGTCAGATACTATTATTTTAGAAATTATTAATTTTCAATAGTTATTTCAATCAAAATTGACTGCGAAAAAAAACTTCGTGAAAATATAATTAAAACTTTTCAAAAAAATCCGTCATGGACTTTTAAAAAAATAGCTAAAAATTTGAAAGTTGACCCTCGAACGGTTTCTAATACCATCAGACGGTATAAGGAAAACCTGAGCATTGAAAGAAAACCTGGATCAGGGAGGAAAAAAGGTCCTACAGATATTGGTAAGGCAAAAGAAGTCAAGCGACTCTTTCGAAGAGCGCCTAACACTTCTTTAAGAAAAACAGCTCGTACGGTGAAATGTTCTACGAATTTTGCACATAGAGTCAAAGCTTATGCTGGACTGAAGACATACAAAGTCCAAAAGGTTCCAGATCGCAATGCTATAAAGAACTTAGAAGCAAAAAAACGAGCGAAAAAATTGAAGTCTGATTTTATAAAAAAATACACCTGTTGTGTGATGGATGATGAAACATACGTACTGGCAGACTTTTCTCAACTTCCTGGTCAAGATTTTTATGTTGCTGATAAACGGGGCAATGTTCGGCAAGAGTTTCGCACAAAAAAACAAACAAAATTCCCTAAGAAGTTTCTCGTGTGGCAAGCTATTTGCAGTTGTGGCAAAAGAAGTAAAGTATTTGTGGCATCTGGCACAATAAACACAGAAATTTATATAAAGGAGTGCCTACAAAAACGGTTGTTACCCTTTTTAAGAGAGCACAGAGTGACTACATTTTTTTGGCCCGATTTGGCATCATGCCATTATGGAAAAAAGGCACTTGAGTGGTACTCAAAGAATAATGTCATTTTTGTACCACGAGAGGCAAATCGACCTAACTGTCCAGAACTTCGGCCTGTGGAAAGGTATTGGGCTTTGGTAAAAAAGGAATTGAAGAACACAAGAAAGATTTCCAAGAACATGTCCGATTTTAAGCGCAGGTGGAACACATGCTCCAAAAAGGTATCAGAAGCAACTGTAAAATCTTTAATGGGAGGGTTTTCGAAAAAAGTCGATAATTTTGCAAAACCCGAGTACTAAGTAAACATTTTAATGCTAAATGATTTTGTATAATATGTCATTATATTTGCGTATTTTGTAGAGTTTTTATATTAAAAGGTTTGATTTTTATTTAAGAAAATCCAACTACAAATTTCATTTAGAGCACTCTTTAGCCTCACTTCATAATTATAAAGAATTGTAAAAATTTTGGCGTTTCTTCAATAACAAGAAAATATATATTTAAGCCGTTGACAAGAGGGTACTCTGTTGTAATAATGACAGAAATTTCAAATGGGTCAGTAAAATATAACGGAACTTTCGATTTGTTTTCGTTAGCAGCAGAAAATATTTGAATATTTCAATGTCAACTTCGATTAGCCCCAGTACAAAACTTTCCACTTTTGTTGCATTTCTGCGAAAAATTTTGTTAAGTGACGTTTAGTTTCCTAAGATAAATATGTTATTTGTTAAAAAAAAATAAGTATGGGAAAACAGCCGCCGCTTAGTTCCACGAAAATCGCAAAAATTAAAGAGTACCACGATCTAGGGCTTTCTAACTGTGCTATTGCCAGAAAACTTAGCCGAAGTCCAAAAGTGATAAACAATTATCTCAAGAATCCATCGGAGTACGGTAAACGGTATAAAGGAAAGACATACGAAAAGGTTTCAGCTTGGGATAAACGCAAAATACTCCAAGTTGCTTCAAATTCAACAATGAGTTTGAGTAAAATTGGAGAGGCTGCCGGTGTCCAAGTGAGTAAAACTACCATTTATAATGTGATAAAAAGCGTCGAAAACTTCAAATGCATGAAATATGTACATAACAGAGATGAAAGTTTGCGAAAGACCACATGTCGTGGATAGTTCAAAGAGGTCATCAAGAAAACGACTGGAAAAGAGTAATTTTTTCAGACGAAAAGCGTTTTAATATTGATGGCCCAGATGGTTATAATTGTTACTTCCACGATATCAGGAAGGAGGAAAAGATTTTAAGTCGCCACCATAGCAGAGAGGGTGGAGTTATGGTATGGGGCGCTATAACGTATTATGGGGCTGCTAGTTTAGTTTTTGTAAATGAGCGAATGACTGAAGAAACTTGCTTCAAACTGCGTTTGTGGAGTTTAGGGATATTTTTGGTCCACTTTCTTTCATTTTTCAACAAGACAACGCCCCAATCCATACTGCTGGCATTGTAAAAAGCTGGCTTCAGGAGCAGGAAGTTGAAATATTATATCATGGCCACTATACTCTCCTGATTTAAACATTATCAAAAATGTTTGGGGATAGCTAACACATAAAGTTTATGAGGGTGGAAGGCAATTCTGCACAAAAGAGAAGCTAACAGAAGCTATAAAATCGGCTTGGTCTGAAATTTCATTAAATTACTTAAAATCTCTGTACGACTCAATGCAAGCCCGAATTTTCGACGTTATTACAACAAAGGGGGACGGCATACAAAATATTAAATGTTGTAAAAAAACTATAAAATTTTAAACATTAATAAAAAAAAGTTAAAACCAAACATTAAATTTTTGTTTTATTAATTTTTAGTAAGATGAGGCTAATCTAAGTTGACAGTAAAAAGCAACTATTTTTAATAGCTTTTGCAAAAACACCTACAAAAATTACGTTATCTTGAAGCGTTATAATTGGTTCCGTCGTCAACTATTCATATTATTCATATTATAAAAAAAAACATGAAACATGTTCAAAATTTCTACAAATTTGTTAAATTTATATGTGAGGCTATCCTATGTTAACGGAGTGTACGTATATTCTAGTACAATTTATTTAGAAAGCCGAGGCACTTTAATGCTTTTTTTGACACTTGGAAAATGTGTTAAGTCCAATGGGCATCTGACTGGACTTTCATGTTCAGAATATCAAGAGTAAATGATTTCTTAATATCCATCATGCATTTGTGTGCTTGCATCTTGTTCTGTTATCTTTGTCTCCCAGTGGAGCATTAGGCTCCAACCATGCTTTTATAGCGGACTCTATTGTGAGGTGTTAGGCATCCGTAATTCCATGAATAGTTTGCTTCTTGCAACTGCTCATCAATATACCTTCTCCACGTTCTTGCAGTTACACCAATACAACGGCCTCTTCCCTGTAGTTTCCAACGGAACGCTAATGACGCAATGTTAGTATTTGGCCTTCGAAGTGTAAGGCCTTCTTCTTTTGCTATCTTTGACTTCTAGTGAAGCAAAGAGCCTCAAAGCAGATTTTGCCTGGGTTTCTTGCCAACAGCTAATAACTGTATTCAATTCCTACTTGCACCTCCTCGTGTCACATCCTGGAAACCTGAGCAACCTAGTTGAAGATGCGGTAAACAACCCGAGTAGAATTCTAGGTCAGGGCTAACGTGAGAGGGAGTTATCTTGGAGTCATTTCGACGTATTTGGTCTAAGGATCTAAGATAATTGTACTTGGTAAAGTACGAAACTGTAGTGTCTGTTCAACATGTTAGTTGCGGCTGCAAGCGGGCGTTTGTCTCGGATCGACGGGCTCGCTTTACAAACGTAATTCTGTCTTTGGACTCATCATCCATCGACTTATCACTTACGGTGTTTTAAGCATAGAAATAAACAACATTATAGAATATACTACTCCAAGTGTAATTATGCGAGAAATCCCTCTGCTACGGCAGCTGACTCAAGGATTTTTGAGGTGCCTAATCTGTGCAAGAACATCCTGATAAATGCAACTAGTGTATGGCCTAGCCATCGCCATTTCCTTTGACATACCTCCATAGATGCAGGAATTTGGTTTGTCACATAAGGTAGATCTTTATTTCAAATGCGATTCGGCGATAAGCAGGTGCATATTAATTGCATTTGTGCAATTCCAAGTTTCGCAGCCGTAATACAGGATGGAATTGATATTCGAGTTGTATGTTCGAAACTTAGTTGTTATTGATATTTGCCGAGATTTCCAAGTAGCTCGTAGAATGCCGAATGCAGATTTTGCGTTATAAAAAGCGATTCAATATCTCGTCGGCGCCACCTTTTATAGATGTAAAACTTCCAAGAGCAAGATTCTATGGTCCAATCAGCATAAACAATGAATTTCGACACCGATTTAATCATGAGCTGTATGAATTATTTGCTGACATAGTAAAACGCATTAATCAGCAGCTTTTGCGTTGGCTAGGACATGTTGTGCGAATGAATAAAAATACAAGAAAATTGCTCGAAAATTATCCCAAGCGAACTCGTAGAAGTTGACGTCTAAAACTTCGATGATAAGACCAAGCAGAAGAAAATATATTTAAGCTTGGCCTACGAAATTGGGGAATATGCGCACAAGATCGAAGCGCATGGAATTCTAAAATAGGCTTGGCCTTTGACGTAAAGCATTTAGTAAGTAAGTTACTTCCAAGATAATTTAATCCAATAACCTCGTTATCTAAATTGATGTGTATCGAAGGTTTTGCGCCATAGTCTCTAGGCAAAATCTTTATCCTGAAAATATTTATTTTCAGCCCAGCTGCGCGAGATTCAACAGTGATATCATTAGTATTTGAAGTAATGAGCTTTGTCTTAGAAGACATATGTCATCAGCATATTCCAAGTCCTCGAGATGTTTAAAGGATGTCCTTTGGATACCATGTCTACCATTCAGAGCCCTGCGCATTATATTGTCGATGAGGAGGATGAAAAGAATAGGTGGCAAGATACATCCTTGCCCTATTCCAGTACAGTGACAGTTTACCCTTGTGTAGGACTCGATATTTAAAATTCACATACATTGCCCGAATTAAGTTCAGAATTTTTTGCAGGAATTACAAAGGGGGCTCTTTATGGACCCAAGTGAGGTGGACCTTACAGTCTGCATCCTGCCTAACCTAACCTAAGTTCAGAATTTTCTTTGGCGTTTTCCGATTTTCTAATATTCTACATAGATAGCTCCAATTGGCACTGTCGAAGGCCTTCATAAAGTCGAAAAATGCTAGGGAAATTGGGGTACGGAGTTTATTACATTGCTCTAATAACATTGGGTCTCAAGCGCATTAAAACAGACCCTATTAGCACGAACCCAATTGGAGATTGCAGTTGGGTCGGAATTTAAAGTGTCATTCATGTTTTGCTGTATGTCAAACGTTACTTTGATCTTTAAAAGAGAAGATGGGATTGAATGTTTGACATAGAAGGTCATTTAGAAATATAAAAAAAGAAGAAGAATTAACGAAGCCTTGCGGTATCACCGGATTAATACTGAACTCAACGGATAATATCACGTCCATCACAACTCTTATAAAGAGTGTTCTAAAAAAAATATGCATTTACTATTTTAGACAAAATTTATCCATAGTGCAAGAAATAATTTATTTTTTGATTAAGTTAGTTTCTATAGATATGTCAGATACTATTATTTTAGAAATTATTAATTTTCAATAGTTATTTCAATCAAAATGGACTGCGAAAAAAAAGTTCGTGAAAATATAATTAAAACTTTTCAAAAAAATCCGTCATGGACTTTTAAAAAAATAGCTAAAAATTTGAAAGTTGACCCTCGAATGGTTTCTAATGCCATCAGACGGTATAAGGTCCTACAGGTATTGGTAAGGCAAAAGAAGTCGAGCGACTCTTTCGAAGAGCGCCTAACACTTCTTTAAGAAAAGCAGCTCGTAGGGTGAAATGTTCTACGAATTTTGCACATAGAGTCAAAGCTTATGCTGGACTAAAGACATACAAAGTCCAAAAGGTTCCAGATCGCAATGCTATAAAGAAGCAAAAAAACGAGCGAAAAAATTGAAGTCTGATTTTATAAAAAAATACACCTGTTGTGTGATGGATGATGAAACATACGTACTGGCAGACTTTTCTCAACTTCCTGGTCAAGATTTTTATGTTGCTGATAAACGGGGCAATGTTCGGCAAATTCCCTAAGAAGTTGCCGAAGTTTCTCGTGTGGCAAGCTATTTGCAGTTGTGGCAAAAGAAGTAAAGTATTTGTGGCATCTGGCACAATAAACACAGAAATTTATATAAAGGAGTGCCTACAAAAACGGATTTTACCCTTTTTAAGAGAGCACAGAGTGACTACATTTTTTTGGCCCGATTTGGCATCATGCCATTATGGAAAAAAGGCACTTGAGTGGTACTCAAAGAATAATGTCATTTTTGTACCACGAGAGGCAAATCCACCTAACTGTCCAGAACTTCGGCCTTTGGAAAGGTATTGGGCTCTGGTAAAAAAGGAATTGAAGAACACAGGAAAGATTTCCAAGAACATGTCCGATTTTAAGCGCAGGTGGAACACATGCTCCAAAAAGGTATCAGAAGCAACTGTAAAATCTTTAATGGGAGGGTTTTCGAAAAAAGTCGATAATTTTTCAAAACCCGAGTACTAAGTAAACATTTTAATGCTAAATGATTTTGTATAATATGTCATTATATTTGCGTATTTTGTAGAGTTTTTATATTAAAAGGTTTGATTTTTATTTAAGAAAATCCAACTACAAATTTTATTTAGAGCACTCTTTAGTGTGATCTTTTAGGAAGATCGATTTAAATCAAGGGAAGCTATTACATGTATTAAAAGAAAAACATACATTTTTATAGAACTGCACCATAATCTATCGAACGCCTTGAAAATATGGAGAGCTATAACTTACTTTCTCAAAAACATTAAACAGAATGACACCATTTTTCCGATAGAAAGACTAAAACGTCCCCGTAGAGCGATTTCATGCTGCCGCACAGTGGCTTGAAAAAAAGTTTAGGGAAATAATTTAAGAACTTTTAAACGGTAAACTCGATTATAATGACAAAATATCGAAAACTAAAAACGATCCAGAAGTTACATCTTTGATCCGATGTAAAAGATTTTTATATGTACAAAATCTGAGCTGAGATCTACAAAAATCATTGCTACACTTATGGTTTATCTCCTAAAGTTTATAAGATATTCGACTTCAAAAAAAAAAAAAAAAATTCAACTAACAGCCTAAGTCGTCAATTAGGCCAAGAATTTTTCTATTTTATATCGGATCACAAATGTGACTTCTAGGTCATTAAAATTTTTTGAAAAACCCGAGGTACGCTACTTTGAGGGCATATAGTTTCCCTCCTGATAAGTTAAGAGACTCCGAATTCTAAACTTAAGCTCGAATACTCCTCCTTAATAGCCATGTAAAATTTTTTGATAATCGAAAATCGATCGAAATTGAGTTGGTTATAAAATAATCTTTTCTCAATTTACTCAAAATTAATTATAATGGAGCTGTTGCGCTGGGTCCAATTTTGTCATACTCCAGCCAACATATCGGCTTCTGAAATTTTGTCAATAAGTAAAGATTGTAAATTTTGACCGCCACGCCTTAATAAGCTGGGTCCAGTTTTTTCATACTCTAGACAACATTTTGGTTGGTATCTCACGAAATTCATCAATATTGTGTTAATGTGTTTTAACATAGACTAACCAATGGTTAAATCTATACAAATAAATCGATACAAAATAAAAGAAAAGTTAACAAATAAATAATACGTTTCTTGACAAATAATTTTTGAAAGAAAGCTTTTTTTTTCATAGTAACGGTAATAATCGACTGCCTACAGTTTTCTCTGGACTCCTTCTCGGGGGCTTCGTACCAAATTTTATCTGAAGAGTTTGCTATACTCTTTCTTATCTAGGTCTCGATCAGTAGGCATTCCACTAGTTCTCCGCTCGTTTAGCTGGAGTAAATTTATTGGTTTTTGAATCATTATACATCTCTCATAAAAACCCTAATCCTTATAATAGAAAAAAAACTGTATAAATTCATTTGAAGCTAATTTTATTTATTTTACATCGATGGCGTGTTAATGCTGTAGAACTTACCACCGATGGAAGATGTTACAGTAACTGATAATTTCAATAGAAATTAATAATTGTATAAATTGATGTTGCCGTGACTGGGGCTCGAACCCAGGAAGAATATGATATTTTATGCTTAGTAGTTAAATTTCATTGAATATTTAAATTATCATAAAAAATTTCAATATTCATTTTTTCTTGAAAAATAAAATTTTCCTCGGTTTGTTTCGAAACTTTAAAATTTAAGTTTTTCGCAGAAATATAAATTTTATAAAAAATATAAAAAACATTTAACACAATGTAAAGGCTTAAGAGAAAATTACTTCTCCCCAATCACTTCATGTCTTCCGAAAATCACGTGTCAAGTATCACAATCTGAACGGAGCATTGCACAATAAATTTTATAAAATAACAAACAACTTTATCAATTCTTACAAAAAAATATAAAAATAAATTTAAAAGAAGTCGGAAAAAAGCAATAATTAATAATGAAAAGTATAATGAAATTAATTATGTTTTTTCAGACCCAACATTTTTTTGAACCAAAAAATCTATGAAAAATAGTACATTTTAATCATTAAATCTTAAAAATTTCTTGAGACAGCGTGAAAGACATTTTTGAAATTAATTGAAAAAAAAAAAATGTCAACGAACTTTTATAAAAAATATTTAAATTGAAAATTATCTGATTCGACATTTAATAAAGATTTATAACAATTAGTTGACAAAAAAAATTGAAAATTTTTGAAAAATTTCCTAAAAAAAATAGAAAATGTTTGAAAAATTTCCTAAAAAAATAGAAAATTTTTGAAAAATTTCCTAAAAAAAATAGAAAATTTTTGAAAAATTTCCTAAAAAAAAATAGAAAATTTTTTAAAAATTTCCTAAAAAAAATAGAAAATTTTTGAAAAATTTCCTAAAAAAAAATAGAAAATTTTTGAAAAATTTCCTAAAAAAAATAGAAAATTTTTAAAAAATTTCCTATATAAAGAGTGCTCTAAATAAAATTTGTAGTTGGATTTTCTTAAATAAAAATCAAACCTTTTAATATAAAAACTCTACAAAATACGCAAATATAATGACATATTATACAAGATCATTTAGCATTAAAATGTTTACTTAGTACTCGGGTTTTGCAAAATTATCGACTTTTTTCGGAAACCCTCCCATTAAAGATTTTACAGTTGCTTCTGATACCTTTTTGGAGCATGTGTTCCACCTGCGCTTAAAATCGGACATGTTCTTGGAAATCCTTCCTGTGTTCTTCAATTCCTTTTTTACCAGAGCCCAATACCTTTCCACAGGCTGAAGTTCTGGACAGTCTCGTGGTACAAAAATGACATTATTCTTTGAGTACCACTCAAGTGCCTTTTTTCCATAATGGCATGATGCCAAATCGAGCCAAAAAAAAATGTATTCACTCTTTGCTCTCTTAAAAAGGGTAACAACCGTTTTTGTAGGCACTCCTTTATATAAATTTCTGTGTTTATTGTGCCAGATGCCACAAATACTTTACTTCTTTTGCCACAACTGCAAATAGCTTGCCACACGAGAAACTTCTTAGGGAATTTTGTTTGTTTTTTTGTGCGAAACTCTTGCCGAACATTGCCCCGTTTATCAGCAACATAAAAATCTTGACCAGGAAGTTGAGAAAAGTCTGCCAGTACGTATGTTTCATCATCCATCACACAACAGGTGTATTTTTTTATAAAATCAGACTTCAATTTTTTCGCTCGTTTTTTTGCTTCTAAGTTCTTTATAGCATTGCGATCTGGAACCTTTTGGACTTTGTATGTCTTCAGTCCAGCATAAGCTTTGACTCTATGTGCAAAATTCGTAGAACATTTCACCGTACGAGCTGCTTTTCTTAAAGAAGTGTTAGGCGCTCTTCGAAAGAGTCGCTTGACTTCTTTTGCCTTACCAATATCTGTAGGACCTTTTTTCCTCAATGATCCAGGTTTTTTTTCAATGCTCAGGTTTTCCTTATACCGTCTGATGACATTAGAAACCGTTCGAGGGTCAACTTTCAAATTTTTAGCTATTTTTTAAAAAGTCCATGACGGATTTTTTTTGAAAAGTTTTAATTATATTTTCACGAACTTTTTTTTCGCAGTCCATTTTGATTGAAATAACTAATGAAAATGAATAATTTCTAGAATAATAGTATCTGACATATCTATAGAAACTAACTTAATCAAAAAATAAATTATTTCGTGCACTATGGATAAATTTTGTCTAAAATAGTAAATGCATATTTTTTTTAGAACACTCTTTAAATAGAAAATTTTTGAAAAATTTCCTATAAAAATAGAAAATTTTTGAAAAATTTCCTATAAAAATAGTAATTTTTTGAAAAATTTCCTATAAAAATAGAAAATTTTTGACAAATTTCCTATAAAAATAGAAAATTTTTGAAAAGTTTCCTATAAAAATAGAAAATTTTTGAAAAGTTTCCTATAAAAATAGAAAATTTTTGAAAAGTTTCCTATAAAAATAGAAAATTTTTGAAAAGTTTCCTATAAAAATAGAAAATTTTTGAAAAGTTTCCTATAAAAATAGAAAATTTTTGAAAAGTTTCCTATAAAAATAGAAAATTTTTGAAAAATTTCCTATAAAAATAGAAAATTTTTGAAAAATTTCCTATAAAAATAGAAAATTTTTGAAAAATTTTCTATAAAAATAGAAAATTTTTGAAAAATTTCCTATAAAAATAGAAAATTTTTGAAAATTTTCCTATAAAAATAGAAAATTTTTGAAAAATTTCCTATAAAAATAGAAAATTTTTGAAAAATTTCCTATAAAAATAGAAAATTTTTGAAAAATTTCCTATAAAAATAGAAAATTTTTGAAAAATTTCCTATAAAAATAGAAAATTTTTGAAAAATTTCCTATAAAAATAGAAATTTTTTGAAAAATTTCCTATAAAAATAGAAAATTTTTGAAAAATTTCCTATAAAAATAGAAAATTTTTGAAAAATTTCCTATAAAAATAGAAAATTTTTGAAAAATTTCCTATAAAAATAGAAAATTTTTGAAAAATTTCCTATAAAAATAGAAAATTTTTGAAAAATTTCCTATAAAAATAGAAAATTTTTGAAAAATTTCCTATAAAAATAGAAAATTTTTGAAAATTTCCTATAAAAAAAGGAAATTTTTGAAAAATTTCCTATAAAAATAGAAAATTTTTGAAAAATTTCCTATAAAAATAGAAAATTTTTGAAAAATTTCCTATAAAAATAGAAAATTTTTGAAAAATTTCCTATAAAAATAGAAAATTTTTGAAAAATTTCCTATAAAAATAGAAAATTTTTGAAAAATTTCCTATAAAAATAGAAAATTTTTGAAAAATTTCCTATAAAAATAGAAAATTTTTGAAAAATTTCCTATAAAAATAGAAAATTTTTGAAAAATTTCTTATAAAAATAGAAAATTTTTGAAAAATTTCTTATAAAAATAGAAAATTTTTGAAAAATTTCCTATAAAAATAGAAAATTTTTGAAAAATTTCCTATAAAAATAGAAAATTTTTGAAAAATTTCCTATAAAAATAGAAAATTTTTGAAAAATTTCCTATAAAAATAGAAAATTTTTGAAAAATTTCCTATAAAAATAGAAAATTTTTGAAAAATTTCCTATAAAAATAGAAATTTTTTGAAAAATTTCCTATAAAAACAGAAAATTTTTGAAAAATTTCCTATAAAAATAGGAAATTTTTGAAAAATTTCCTATAAAAATAGGAAATTTTTGAAAAATTTCCTATAAAAATAGGAAATTTTTGAAAAATTTCCTATAAAAATAGGAAATTTTTGAAAAATTTCCTATAAAAATAGGAAATTTTTGAAAAATTTCCTATAAAAATAGGAAATTTTTGAAAAATTTCCTATAAAAATAGGAAATTTTTGAAAAATTTCCTATAAAAATAGGAAATTTTTGAAAAATTTCCTATAAAAATAGGAAATTTTTGAAAAATTTCCTATAAAAATAGGAAATTTTTGAAAAATTTCCTATAAAAATAAAAAATTTTTGAAAAATTTCCTATAAAAATAGAAAATTTTTGAAAAATTTCCTATAAAAATAGGAAATTTTTGAAAAATTTCCTATAAAAATAGGAAATTTTTGAAAAATTTCCTATAAAAATAGAAAATTTTTGAAAAATTTCCTATAAAAATAGAAAATTTTTGAAAAATTTCCTATAAAAATAGAAAATTTTTGAAAAATTTCCTATAAAAATAGAAAATTTTTGAAAAATTTCCTATAAAAATAGAAAATTTTTGAAAAATTTCCTATAAGAATAGAAAATTTTTGAAAAATTTCCTATAAAAACAGAAAATTTTTGAAAAATTTCCTATAAAAATAGAAAATTTTTGAAAAATTTCCTATAAAAATAGAAAATTTTTGAAAAATTTCCTATAAAAATAGAAAATTTTTGAAAAATTTCCTATAAAAATAGAAAATTTTTGAAAAATTTCCTATAAAAATAGAAAATTTTTGAAAAATTTCCTATAAAAATAGAAAATTTTTGAAAAATTTCCTATAAAAATAGAAAATTTTTGAAAAATTTCCTATAAAAATAGAAAATTTTTGAAAAATTTCCTATAAAAATAGAAAATTTTTGAAAAATTTCCTATAAAAATAGAAAATTTTTGAAAAATTTCCTATAAAAATAGAAAATTTTTGAAAAATTTCCTATAAAAATAGAAAATTTTTGAAAAATTTCCTATAAAAATAGAAAATTTTTGAAAAATTTCCTATAAAAATAGAAAATTTTTGAAAAATTTCCTATAAAAATAGAAAATTTTTGAAAAATTTCCTATAAAAATAGAAAATTTTTGAAAAATTTCCTATAAAAATAGAAAATTTTTGAAAAATTTCCTATAAAAATAGAAAATTTTTGAAAAATTTCCTATAAAAATAGAAAATTTTTGAAAAATTTCCTATAAAAATAGAAAATTTTTGAAAAATTTCCTATAAAAATAGAAAATTTTTGAAAAATTTCCTATAAAAATAGAAAATTTTTGAAAAATTTCCTATAAAAATAGAAAATTTTTGAAAAATTTCCTATAAAAATAGAAAATTTTTGAAAAATTTCCTATAAAAATAGAAAATTTTTGAAAAATTTCCTATAAAAATAGAAAATTTTTGAAAAATTTCCTATAAAAATAGAAAATTTTTGAAAAATTTCCTATAAAAATAGAAATTTTTTGAAAAATTTCCTATAAAAATAGAAAATTTTTGAAAAATTTCCTATAAAAATAGAAAATTTTTGAAAAATTTCCTATAAAAATAGAAAATTTTTGAAAAATTTCCTATAAAAATAGAAAATTTTTGAAAAATTTCCTATAAAAATAGAAAATTTTTGAAAAATTTCCTATAAAAATAGAAAATTTTTGAAAAATTTCCTATAAAAATAGAAAATTTTTGAAAAATTTCCTATAAAAATAGAAAATTTTTGAAAAATTTCCTATAAAAATAGAAAATTTTTGAAAAATTTCCTATAAAAATAGAAAATTTTGGAAAAATTTCCTATAAAAATAGAAAATTTTTGAAAAATTTCCTATAAAAATAGAAAATTTTTGAAAAATTTTTGAAAAATTTCCTATAAAAATAGAAAATTTTTGAAAAATTTCCTATAAAAATATAAAATTTTTGAAAAATTTCCTATAAAAATAGAAAATTTTTGAAAAATTTCCTATAAAAGTAGAAAATTTTTGAAAAATTTCCTATAAAAATAGAAAATTTTTGAAAAATTTCCTATAAAAATAGAAAATTTTTGAAAAATTTCCTATAAAAATAGAAAATTTTTGAAAAATTTCCTATAAAAATCGAAAATTTTTGAAAAATTTCCTATAAAAATAGAAAATTTTTGAAAAATTTCCTATAAAAATAGAAAATTTTTGAAAAATTTCCTATAAAAATAGAAAAATTTTTGAAAAATTTCCTATAAAAATAGAAAAAATTTTTAAAAACTTCATATAAAAATAAAAAAATTGAAAAATTGATGATGTCAATTGGCCGCCAAGAAGTTGCGATTTGACACAGTCGAACTATTTTTTGTGGCTCGCCTGAGCAATATAATTTATTGTAATAAAAATCGCGTCGGGAAAAGGTTGTACCCACCAACATATTTTGGTTTTATCAAAAATGCGGTTTATTACAATAATAATAAATTGGTATCTTAGTGCAATAAACCTATGTAAAACTTTTTAAATAAAATGTTTGATATCCCATATTTTTTTAAATTCTGTAAAATTGTATCTTTTGGCCCATTCTGAAATGGCTCACCCTTTATATAAATATGTTATCTACATATAACATCTATTAACATTAATATATCTGTATTCATTTACTTTATGTATTGACTTATGTAAATTTATCTATTTAATAATTTATATCATAATTTAATGACATTTGTCACGTTCCAGAGACACATTTAATTACGAAATTACAATTATTTTGTATGATAAAATTAAATTTTAACAGCTTTTGTGTGTTAAGTAACAAATTGTTAAATACATAATTAAAATTTGAATCATTAACAGGTAAATTTGACTTATTTCTAAGCAATCTTTGTAAAATATGTCATCATGAATGCGTATGTGTGAATATCAGACCAAAGACTCTATAATATTAAGATGTTGCACTTCCATACATTGATTTGCCGTATGGTT
Organism: Stomorhina lunata; assembly: GCA_933228675.1. NCBI lineage: Eukaryota > Metazoa > Arthropoda > Insecta > Diptera > Rhiniidae > Stomorhina > Stomorhina lunata. Next base: position 134,555,636 of record OW121741.1, on the reverse strand, counting down.
GTTTTGAAAACTCCATAAAAGAACAGAGTATACCGCTTTTACCCTAATTCGGAAACAACTTATGGAGACGATTATCCGATCACAGAAAGCTAAGGCACACACAAGTGCTCATGAAATGTATGCTTGTTTGTGCGTTTATGTGTTTATCCACTTTTGACAGAAAAAAAATGTATGGTCTGCATTATCTTTATAATGGGTGTTTTTTTTAGAGGTATAGAACTTCGAATTGAAATAAATCACAAGAAAGTCGTTTTAATGTCCATCAATTTGGCTTTATTGAAAGGATAATTTTATGCCATTAATGTTTAAATATGATTTCGGGCATGTGGCCGCCGAGGCTGGCTCGAATAAAGCCAATTCTACAGGTCCAATTTTTAACTACTTTTTCGAGCATATGGGGCCGTATGTTGGCAATAACGCCACGAATATTGGCTTCCAAGTTTCTGGTTTGTTGGCGTAGACGAGCGACTTCACATATCCCCAAAGAAAATAATCCAGTGGTGTCAAATCGCACGATCTTGGTGGCCAATTGAAATTTTGCGATGAAAATCAGCATCGAGATCAATCTCATTTTCGGCCCATACACCAAAATCACGACGCATTGCATGGTCTCGCGGCTTTAATTCTTGCACAAGCTGGATCTTGTAAGGTCGCAAGCCAAGATCTTTGCGCAAAATCTTCCATTAAGTTGATGGACAAAGCTCCAATTGCTGTGCACGGTGGCGAATCGATTCATTCGGGTCCTCTTCAACACTTTGCTCTACAGCGGCAATTGTTTCTTCGATGCGCACTGTTCGACGTCGCTGCGGATGCGTATTATCACATAGAGTAAACGTAGTGCGAAAACGATCCATGGTTAACCGAATTAATTGCTCTGATGGACGATTATGTCGACCATAAAATGGACGGAGCTTGCGGTAAATAAATTTGCACGATTTGCAAGCGTTGTTCTTTTGTCAACCTGTTCATGATGAAATGGCAAACCAAACTAAATATTAATCACTTGACAGCTGACAAAATGGCCGCCAGTTAAAAAAGTGATGCCAACTTAAAGTTCTATACCTCAATAAAAACACCCGATATTATAGAGTCTTTGATTTCAGTCTGTATCTCCTTATAAAACTGCAGGGTCCTTATAATAATCACTTTAATTAAATATGCAAATTATTTCATATTATCAAAATGTTTGTTTGAATGTTATATCCGTTTAGTTATTCATTCATTTGTCTACTGCATTTAGAGACAAAATAGTCTTAGATTTAATTATTAAATTAAAATTAATAAGTCTCTTGTAATCAGTTTTATATGTATGTAAGTCTGCATTCTAATTGTATTTATGATATAGAAACGTGTTAATTATGTTAATGCAAACTTTATAATCGCATTGACACAGTAAGGAAACGGAAAAGATTTTATATTACATTTTAAAGCATTTTTCGTTTCCTTTAATAAACACCATCAAATAGAATGGGGTATATTAAGTTTCCAAAAAAAAAAATGACATAGGACCTTATTATATTTATATATATTTGTTGTCCTTATAAAATTCTAAGACGATGAGGCGATATCTGTCTGTCTGCAAAAATGTTTTGAAAGCTTGGTAATTCCCAAAAAAGGCCTTTGTCTGAACTGATGTGTATAAGTTCGGATTGTCGTGTTGGGGAATGATAGTTATATCTTCTTAACTATGGAAATAGTTGTTTTTTTTTAAGTGCAAAAAAAATTTCATACCAATTTTTTAACACTTTTGAACAAGGGGTACTTCTCTTAAACAATGAGCTGTATTCGATTCTATTTTTAGACTCATTGAAATGGACCTACGTTTTAACTACGGCTCCAAACGGCAAATGCATTAGTTAGAGAAGTTTTACATAGCCTAATACTCAATAACCAGTGGCTAGCTAAGTTATGAAGTGAACCACTTTTTTTTTAATCTATTATTTTTTCAAGTGGGTCTGGCCAGGGATCGAACTTGGGACCTGTGGTATGCTAGGCGGATGGCTAACCTGCTATACCACCGGTTCAATTTATTTATTACATACAAAACCTCATTTATTTTAGCTCATCTTCAGAAGAATCAGAGATAAACATTTGAACTTAGTATATTCGATATTTTTATTATTCTTTCCGAGTTTTATTAGAAAAAACTTAGGGTCGGAGCAGGGGATTTTCGTCTCCTATTTTAAGAAAATACTACTTTGTATGTAACTTTTTAACTATAAAAGTAATAATCTGCTGTTTCCTTCAAAATACTCATGCTATAACCAAAGACTCTATAATACATATAAAGAGCTCGTGTGTGTGTCATAGCTTCCTCTCATTGAATAATCGTCTCCAATAGTTGTTTCCGAATCAGAGTAAAAGTGGTATACTCTCTTTTTTATTTGACTTATCAAAAGGACCATACAAATCAATATATGGAAGTGCAACATCTTTATATTATTGAGTCTTTTCTTTGTATAACATTGTCAGCCGATTAAACAATAGACGAAGCCACATCGAGGTAAAAATTCGTGAGGCAGCCACTTTGAATAGGGCTATTTCATACCCAACTATTCATTCTCAACACTTACCTTCAATATTCTTAAAGTTCCATCTATCTCAATAAGCTTCACTTTACGGTCATCCAAAACTATTTTGTGAAAATTTTTTAATGTTTCCATTGTTAACAGGATATTTGGGCCGTCCAATGCGTGCTTTGTTTTCGATGCTTATTTCGTAGCGTTTAAATTTAGGATACCACTTTGACGATTGACTTTGTGGTGCACGGTTCGAAAAATATTTAAAATCTTAAATTTAATAGCATTTTTTCGTTAAACTTTTAACATAACTTTTAACATATAAACTCCATTTTTTAACCAGATAAAGTTGCTGCACTTAAAATGTTATATCTCACAAACCAATAGCCCGACAGCTGTCAAATTTATGCACGTATCTTTTGAGAGTAAGGACATATCGGTTTAATTTTAGTACGTATCTTTTCCAGTTAGGGCCAGCTAAAAATCACCTGCTTTTATCCATTTTATATCAAAAGTAGCTTCACCCAAAATCCTATATCTCATAAACTGAAAGTTGTCAAATTGTCCGTCTATGAAAATTGAAAATTTCTATGAAAATTTAAATTTTCAATAAAAATTTAAATTTTCAATGAAAATTTAAATTTTCTATGAAAATTGAAATTTTCTATGAAATGAGAAATTTTCTATCAAATGAGAAATTTTCTATGAAATGAGAAATTTTCTATGAAATGAGAAATTTTCTATGACAATTGAAATTTTCTATAAAATGAGAAATTTTCTATGAAAATTGAAATTTTCTATGAAATGAGAAATTTTCTATGAAATGAGAAATTTTCTATGAAATGAGAAATTTTCTATGAAATGAGAAATTTTCTATGAAATGAGAAATTTTCTATGAAATGAGGAATTTTCTATGAAATGAGAAATTTTCTATGAAAATTGAAATTTTCTATGAAATGAGAAGTTTTCTATGAAATGAGAAATTTTCTATGAAAATTTAAATTTTCTATGAAAATTTAAATTTTCTATGAAATGAGAATTTTTCTATGAAAATTTAAATTTTCTATGAAATGAGAAATTTTCTATGAAATGAGAAATTTTCTATGAAATGAGAAATTTTCTATGAAATGAGAAATTTTCTATGAAAATTGAAATTTTCTATGAAAATTGAAATTTTCTATGAAAATTGAAATTTTCTATGAAAATTGAAATTTTCTATGAAAATTGAAATTTTCTATGAAAATTGAAATTTTCTATGAAAATTGAAATTTTCTATGAAAATTTAAATTTTCTATGAAAATTTAAATTTTCTATGAAATGAGAATTTTTCTATGAAAATTTAAATTTTCTATGAAATGAGAAATTTTCTATGAAAATTGAAATTTTCTATGAAATGAGAAATTTTTTATGAAATGAGAAATTTTCTATAAAAATTGAAATTTTCTATGAATATTGAAATTTTCTATGAAAATTGAAATTTTCTATGAATATTGAGTATGAGTCAGTCTACGAACATTTCAGCCCACATGTTCTCATTTTCTATAAAATGAGAAATTTTCTATGAAAATTGAATTTTCTATAAATTAAGAAATTTTCTATGATAATTGAAATTTTCTATGAAATGAGAAATTTTCTATGAAAATTGAAATTTTCTATGAAATGAGAAATTTTCTATGAAATGAGAAATTTTTTATGAAAATTGAAATTTTCTATGAAAATTGAAATTTTTTATGAAAATTGAAATTTTCTATGAAAATTGAAATTTTCTATGAAAATTGAATTTTCTATAAATTAAGAAATTTTCTATGATAATTGAAATTTTCTATGAAATGAGAAATTTTCTATGAAAATTGAAATTTTCTATGAAATGAGAAATTTTCTATGAAATGAGAAATTTTTTATGAAAATTGAAATTTTCTATGAAAATTGAAATTTTCTATGAAAATGGAAATTTTCTATGAAAATTGAAATTTTCTATGAAAATTGAAATTTTCTATGAAAATTGAAATTTTCTATGAAAATTGAAATTTTCTATGAAAATTGAAATTTTCTATGAAAATTGAAATTTTCTATGAAAATTGAAATTTTCTATGAAAATTGAAATTTTCTATGAAAATTGAAATTTTCTATGAAATGAGAAATTTTCTATGAAATGAGAAATTTTCTAAGAAAATTGAAATTTTCTATGAAATGAGAAATTTTCTATGAAATGAGAAATTTTCTATGAAATGAGAAATTTTCTATGAAATGAGAAATTTTCTATGAAATGAGAAATTTTCTATGAAAATTGAAATTTTCTATGAAATGAGAAATTTTCTATGAAATGAGAAATTTTCTATGAAATGAGAAATTTTCTATGACAATTGAAATTTTCTATGAAATGAGAAATTTTCTATGAAAATTGAAATTTTCTATGAAATGAGAAGTTTTCTATGAAATGAGAAATTTTCTATGAAATGAGAAATTTTCTATAAAAATTGAAATTTTCTATGAATATTGAGTATGAGTCAGGCTACAAAATTTTCAGCCCACATGTTTTACTATTTAAATTAACTGATAGTTTAGTTGTAATATTCTTCCATCTAAATTAATTAATTACTTAATTATTTATTTCTATGGTTTCCATGATATTTTTTAAAAATCTCACTAGTGTAAGAGAATGAGAATAAGGGAGAGTAAAAGAGAATATGTTTTTTACTCAATCTCGAGACAAACTGCGTTTTAATCTTGAATTGCGAGTAGTTGGGTTGGTTGGATCATATTCTAAATCTTTTGATAGCATCATTGATACTTGGACTATCTGCAGTTGTTAGTTTACTATCAAAACGACTCAAAGAAAATTTTGACTACGAGATTAAGTCATAAAAGTAAACAAAGTATTTTTTAATAATTTTTGCTAAGAAACAGAGAATGATTTTTTGTAAAAATTTAAATTTTGTCTTAATTTTGACAATAATTCTTCCATTGCTGATAAGTGTAAATGATGCAGCAAATGCCAGTGGAAAACAACAAGGTGATTAATCAATTAAAAAGTTTGAATTTTAGACCGAGATTTAATGTGAGATAATGATTTTAGATCCGAAATGTTTAATGCCCAAGGAACCGGGACCATGTCGCATGAAATTAGAACGCTATTATTATAATGCCGAAACTGATACGTGTGAAACATTTACCTTTGGCGGTTGTCGAGGAAATGATAATAAGTTTGGCTTCAAGCAAACCTGTGAAGCGGCCTGCAAAAAAGCAACTAATACAGGAACCTCTATTGGAAAAGTAACATCCACGACCACCACCAGAACTCCACAAATGATAAACAAACAATTGAAATCGGATACTTTGAAATCATTAACGGCCAATGGTAATGAAGAAACATCTACTAAGGCCACAACGATTACAACTCCTAAAACTAAAGCGGCCCAAACTACCCCAAAAGTTAAATCCTCATCGCCCACACCTCTAAGCGGTACTACTAGAACCAGTACAACGCCAAAATCTAATTTCAACAAAAATTTAAAATAAAAATATAAATATGATTGTAAAAAGATAGTACCTTTAAAATACCTATAAACAAATAAAAAACGCTAAATAAATATTTAAATTATTTAAACAAGTTGTATTGAAATTGTATAGACGAAAACCAATGGGAAATTACCTGTATAAAATTTTAATAAATATAAAAAAAAAACATTAATTTCAATTTCATCGTAACTTTGAGCTGAGTCATAAAATGGAACATAATTTGTTGACACTTTTTCAGTTGTTAATTGAATCGTGTCTGTCTGTCTCTGCTTTCATTTCAGAGAACTAGTATTTTTCAGTCGTACGCACACGTTCGAAGTTGATTGAACGCTGCGTTTGTGAGTATGTGACGACATTGAGTCAAACTATTTGCATTAAATTTTGGAGGTAATTCCCTCCTATAGCAGGGTTAAAAAAACATACATAGAATAGAACATTTATCTTCTGGTGATATACAGAGACGTAGAATTTAGGGGAACATTATTTTGGTTTTCATAGCACCAATGCAAAAGCATTGAGGCATAGAAATGCCTCAATTAAACTTCGTAGACCGACACATAGGTGATGCTGCTATTAAATTCCACATCCGTCAAACTTTCAGTTTGTGAGATATGGAATTTTGAGTGAAACCACTTTTGATATTCTGAAAAAATGGATAAGTCTGACACATATATTAAATGAGGCCCTATGCTCCACTGGGAGTCAAGGATAACAGAATAAGATGAAGAAATATATTAAAAACATAGATTTTTAGGTAGCCTCTAACTTTCAAAACATAACTGTATACATTTGACAGCCTATTGATTTGTGAGATATAGTAATTTAAGTGAAACAATTTTTGATACTTTGAAAAACTGGATAAAAACTAGTGGGTGGGGTGATTGCTAAATCTACATGAGTTTAAGCTGGCCCTAACTGTAAAAAGATACATCCATAAATTTGACAGCGGTCGGACAATTAGTTTAAGAGATATAGCGTTTCAGGTGAAGCAACATTCGATAGCTTAAAAAAACGGATAAAAACTGGTTCGCGTTAAAATTTGTAGGCTTATCGATTTAATATTATAGCGCCACGTATGTCGCTATAATATTAAATCGTTATGATTTTTAAATAGCTCTCAAAAGATACTTGCATAGATTCGACAGTTGTCGGACTATTAGTTTGTGAGAGAAACAGCTTTTGCTGGTTTAAAAAATGAATTTAAAATGTATTTTATATTAATAATTAGGCGGGAAAATGTCTTAAAGGCATGATTTGGCTTTATACAGATTATTCGAAATCTGCACCAAAAACAAGTTTTAACGATACGAAATTAGCACCGAGAGTAATGTACGCCCCAAATAGGCTGTTACGAAAACATAAACAAATTTTCACAAAATAGTTTTGGTTGACCGAAAAGTGAGAGACATATTGATGAAGAATATTTGGGATATGGGAAAGCTCTGTTCAGAGTGACTGCCGCACGATTCCACAATCGAATCAAACGAAATGATGAACAGTGTTTGGAGAACTCCCTTCATTATAAACCCGAATTTTCTCGATGATATATAATAATGACAGTCAGCCGGAGAACTGTGGATAATGAAATCTGGAAAAACGTAAAATCGTCTGGCATGCATGAGTATCAGGAAGGAAGTAACAAATTGTTTGTTATAAATATATTCTCTAACTGGAGATTGAGATCAGACGTTGCCTAAGCTGATCAAATTTTTAAGACTTTCAGTTTTACAGTTAAAAAGTTACATACAAATTAGAATTTTCTTAATATAGACGAAACTCCCCTGCTCCGATCCTCATCGTTTTCTAAAAAACTCAATAAGAATAATAAAAATGTCAGATATTTTACGATAAATACTTTACCCCACATTCTTCATAAGATAAGCTAAAATAAATTGTTTTATCAATGGAACTCCCCCTGCTCCTATCCCGTTTTTTTTATACTCTTCACCACCATTCTAAAGATAATTTGGTGAAATTTGGCACAGATCATTTTTTGATAATGGGACCATGGCTATTAAAATTCGTCAAAATCGGTTCATTATTTGTGGTACCTCCCATAGGTCCCACTTCCCAGAATTAATATATTGGTTTGTGCTGATGTTTGTAACGCATAGAAATATTTGTCTTAGACCCACTTTTTAGTATACCAATAGGCTTAGAATCACTTTCTGAGTCGATTTAGCGATGTCCGTCCGTCTGGCTGGCTGGCTGGCTGGACCCCCATGTAAACCTTGTAATCAAACTACAGGTCGCAATTCTAAAGATAATTTGATGAAATTTGGCACAGATCATTTTTTTGATAATACATGGCTATTGAAATTGGTCAAAATCGGTCCATTATTTATGGTACCTCCCATAGGTCCCACTTCCCGGAATTGCTATATTGGCCACGAATATCAATATTTTCATGAAATTTAAAACAAATACTGCTTATGTCAACTAAAATCACTGTACCAAATTTTGTTGAAATCGGTCCACATTTGACCATAGCTCCCATACAAACTCTTCTTTAAAAACGCCCTAAATGAGACAAAAAATCACTAAAACGCTCGTAAATCTAAAGATAATGGAAATTTTGAGTCTATTTTTTGCATACATAATTTTTGTAACAACTGTAATCAATCTGCCAAATTTCGAGATAACCAGATGGCGCCACTTCTGTGTTCTTAAAATAGGCATGATGTACAATTAGTATTGAATTAATTAATTAAAATATATATGCTATTGTTTAGGTGGTTTTTGCCTTATTTTATTAAAGACCTAGGCAGAGAAGTTGACGTAGATATTGGCCGACTTAAATGTTTTGTAAAACAATCTAGATTATTTATAGAGGCGAGTCAGTGATATGCTTTTTTCACACAATGGACTTTATAGTCCAAGCAAGTCTGATTATCACACTAATCAAACCTTTCCCTGTACCCATTTAGTAAAATGTTAAGAATACCCCGACGCTACTGCTTACTTTACAGCTGTCAACAAATCACTTGAATAAATATAAGATACTAGATATTTGTATATGAGCGACATACATAAACACAAACGATCATAGAATCATTTAAAAAAATATTAAAATTACTTCCCGTATAGGCATTCCGAAAAAGAAAAACCCCGAAACGTGATGGGTAAGGTTTGTTTTGAAATTTTATATTATTTCTCAGTTATAGCTAAACAGATTTTAATAACGCCGCCACATTTAAAATTTATGCAAATTTTCTCTAGAATACGAAACGATCATTGAATACAATTGATCATAAAATAAACAAATTAAGTCAAATAATGTTGATTTTGTTTATTAACGAAATTTGTCTAAAAACGAAAATCGAAAAAAAAAATAAAAAATTGTGACTGATTTCATTTCTTTTTGGGGTATTTAATAAAGTTAAACCCAAATAATTCAAGCACTTCAAATTAAACGCTTTCGAGTGAAACTTCAAATCAAAAATAAAAAAAAAATCTTGTGATCATGAAATCGTTTATTGTTGCCTTAATTAGTGTGAGCTGTTTGGTGTTGGCCATTAAGGCAGCAGCCGTGGAACCTGTGGTAGCAGAATTACAAAAGGATACTTCAAAATCAGAAGTAACAGAAGCGGAATTACCAACAAATGAAGGTAAATGATTACAGAATTTTTCGAATTACTTATATAAGAATGACTAATTTTAAATTTGCCTCAAATTTCCAGACTGCATACAGCCCAAGGAAACAGGTCGCTGTTTTGCTCTCTTCTATCGCTTTGCCTACGATGTGGAAAAACGTGAATGTGTAGAATTTATTTATGGCGGCTGTGCCGGAAATTCCAATAATTTTGAAAGCAAAGCAGACTGTGAACAAAAATGCTCGAAAAACCACCAAAATTCCGAGGAGACTCTTTTGAATACCACTGTCATACCCAGCTCTGAATCGGAGACTACAACTACAATTGACTCGACTAGTGTCTCAGCGTGAGAATGTCTCTAAAACGATTAAGTGCAAAAATACAAATGTGTTCTCTCGTTTAATTAATTATTTAATTAGTTTGTTAAATCTTTTAAGTAGAGTGTGATAATAACAATTTTAGTGTCATAAGGTCTTTTTTTTTGTTTTGTTACAAATAAAACACGAGTAAAATCGTTCAAACTCGTATCAGTGCGAGTAAAATACGTAAATGAAATCATTTTAAAAATTCTCGTGTCATAAAAAATAATAAATTAAAATTAACGCATTAGTTTTACTTAATCTTAGACAATGTATTGAGAATTTAACAGTTGGTCTGAAAAGTTCGTAGCCCTACATGATTTAAAGGTAGTGCTTAATTCAAAAAAAAAAAATTATTCGCACTTAATCCCAGTCTATTACATATATTTATTAATGTTATAGATTGATATTGATAAAAGACAGAAAATGCTTGTGGGGACAATTCCTCGACAGAACATCTTCTTTAGAAGAAGTATGTATCTCTACTTTTAGACGGATCATTAAAGAGTGTTCTAAAAAAAAATATGCATTTACTATTTTAGACAAAATTTATCCATAGTGCAAGAAATAATTTATTTTTTGATCAAGTTAGTTTCTATAGATATGTCAGATACTATTATTTTAGAAATTATTAATTTTCAATAGTTATTTCAATCAAAATGGACTGCGAAAAAAAGTTCGTGAAAATATAATTAAAACTTTTCAAAAAAAAATCCGTCATGGACTTTTAAAAAAATAGCTAAAAATTTGAAAGTTGACCCTAGAACGGTTTCTAATGCCATCAGACGGTATAAGGAAAACCTGAGCATTGAAAGAAAACCTGGATCGGGTAGGAAAAAAGGTCCTATAGATATTGGTAAGGCAAAAGAAGTCGAGCAACTCTTTCGAAGAGCGCCTAACACTTCTTTAAGAAAAGCATCTCGTACGGTGAAATGTTCTACGAATTTTGCACATAGAGTCAAAGCTTATGCTGGACTGAAGACATACAAAGTCCAAAAGGTTCCAGATCGCAATGCTATAAAGAACTTAGAAGCAAAAAAACGAGCGAAAAAATTGAAGTCTGATTTTATAAAAAAATACACCTGTTGTATGATGGATGATGAAACATACGTACTGGCAGACTTTTCTCAACTTCCTGGTCAAGATTTTTATGTTGCTGATAAACGGGGCAATGTTCGGCAAGAGTTTCGCACAAAAAAATAAACAAAATTCCCTAAGAAGTTTCTGGTGTGGCAAGCTATTTGCAGTTGTGGCAAAAGAAGTAAAGTATTTGTGGCATCTGGCACAATAAACACAGAAATTTATATAAAGGAGTGCCTACAAAAACGGATTTTACCCTTTTTAAGAGAGCACAGAGTGACTACATTTTTTTGGCCCGATTTGGCATCATGCCATTATGGAAAAAAGGCACTTGAGTGGTACTCAAAGAATAATGTCATTTTTGTACCACGAAAGGCAAATCCACCTAATTGTCCAGAACTTCGGCCTGTGGAAAGGTATTGGGCTCTGGTAAAAAAGGAATTGAAGAACACAGGAAAGATTTCCAAGAACATGTCCGATTTTAAGCGCAGGTGGAACACATGCTCCAAAAAGGTATCAGAAGCAACTGTAAAATCTTTAATGGGAGGGTTTCCGAAAAAAGTCGATAACTTTGCAAAACCCGAGTACTAAGTAAACATTTTAATGCTAAATGATTTTGTATAATATGTCATTATATTTGCGTATTTTGTAGAGTTTTTATATTAAAAGGTTTGATTTTTATTTAAGAAAATCCAACTACAAATTTTATTTAGAGCACTCTTTATTACCTATTTTACAAACACAATAATTGCGAATTATGTTTGTAAATCAAAGGTAAAAACTCTGATTATCGACTGAACAAAAGTAAACACAAACATTTTTCAGTTTCATCTGGGATGTGAAGGAAGATGGAACTGAAAAATGATTCGTAATGATCTCCTGAAGATGGCCAAACCAACCATCGAAACGCGTCGAGAAATCAGTTGTCCCATAAACATTTTTTGCCTTTTACCAATTGTCTGTTATTAAAATAATTAAATGAAGTAGACTAGGATTAAGTGCGAATAATTTTTCTTTTGAAACATGTTTAGAAAGGTTAATCGCCGGAACTGAGGCCTTTTTTGAAAATAAAGACAAAACTTATTATAACAAGCAAAAATATGCCAAAGTCAAGCTCCAACTCTCCCCGGGGAGACAGTTCAATGGGATGTAATCGAAATAATAAACCAAATTGATCATCCTTGTATCAAGGAACATGTTTGTGGAAAAATTCATTAAATTTTCTTTAAAATTGTGACCTGTGCTTTAAATAAGCCAATTGTAATTAAATCAACCCTGGATACTTTGGTATACATGGTTGTTTTCTAGATGAAGGGTAGAAAACTGTATTCAAAATGAAATTTAAAGGCAAAAATATTTAATAATGAAATCGAATATTCTAAAAAAGCTCTATGTCTGGCTACCAACTTTTTAGCCCAGCTGTTGTATTAAGTGTGATTGCCTTCATACAAGAGATTTTGTTATAAACATCATGCTTGAGATCAAAGATCAATGTTTCGTTTTTAATCTTTAAAACTTAAGATATTGTGTAATTTTTTAATGAATAGAGTAAAAAATCCTAAAAAAATGTTCTTGAAAGAGACGTTAGTGTGGCCATCTGGTAAATAGAACCACATAGAGCTAGTAAAAAAAAAAATCCTCGAAACTCCATTGAACTATTCGGGTCACTTTAAATGAATCATAAGTTGGTCAAAATCTATGATAGCCAGATTACACAGGTTTCCAAAGAAATAATAGCAGATATGTAATGGGACACCTCCTATTCCACAGCTTCTGCAAAAGTCAGTGTAAAATTTTGATTGGAACAATTTTTATAGAATACTTAATATTTTTCGCTCTAAAACTTTTTATAAAATATTTAAAAACTTAAAAATTTTCATAAAATATTTTTATAAAATATTTACAAACTAAAAATTTTCAGCCTAAAAATATTTCTTAAAAAATTTTTCGATCAGAAAATACTTCATAGAAAATTTTTTGATCAAAAAATAATTTATAGACAAATACTACATATAGATTATTTTTTATAGAAAATTACACCTCAAAAAATAGTTTATAGAAAATTGTTTGATCAAAAAAATTTTGATCAAAAAATATTTTGTAAATTTTTCAATCAAAAAATTTTCTATAAAATATTTTTTGATCAAAAAATTTATTATAGAACATTTTTTGATCAAAAAATAAAATTGTTTTTTGGTCAAAAAATATATAAACAGTTTTGGGTCGAAAAAATTATATAGAAAATTTTTGATCAAAAAAAAATTTTATGGAAAATTTTTTGATCAAAAAATATTTTATAGAAAATGTTTTGATCAAAGTTTTTTTTTAGAAAAAAATTTTCGGTCTTAATTTTTTTATCGAAAAATTTTCAGTCTAAAATTTAATCAAAAAATTTTTATCAAAAGGTTTTCCATAAAATATTTTTTGATCAAAAATATATTATAGCAAATTTTTCTATCCAAAAATATTTTATAGAAATTTTTTTTTTATCAAAAAATATTTTATAGAAATTTTTTGATCAAAAAATATTTTATAGAAAATTTTTTGATCAAAAAATATTTTATAGGACATTTTATGATCCAAGTTTTTTTTAAAAAAAATTTCGGTCTTAATTTTTTTATTGAAAAATGTTCAGTCTTAAATTTTTTGATCTAAAATTTAATCAAAAAATTTTCTATAAAATAGTTTTTGATCAAAACATATTTTATAGAAATTTTTTTCATCAAAAAGTTTTCTATAGAAAATTTTTTCATTAAAAAATATTTTATAGACAATTTTTTAATCAAAAACTATTTTATAGAAAACCTTTTGATCAAAAAATATTTTATAGAAAACTTTTTGATCAAAAAATATTTTATAGAAAATTTTTTGATCAAAAAATTTTTTATTTGAAATTTGTTGATCAAAAAATATTTTATAGAAAATTTTTTGATTAAAAAAATATTTTATAGAAAATTTTTTGATCAAAAAATATTTTATAGAAAATTTTTTGATCAAAATATATTTTATAGAAAATTTTTTGATCAAAATATATTTTATAGAAAATTTTTTGATCAAAATATATTTATAGAAAATTTTTTGATCAAAAAATAATTTATAGAAAATTTTTTGATTAAAAAATATTTTTTAGAAAATTTTTTGATATAAAAAAAATTTTTTTGATCAAAAAATATTTTATAGAAATATTTTTGCCACGAGAATTTTTAAACCAAAATGTTGTGTAGTTTTCAATGATAAACTTTTGCCTTATTAGGGGTAAAGTCATTATTGCATCTGTGTTATTACGACCGAGAACTGACGAAACAAAATTTTGATTAGAAAATTTTTTATTAATTAATATTTTTCGATCTAAATTTTCTTTATAAAATATTTAAAACTTTTTGCTCTAAAAATTTTTAGTCTTAAATTATTTCGATGAAAAAAATATTTTTTTGAAAATTTTTTGATCAAAAAATATTTTATAGAAAATTTTTTGATCAAAAAATATTTTATAGCAAATTTTTTGATCAAAGTTTTTTTTTAATTTTTTTATCAAAATTTTTTTAGAAAAAAATGTTCGGTCTTAATTTTTTTATCGAAAAATTTTCAGTGTAAAATCTTGTGATCTAAAATTTAATGAAAAAATTTTGATCAAAAAATATATTATAGAAAATTTTTCTATCAAGAAATATTTTATAAAAAAATTTTTTGATCAAAAAATATTTTATAGAAATTTTTTTGAACAAAAAAAAATTTATGGAAAAATTTTTGATCAAAAAATATTTTATAGAAATTTTTTTGATCAAAAAAAATTTCATAGAAAAATTTTTGATCAAAAAATATTTAATAGAAAATTTTTTGATAAAAAATATTTTATAGAAAATTTTTTGATAAAAAATATTTTATAGAAAATTTTTTGATCAAAGCTTTTTCTAGAAAAAAATGTTGGTCTTAATTTTTTATAGAATAATGTTCAGTATAAAATTTTTTGATCTAAAATTTTGTATAGAAAACTTTTTGATCAAAAAATATTTTATAGAAAATTTTTTGATCTAAAACTATTTTATTGAAAAATTTTCAGACAAATATTACATACATCAGAACAAACTTAAGTTCCCCATCTTTGGTATTATAGGGTATAAAACTACAAAAATTTATGATTTTTTGTGTGTCCAGATTTCGAAACCCAAATTTGAAAATGTTATCATTATATTTAGTATTTAAAGCTAATTATTCACAAGAGTCACTTCAAACATCTTCTAACCATGAAATCGATCGTATTTTTCCTAATCAGTTTATGCTGTTTGATTGCTTCCATAAATTCAGCAATCGCAGATGAAAACATTGAAGAAAAAAATCCTGGTAAATAAATTAAATCATCTATTTCTTTTATCAAACTAACTTTCGAACAAATTTCAGTTTGTTTGTTATCCATGAAAATTGGAAATTGCAGAGCTCTTAAGCCTCGGTTTTATTATGATGCAGATAAAAACGAATGCGTTCGCTTCAATTATGGCGGTTGCCAAGGAAATGAGAATAATTTTAAAACTTTAGAGGAGTGTGAGAAAACATGTGTGTGAGAAAAGTGAAATGCAAATAGAAAATTCTGAAATAAAAGTATCGAAAAGATTCTGAAAAAAATTACTATAAAGTTAAGACTTTTATTTTTCTTATTTTTGCCACGAGTATTATTAAACCAGAAAGTTTGTATAGTTTTAAACTTTCCGGATCTTAAGAATCTGAAAACAAAAATAAGGTCAAACTATACAAGGTAAAGAAAGCTCTCTCAGAAATTAAGTTGGATTTTTTTATAGAACTCTTTTTGGTCTAAAATTTTTTAGTAAAAATTTGTCGGCCTAAAATTTTTTATAGAAATTTGTTCGTCCTAAAATTTTTTTTAGAAAATTTCTAGGTTTAAAATTTTTTTTGGAAACATTTTATAGAAAATTTTTCGATCCCAAAACTTTTCAGTCTAAAATTTTTTATAGAAAATTTTCGGTCTAAAATTTTTTATAGAAAATTTTTCGATCTAAAATTTTTTATAGAAAAATTTTCTGTCTAAAACTTTTTACAGAAAATTTTTCGATCTTTAATTTTTTTGAACAAAAATGTTTATCCTAAAATTTTTTGTAAAAAGTTTTTGTTACAAATTTTTTGTAGAAAATTTTTCGGTCTAAAAGTTCTTATAGAAAATTTTTCGGTCTGAAATTTTTTACAAATAATTTTTCGGTCTAAAATTTTTTATAGAAAATTTTTTGGTGTAAAATTTTTTATAGAAAATTTTTCGGTCTAAAATTTTTTATAGAACAATTTTCGGTGTAAAATTTTTTATAGAAAATTTTTCGGTCTAAAATTTTTTATAGAAAATTTTTTATAGAAAATTTTTCGGTGTAAATTTTTTTTATAGAAAATTTTTCGGTGTAAAATTTTTTATAGAACATTTTTCGGTGTAAAAATTTTTATAGAAAATTTTTCGGTGTAAATTTTTTTATAGAAAATTTTTCGGGTAAAATTTTTTATAGAAAATTTTTCGGTTTAAAATTTTTTATAGAAAATTTTTCGGTCTAAAATTTTTTATAGAAAATTTTTCGGTCTAAAATTTTTTATAGAAAATTTATCGGTCTAAATTTTTTATAGAAAATTTTTCGGTCTAAAATTTTTTATAGAAAATTTTTCGGTCTAAAATTTTTTATAGAAAATTTTTCAGTTAAAATTTTGTATAGAAAATTTTTCGCTCTAAAATTTTTTATGAAAAAATTTTCGGTCTAAAATTTTTTATAGAAAATTTTTTGGTCTAAAATTTTTTATAGAAAAATTTTCGGTCTAAAACTTTTTATAGAAAAATTTTCGGTGTAAAATTTTTTATAGAAAATTTTTCGGTCTAAAATTTTTTATAGAAAATTTTTCGCTCTAAAATTTTTTATAGAAAATTTTTCGTTTTAAAAATTTTTATAGAAAATTTTTGGGTCTAAAATTTTTTATAGAAAATTTTTCAGTCTAAAATTTTTTATAGAAAATTTTTCGGTCTAAAATTTTCTATAGAAAATTTTTCTAGTAAATTTTCCGGTCTAAAATTTTTTATAGAAAATATTTCGTCCTAAAATTTTTTATAGAAAATTTTTCGGTGTAAATTTTTTTATAGAAAATTTTTCGGTGTAAATTTTTTTATAAAAAATTTTTCGGTATAAAATTTTTTGTAGAAAAATTTTCGGTGTAAAATTTTTTATAGAAAATTTTTCGGTCTAAAATTTTTTATAGAAAATTTATCGGTCTAAAGTTTTTTTTTTTAAATTTTTCGGTCTAAAATTTTTTAAAGAAAATTTTTCGATCTAAATTTTTTTATAGAAAATTTTTCGATCTAAAATTTTTATAGAAAATTTTTCAGTCTAAAATTGTTTATCGAAAATTTTTTGGTCTAAAACTTTTTACAAAAAATTTTTCGGTCTAAAATTTTTTATAGAAAATTTTTCGGTCTTCAATTTTTTTGCACAAAATTGTTTGCTCTAAAATTTTTTGAAGAAACATTTTTGTTCTAAATTTTTTGAAGAAAATTTTTCGGCTTAAAATTTTTTTTAGAAAATTTTCGGTCTCAAATTTGGATAGAAAATTGTTCGGTATTAATTTTTTTTTTAGAAAAATTTGAAGTAAAATTTGTCGGTCTAAAATTTTTTATAGAAAAATTTTCGGCCTAAAATTTTTTATAGAATATTCTTCGGTCTAAAATTGTTTATAAAAAATTTTGTACCGAAAAAAATCTATAAAAAATTTTAGACCGAAAAATTTTTTATAAAAAAAAAATTAGACTGAAAAATTTTTTATAAAAAAATTTTTCTTTCTAAAATTTTTTATAGAATATTTTTTGGTCTAAAAATTTTGTATAGAAAAATTTTCGGTCAACAAATTTTTTATAGAAAATTCTTAGGATAAAGTTTTTTCAATAAAAATTTTTAATCTGAACTTTTTTATAAAAAAATTTTCAATCTAAAATTTTTTATAGAAAATTGTCTAGCTTTCAAAATTTACTTATACGAACTTAATCAATTAAATTCTTTAATTAAAAATTCAATTTTTTCCCTTCTCACGCTTTAACTTTGATTGAAATTCGAAACGTGACTTTTCGATCATTTCATTTGACGTATAAAGCCAAACATTCTTGAGTGAAATTTCATAACATTTTTTACCATGAAATCGTTGGTAGTTCAAATAGTTTGTGTAACCTGTCTAATTGTGTTGCTAAACTTTGTGGCCGTTGAGGCAGCAGCGGCTCCTGAAGGTAAATTATTGAATTATATTAAAACAATTTACAATTTTTAGTTATTGACTGTTTTGACTACTTTCAGACTGTATGGAAGCCATACGAAAGGGTCCCTGTACATTTTCCTATAAACGCTATGGTTACGATCCAATACAACGTGAATGTGTAGAATTTATCTATGGCGGTTGTAATGGGAACAGAAATAAGTTTCTAAGTCTAGAGGAATGTAATAGCAAATGTTTGTAGAAAAATTTGCTATTATCAAAATATTTTTAACACCCCGATATCTTATACACTGGACTAACTCCGAAAATTCATTACATGGCTCTAAAATATAACTTGATTATAAATATTGTTGAATAAAACTTAAAAGCATCTAAAATTCAGCCTTTTTTCCATAGTCGCATTTCGCCAAGTCGGTTTAGAAATATATAGGCACTCTGTGCTTTCTTACACAGACATTTTTGTAGGCACTCCGTTGCAAACCAAACAGTGATATGATTTTACAATTTTTATGGTTTTGGAACGCGGTTCATTTTTCCCTCGAAATTCCCAAAACGGAATCGATCAAACTATAATTGCTCTTGGTTGACTGTTATAATATCATGATCATAAACCCTATTTGCATTTTCTGTCGCCTATACCGAAGAAAATCTGTAAAATGGAACATTATTTTTATTTGAAAAAAAAAAAAACACTTGTTTAATTAGAAAATCTAATTATTGCTTATATTAACAGATTTTTATAGATTTCTAAACGAATTTGTGGGGTTTAATAAAAATGTGGTTTTCATTTCATACAAACCACAAAATGACTAAAACGTTTAACCCTTTAACTGTTAAATTATTTTTCTAGGATGTCGTGTATACTCTACAAAAATAGAGTAAAATTTTATTTGCTGTAAAAATAGGTAATTTTGAAAAATAAGAACAATTTTTATACCCACCATCAAAAAGAATGGGGGGTATATTGAGATTGTCATTCCGTTTGTAATTTCCTTAATATTGGTTCAAAAATCAAAAACGATATATATTCTGAATCCTTATGAAATTCTAAGACGATTGAGCTATGTCCGTCTGTCTGTCTGTTGAAATCACGATAACGTCTAAACGAAAAGAGCTAGCTAACTGAAACTTAGCAAAAACATTCTTTATCTATGAGAAAATTTTGGTATTGAAATTCGGTTAGCATTTGGCCATAGCTCCCGTATAACCTCGTCTAGGCTAATCGCTCATTTGCTAATAAATGACAAATTATGACAGTTATGATGACAAAATTTGGTATCTAGAAGTTTTAGATAAGCACTAGGCAGCATATAAAATTTCATCGAAATCGGTTCACATTTAGCCATAGCTCCAATACAAAAAACTTACGAAAACAGGCTAAATTTCACCCAAAATACACTTAAATGCCAATAAATCTAAAAGTATAACAGATATAACCACTAAATTTGGCACAAGAAAGTTATATCAATGCCAGCCAGTGTGCAAAATTTTGTCACAATCGGTCACTATTTGACCTAGCTCCCATATAAAAAACTTACGAAAACACAAAAATTCAAAAAGAAAAGGGAATTTATGTCCGTCTGTCCGTCAGATAAAATCGTGATAGCTCCTTAACTACAAGAGAAAGGGAATTTATGTCCGTCTGTCCGTCAGATAAAATCGTGATAGCTCCTTAACTACAAGAGCTAGTAAGACTAAATTAAGCACAAGGAAGTCTTATGTCAATGCCAGCCAGTGTGCAAAATTTCGTCACAATCGGTCACCATTTGACCATAGTTCCCATATAAAAAACTTATGGAAACACAAAAATACATAAAGAAAAGGTTGTTTATGTCCGTCTGTCCGTCAGATAAAAGCACGATAGCGCCTTAACGAAAAGAGCTAGAGGGACAAAATTTTACAAAAGTATTTTGGATATCTTGAAAAAGATGTGTGTTGAAAATGGACAAAATCGGTTCAAATTTAGTTAGAGCTCCCATATAACCCCGCCCCGGGAAACGCATTAATGCTGATAAATTGAATACAATTGTAATAGCTATGACGATTAAATTTAAAATAGGGAAGTTTTATGCAATTTTTGATCAGTTTATCAAATTTTATAGGAATCAGTCCATATTTGACTTTAGCTTTCATGTGAAAAACACTCACGGAAACCAAAAATTTTAGCAAAGGCCAGTTAAAAGCTATTAAATTAGAAACTATGATAGCTATGGTCACTAAATTTTGCAAGAATAAGCTCTCTATATATACCAGCCAGTGTGTAAAATTTTGTTATAATCGGTCAACATTTGGCTATAATTCTTATATATATAACATCCCCTTTTTATATCTACAATCAAAAAGATTTGGAGGTACATTCATTATATTAAGATTGCACCTATGAAATTATATAGGCATCAATCAATGTTCAGCCCAGACTTTATATATGATGAATGCATTAGGAACTCATAACGAAATATATGGACCTGTCGTATTACTATTAACGTGTTTAGCCTAACTACATATTAATCACAACGAAAAGTATTTAACAACTTATTAATGTAAAACTATACCTGGTTATGAGACCGAATTTTGATCAAAGTAAATACTGGGGAAACCACTAAAATATTTTTGAATGTTGAACTATAAAGCTACGGAAACCTAATTTAGTCCAAAGGTTTTACCAACAATACCAAATAGCTTAGCGATTTTTCCAGTTTTGGTGCAGATTTTGAATTAGCTGCACCCTTGTAGATATATGAGATATGTTTCTAAATTTAACACAACTTGATGGTGAGTATATAAGATTCGGCACAGCCGAATATAACACTCTTACTTGTTATACACTACAAATATCTAGAACAATTGTACGAGTATATAAGAATCATTTGGGAGTTATAGATCTTTAAAGCTCAAAAATAAAACTTAAATTATCTCTGTTATATATGAACCGATTGTAAGAACGTACATATATAATATGAAAGTGCATTTTTTCAGATTTAAACAAAATTGTCCTTATCTTAAAAACTGTTCGGGTTTAAGTATCGAATCCCCTAATTTTTTTCATTGATTTAAAATACAAATTAAATTTTTGTATCTTCATGACCTACATAAACAGTTAAAGCTTACAATTTTCTATTTCATAACGTATTTAAAGCTAAAATATTCTAACTAAGACTTCAAAAAATTTTAAACCATGAAGTCGTTCGTTATTTTCTTCATAAGCGCGATCTGCTTAATTGTTTCTATAACTTTAGAACCAGTTGGGGCAGCATCAGCAAAAAACCCAGGTAAATATATAGGGAAGAAGATTTTTGAAAAGTTTGTATTTTTACGAGTATAAATTTCTTGATGTTTTTCTTAGCTTGTTTACAACCCATGGAAACGGGTCTATGCCGGGCTCGGTTTGAACGTTATGGCTACGATAAGACTAAGGGTCAATGTGTGGTATTTATTTATGGTGGTTGTGAGGGCAATTCAAATAACTTTGAAACTAAAAAGGATTGTGAAAGTCATTGTATAAAAAAGTAGAAATTAAAAAATTCTGGAAAATGTCTTAAATCTGACATTGTGAAAATATTTTATTAAAGAAGAGTCGAGCTCTAAAATATTTTTGTATTAATAAAAAGCTTAACATAAAAATTTTATATAAAAGACTTTGAAATAAAAAATTTTTATCCGAAAATTTTTCTATAAAAAAATTTTATTGAAATTTTTTCTACAAAAAATTTTGACCGAAAAATTTTATGGAAGAAATTGTTGAAAAAAAATTTTTTCTATAAAAAATTTTGACCAAAAAATTTTCTATAAAAAATTTTGACCAAAAATATGTCTACAAAAAAATTTTGACCGAAAATTTTTTTATAAAAAAATTTTGACCGAAAATTTTTCTATAAAAAAATTTTGGCATAAATTTTCCAATAAAAAATTTTGACCGAAAATTTTTCTATAAAAAATTTTGAACGGAAATATTTTTTATAAAAAATTTTGACCGAAAATTTTTCTATAAAAAATTTTGACCGAAAATGTTTCTATAAAAATTTTTGACCGAAAATTTTTCTATAAAAAATTTTGACCGAAAATTTTTCTATAAAAAATTTTGACCGAACATTTTTCTATAAAAAATTTTGACCGAAAATTTTTCTATAAAAAATGTTGACCGAAAATTTTTCTATAAAAAATTTTGACCGAAAATTTTTCTATAAAAAATTTTGACCGAAAATTTTTCTATAAAAAATTTTGACCGAAAATTTTTCTATAAAAAATTTTGACCGAACATTTTTCTATAAAAAATTTTGACCGAAATATTTCCTATAAAAAATTTTGACCGAAAATTTTTCTGTAAAAAATTTTGACCGAAAATTTTTCTATAAAAAATTTTGACCGAAAATTTTTCTATAAAAAATTTTGACCGAAAATTTTTTTATAAAAAAATTTTGACCGAAAATTTTTCTATAAAAAATTTTGACCGAAAATTTTTCTATAAAAAATTTTGACCGAAAATTTTTCTATAAAAAATTTTGACCGAAAATTTTTCTATAAAAAAATTTTGACCGAAAATTTTTCTATAAAAAAATTTTGACCGAAAATTTTTCTATAAAAAAATTCTGACCCAAAATTTTTCTATAAAAAAATTTTGACCCAAAATTTTTCTATAAAAAAATTTTGACCGAAAATTTTTCTATAAAAATTTTGAACAAAAAGTTTTCTATAAAATTTTTCGATAAAAAAATTTTGACCGAAAATTTTTTGATAAAAAAATTTTGACCGTAAATTTTTCTATAAAAAAATTTTGACAGCAAATTTTTCTATAAAAAAATTTTGACCGAAAATTTTTCTATAAAAAAATTTTGACCAAAATTTTTTCTATAAGAAAATTTTGACAGAAAATTTTTCTACAAGAAAATTTTGACAGAAAATTTTTCTACAAAAAAATTGACCAAAAATTTTCAATAAAAAATTTTGACCGAAAAATTTTCTATAAAAATTTTAGAGCGAAAAATTTTCTTTTAAAAATTTGGACAGAAAAAATTTTTATAAAAAGTTAAAGAATTTTTGTCGGAACAATTTTCTTTAACTAATTTTTGACCAAAAATTTTTCTAAAAAAAAATTCTATTATAAATTTGTGCTATAAATAATTTTTAGCCGAAAAATTTTTTGAATAACAATTTTTTCTATTAAGAATTTTTGACCGAAATTTTTTTCATAAATTTTTGATCGGAAAATTTTTGATGAATAATTTTTAACCCTAAAACTTGTTTATTACAAATTTTTGACCGAAAAATTTTCTGTTAAAAATTTTCAACCTAAAAATTTTCTATTCAAAAAATGTTCATAAAATAATTTTGAACTAAAAAATTGTTCAAGTTTCTTTTTTAATGTGTGATTACAAAATCAGATTAATACTGAAAAATAATAATTATAATAAGTTCTATATTTATCTTACCACAAAGTGACCATAAAAAAACAGAAAAACAATTTTCTATTTCATTTCGTATATAAACCTAAAGTAATTCAATTTAAATTTTACAAATCTTATAATCATGAAATCGTACGTTATTTTCTTCATAAGCATAATCTGCTTAATTGTGTATAAAACTCTAGAACCGGTTGGAGCAGCATCAGCCATAGATCCAAGTAACTACATTATACAAAAATTTCTGAACAGATTTAAATTATAAATTTTATTGGTGCTATTTTTTAGTTTGTTTGCAACCAAGGAAAACTGGTCCATGTGAGGCTTTGATGAATCGTTATGGCTACGATAAGACTAAGGAACAATGTGTTCTATTTATGTTTAGTGGTTGTAAGGGTAATTCCAATAACTTTCCTACCAAAAGTGATTGTGAAAAGCGTTGTATAAAAAAGTAGAAATCAAAAAAATTTGCACTTCAATCGAGCTCTAAAATATTTTGGTACTAATAAAAAACCTTACATAAATTTTTTTTATATTAAAAACTTTCAAATAAAAATGTTTTAATAAAAATTTTGAATCGAAAATTTTTCAATAAAAACTTGATGACCGAAAAAGTTTGTAGAAGAACCGAAAATTTTTCTGTAACTGAAAAATTTTTTCTAAAGAAATTTTTGATATAAAATTTTGAGATAAAATTTTTCTACAAAAAATTTTGAGACAAAGTTTCTTGTAAAAAATTTTGAGATAACATTTTTCTATAAAAAAAATTTTGACCGAAAATTTTTCTATAAAAAACTTGTGAATAAAAAAATGTTCACACAAATTTTGAACCAAAAATTTTCTAGAAAAAATTTTGATCAAAAATTTTTTTAGAAAAAATTTTGCCCAAAGATTTTTCAAGAAAAAGTTCTGACCAAAAATTTTGACCGAAAAACTTTCTAAAAATAATTTACACCGAAAATTTTTCTATAAAAACTTGTTGACCAAATATTAAAAAAAAAATTTTGACCGAAAAATTTTGTAGAAGAAATTCTAAAAAAATTTTACACTGAAAATTTTTCTATAAAAACTTGTTGACCGAAAAATTTTCCAGAAGATATTGTTGACAGGAATTTTTTTTAAATTGGCCGAAAATTTTCTCTAAAAAAGTTTTTGACATTAAATTTTTCTATAAAAAATTTGGACATAAAATTTTTCTATAAAAAATTTGGACATAAAATTTTTCTGTAAAAAAAGTTGACCGAAAATTTTTCTATAAAAATTTTTTACCGAAAATTTTTCTATAAAAATTTTTGACCGAAAATTTTTCTATAAAAAATTTTGACCGAAAATTTTTCTATAAAAAATTTTGACCGAAAATTTTTCTATAAAAAATTTTGACCGAAAATTTTTCTATAAAAAATTTTGACCGAAAATTTTTATCTAAAAAATTTTGACCGAAAATTTTTCTCTAAACAATTTTGACTGAAAATTTTTCTATAAAAAATTTTCACCGAAAATTTTTCTACAAAAAATTTTAACCAAAAATTTTTCTATAAAAAATTTTGACCGAAAATTTTTCTATAAAAAAATTTTGACCGAAAATTTTTCTATAAAAAATTTTGACCGAAAATTTTTCTATAAAAAATTTTGACCGAAAATTTTTCTCTAAACAATTTTGACCGAAAATTTTTCTATAAAAAATTTTGACCAAAAATTTTTCTATAAAAAATTTGACCGAAAATTTTTCTATCAAAAATTTTGACCGAAAATTTTTCTATCAAAAATTTAGACTGAAAATTTTTCTATGAAAAATTTTGACCGAAAATTTTTCTATAAAAATTATGTAGAAAAAATTATTGACCGAAAATATTTCTATAAAAATGACCGAAAAATTTTCTAAAAGAATTTGTTGACTAAAAATTTTGACCGATAATTTTTCTATAAAAAATTTTGACCAAAAACTTTTCTATAAAAAATTTTATACCAAAAATTTTTCTATAAAAAATTTTAGACCGAAAATTTTTTTATAAAAAATTTTAGACTGAAAATTTTTCTATAGAAAATTTTTGACTGAAAATTTTTCTATAAAAAATTTTTGACCGAAAACTTTTCTACTAAAAATTGTTAACCGAAAATTTTTTTTGACAAATAATTTTTGACGAAAATTTTTTTGATAAATAATTTTTGACCGAAAAATTTTCTGTAACTTATTTTTGACGACTTCTTGAATTCTCTATGAAATCGTTGGCGATAGCTTTATCAAAGCAAGAGGAGTTGCACCCCCATAGAAAAAGAACTTATAGCCTATCTTTAGAGGAATTTACCAAATATTTAAAAAAATTTCTTTCGAAAATTCTTTTTATTTTATACACATTTCTATACACTCTTCCTGAGTCAGAAAGTTATTCGAATTCCCCAGGCAACCGCCATAGAAAAATGGTACACATTCAGCTTCTTCCGCGTAAAAGCCAAATCGAGTGCTCCATTTTGTACAGATACCTTTATCCAAGGGTAGTAGGCAATCTGAAATTTTTACAAAATATTAAAATGTTTACCCTATAAAATTATAATATAGCTATTTTTACCTGCTTCTTTTAATTCAGTGCCCCCGATCAGGCAGCTAAGAGTAACTAAAGCAAAAATAAAGAGTTTCATAGTGCCCAGATTTTTTTTTAAATTTTTATTAAAAGGTTTCACTAAGAATGTTTTATTAGCTCTAGTAGAACTTGCCTTAATACTAGACAAAATGTGCAATGATCACGTCTTGGTTTTCGCATTCAACATTTTTGTAATATTCTAATCATTTTATGTAATTCCCAGCAAAATTTAGAATTGCTAAAAAAGAGTTTAAATTAGAATGAGTACTGACTACTTAGAAAACAGCATTTAAAGTCATTACTTCTAAGGGGTAATGTCTACTTACAAATAAGATGTTCTATTTTTATAATAAAACCAACACTTTGAGAATGGCCCCTACTTGTGTATTGCTTTCTGAAACTAAGAAAAGTGTTCGATTCGATATTGTATTACATTACAGGGGTGGGCACGCAAGAGGTAATAAGAGACATTTTTTTAAGCCTTATTTTTGAATGAATCGCTAATGTTAGCTCAAGTGGTTATTATATCGTTACACAGTTATATTTTTATAATGAAAAGTCGAGGTACTTCTGGAATAATTTTATTGAATAAAATAAAAGATTATATTTTAATTTTAATTTTTTTTTTTTTGAAATTTTTCTGATTAAAGTCTACCTATAATACTCATATTCCTGCCTTGGCTGTTTAACGGTAGTTCTGGTATTTGAATCATTTCCCCTATAAATTGGGGTACAGGCTTTAAGACACTCTGCCTCGTTCTCAAAATGTTTAAATTTGTTGCCACATTTAGTATAAATGTGATCTGAACATTTGACTTTATCCAGATCGTGGCCCAGGCGATAGA
Organism: Stomorhina lunata; assembly: GCA_933228675.1. Lineage (NCBI taxonomy): Eukaryota > Metazoa > Arthropoda > Insecta > Diptera > Rhiniidae > Stomorhina > Stomorhina lunata. Next base: position 134,528,507 of record OW121741.1, on the reverse strand, counting down.
GTAATCCCAAACAGGTTCCCATTTTCAAAGGTTGTACACAAACTATATGTATGATAGATATTACAAAACATGCTAATATGACTTTTTTTAAAGAAGTTTATGGACCTACCTTCTTCATTTTCTGTGTTATCCGTTTTTATCTCCCAATTTGCATATCCGATGGCAGATGATTTTGTTTGAAAAATTAAGTAGTTCAAAATGAAGAAAGCACAAATTAACGATTTCATCGTCTGACTCTTTATAGAAGTCGATTTGGAAAATGTTTTTCGTTAAATAGTAAAATAGTTATGAAATAGTCACGTTTTAACAACTATCATTTATATATGAAATACAGGGTGTCTGGTGGCAAATTTATATTTTAAAATACGGTTATTCCAAAAAGTTATAAACGGTGCGTATAATAGGGGGCGTCGCACAGTGGTTCAGAATCGTTTTTCATTGACCAAAGGTCTGTAACTTTTAACTAATGTAAAGAAATTGGAACAAATTTTCATAAAATGCGATGCTTTTTATTTTTTTAGAAAAAAATATAATATAAAAATATAAAAATCAAAAGATTTTTATTTTTTTTTAGCAAAAATAACAGTTATTTTTAACTTTTATTTTTTCAAGCAAAAGAAAAAGTTATTTTTTAACTTTTTTTTTTCGAGCAAAAAAGTTATTTTTTAACTTTTATTTTTTCGAGCAAAAATTACAGTTATTTTTGACTTTTCTTGTCTCTAGCATGAATAAAAGTTATTTTTGACTTTTATTTCTTCGAGCACAAATAACAGTTATTTTTGACTATTATTTTTTCAAGCAGATATAAAAGTTATTTTTTAAGTTTTATTTTTTCGAGCAGAAATATAACTTTTATTTCTGCCCGAAAAAATAAAAGTCAAAAATAACTCTTATTTTCTGCTCAAAAAAATAAATGTCAAAAAATAACTTTTATTTTTGCTTGAAAAACTAAAAGTAAAAAAAAACTGTTATTTTTTATCAAAAAATAAAAATCAAACCAAAACTTTTATTTCTGCTCGAAAAAATAAAAGTCAAAAAATAACTTTTATTTTCTGACTTTAACCATAAAAGTTATAACAGTTATAACTTTTATGGTTAAAGTCAGAAAATAAAAGTTATTTTTTTACTTTTATTTTTTCGAGCAGAAATAAAAGTTATTTTTTGACTTTTATTTTTTCGGGCAGAAATAAAAGTTATATTTCTGCTCGAAAAAATAAAAGTTAAAAAATAACTTTTAAAAATCAAAAAATAACTGTTATATTTTTTTCTAAAAAATAAAAAGCATCGCAAGACTATCAAAATGGTATAATTGGTTTTATTCCCTAACATTTGCTTGAGGCTGCTTTTTTTAATAAAAAATTCAAAAATAACAGTTATTTTCGGTCGCTGCTTAAAGTTCAATTTTCGATCTGTAATTCCGTTTGAAATGCGCTAACCCATTCTTACCCAATTCCTCTTAACCGATTTAGCTCAAATTTAGGCCACAAGCCAATCTTAGATGACATTATAATATTTTGTTATCCTTAGGTTGGTCCACATTTTCATTGAAATATTTTCTGTATTTTCGTTAGGATGATCCAAATGGAACAAAAATTTAAAACTTTAATTTTTGAAGTCGAATATCTTTTAAACTATAAGAGATAGGAAATGCATGTCGCAACGATTTTTGTAGATCTTGACCTCGTCTGTTATCCTTGACTCCCAGTGGAGCATAGGGCCCCCATCTTGACCTATGTATTTATTATATAGTATGATTCTTCAAAACGGTTGGGAAATGACAATTATATGTCGTTTAAGTGATTTATGAGTCTGAGGTGCCCTACTATGGGGGCCGATTGTGCCGCCCGAATAACATCTAAACTTTCTAGGTTCAAAACTTGGGAAGTTATATTTTTTCACAATTCCTCCGTGCTAGGTTTTTGATATCTGCAATTTACATTTACTAGCAATTCTGATAGAATTTTTTATGTTGAAATTTTGAGTATTTTCATTCTACGGGCGGGTCCGGGCGGTTGCAAAAGTATATAAAATCTAAAAGAAAACAATTTCGTCTATCATTATTAATATAAGATCAAATATTAAAATTTTCTTTATATTTCTAAATAAACTTAAATTATTTGCCACACCTACTTCTGCGAATATTTTGACAACATTTTTCGCTATCTTAGTTTTGATATGTTTCCCTTCTGATGGCATAAAAATTTTAAGAATCTATGTCATGAAAAAATATAGATTTTGGCCAATGAAAATTGATTCCGAGCCATCGTGCGAATTATCGATTAGGCGGATTTGTCAGTCAGGATATGTTGTTGTTGTAACAGCGATATTATTGGTAAAATCTAAGGAGTGACAGTCCTTAGTCGGAATTTTAAGATTTCCGAGTCGTTCCGGTACGAAGAATCGACTTTCGTAGGAACGAATAACAGTGGTCGATATCGATATCAGGATATCGCTCTATAGAGTCTCTACAGCACAGGTATCGAGCATCGAGCGTGCTCTGTGGAGACATTTTTTTTAAAAATTGATTCTGACGTAATTGCTCGTCGACAATTTTGTTCAAATTTTGATATTCGTCTAAATTGAATTCGTTCGTGGGTGCAGAGATTCCTCGCAACTGCTTCGGGTAAATATCATACGGCTAGGGCCCAGACGATCTTCAAGGACTCCCAAAGACATTGAACTGTTTGAGAGCAGCTAACGTGAAAATCCGCGACTTCAATGGGAATTTCGCAAATGATTGTTTATGAGATTTAAAAAGGGATCTGAAGTTCCATCTTTTATATTAAAAAATTTCAAGAACTGAAACAAAGTGACTTTGATTTACGCAATATTTTTTTGAAACGATGTTTCTCACTGTTCATTTCAATTTTTCAATCCAATTTTTTTGAAACGACGAGGCTATTTTCAGCAAAACTACCTTTACTGGTCTCTAAAAACCAACAATTCTCAATTGAAATACCAAAAACTATTGTATTGCTCCAGGGTAACTGTTTGGGGTGCGTTATCCACGCATGTGATAATTGGACTTTTTTTTTCGAAAATTCTTGAGGTCTGGCGATGGAAGGAATGTCAACTGCTAAAATTATGGACACATGATAAATGAAAAACAAAAAATAACCCATTTTTGCCCCTACAAATGGGCTCTTAAACTTTGGACTCGATACGCGCCCATAGAACGTTGTCCGATTTGGCTCAAATTTTCAGATCTAAACTTTTAGACCTAAAACATTTGAAATCAAAGAAAAAAAATTTGCTGTCACCCAAGTGCTGATGTATATAGAAAAATTTGTCTTAGACCCACCTTTTTGTATACCAATAGGCTTAGAATCACTTTCTGAGTCGAATTAGTGATGTCAGTCCGTCCGTCTGGACCGCTGGCTGGCTGGACCTCCACGTAAACTATGTAATCAAAATACCGGTCGCAATTTTAAAGATAATTTGATGAAATTTGGCACAGATATTTCTTTTGATAGTGAGACCAAGGCTATTAAAATTCGTCAAAATCGGTCTATTATTTATGGTAACTGCCATAGGTCCCACTTCCCGGAATTGATGTTTTGCCCACAAATACAAATATTTTTTCATGAAAATTAAATCAGATACTGCTTATATTAACCAAAATCATTGTGCCAAATTTCGTTGAAATCGGTAAACATTTGACGATTCTTCTTCTGTTATCCTTGACTCCCAGTGGAACATAGGGCCTCAGACCATAGCTCCCATATAAACTCTTCTGCCAAAACGCACTCAATGAGACAAAAATCAGTAAAACGCTCGTAAATCTGAAGATAATGAGAATTTTGAGTTTATTTTTTGGAAACTGTAATCAATTTGTCAAATTTCGAGATAATCAGTCCATATTTGACTCTAGGTCTCATATAAGTCCAAATGACGGAAACAGCTTAAATATTGAAGTTTTGAGAAAGTGTTTTTAATTTAGCAAATATTTATCTTTATACAAGAAAAATAACACCTTTGACCTTAGTGGTGAAGGGTATCGTATGGTCGGGCTTGACCGACTATAGCACTTTCTTACTTGCTTTTTTTTTATTAATTTTCCAATAAAACTTCACTTTTACAAAAACCCTAAATATTTTTTAATATCGTAAATCACATTTATTCCTTGCACTTGTTTTCGCATTCTTCACGGCTGCCGAAACGGTTATTGTTACCGCCACAACCGCCATAGACGAATTCAACGCATTCATTAGAATCAGATTTGAAGGACCAGGAAGGAATATAGGCTTCACAACGAATAAGTCCATTGCCATCAGCGGAATGTTCCAAAGCGCAATCGGCTAACAAAATATAATTTTTTTGTCATTAATAATCATAAGATTTTAATTAGATAATTTCTTTAGAAAACTTACGATGTTTAACAGCAAAAGCTGAAGCCATTAAAACGCTGAGGGCCAATAAAATAGCAAATAATTTCATTTTTATGGAATATTACTTATTTTTGCCTGAAGTTTAATCAACAGAGTTCAGTTTTGAAATGATTAGTAAAATTGAGCAAATCAAAACTTTTATACTTAGATTGAACTCGTTCTCAAAAGTTATCTCAAAATAAAAAACCCATTAAGTTTTTTCTTCTCAAAAAAGCTAATTAAATCTTAAAATATTTATTTTGTATTAAAAGCTAAGATTTAACAAGATTTCAAACATCGATTTGCAGTTATACCCTACATCATTATCGGTATATTGTTTATTAGATTGTCTTTGTTTGTCATTTTCGTCTGTCCGATCTGCTAAATCTCCATATAAAGCTTTTAATTAAATTGTAGGTTGAAATTTTGAAGATAAACCGATAATAGATCTTAAACCAAGATCAAACTTTTTTCTTAATTACTCTAGATTTTCCAATAAAACTTCACTTTTTTTTTTACTAAAACCCTAAATATTTATTACTATCGTAAATCACATTTATTCTTTGCACTTGTTTTCGCATTCTTCACGGCTGCCGAAACGATTATTGTTACCGCCACAACCGCCATAGACGAATTCAACGCATTCATTGGAGTCAGATTTGAAGGACCAGGAAGGAATATAGGCTTCACAACGAATAAGTCCATTGCCATCAGCGGAATGTTCCAAAGCGCAATCGGCTAACAAAATATAATTTTTTTGTCATTAATAATCATAAGATTTTAATTAGATAATTCCTTTAGAAAACTTACGATGTTTAACAGCAAAAGCTGAAGCCATTAAAACGCTGAGGGCCAATAAAATAGCAAAGAATTTCATTTTTATGGAATATTACTTATTTTTGCCTGAAGTTTAATCAACAGAGTTCAGTTTTGAAATGATTAGTAAAATTGAGCAAATCAAAACTTTTATACTTAGATTGAACTCGTTCTCAAAAGTTATCTCAAAATAAAAAACCCATTAAGTTTTTTTTTCTCAAAAACAGCAAATTAAATCTTTAAATATTTATTTTGTATTAAAAGCTAAGATTTAACAAGATTTCACACATCGATTTGCAGTTATACCCTACATCATCATTGGTATATTGTTTATTAGATTGTCTTTGTTTGTCATTTTCGTCTGTCCGATCTGCTAAATGTCCATATAAAGCTTTTAATTAAATTGTAGGTTGAAATTTTGAAGATAAACCGATAATAGATCTTAACCCAAGATCAAACTTTTTTCTTAATTACTCTCGATTTTCCAATAAAACTTCACTTTTTTTTTACTAAAACCCTAAATATTTATTACTATCGTAAATCACATTTATTCTTTGCACTTGTTTTCGCATTCTTCACGGCTGCCGAAACGGTTATTGTTACCGCCACAACCGCCATAGACGAATTCAACGCATTCATTGGAGTCAGATTTGAAGGACCAGGAAGGAATAAAGGCGGCACAACGAATAAGTCCATTGCCATCAGCGGAATGTTCCAAAGCGCAATCGGCTGGAAAATTACAAATTTTTTAATTAATATTCATAAGATTCAAATACGATAATTTCTTTAGAAAACTTACGATGTTTAACAGCAAAAGCTGAAGCCATTAAAGCACAAAGGGCCAACAAAACAGCGAAGAATTTCATTTTTATGGAATATTACTTTTTTTTTGCCTGAAGCTTAATCAACAAAGTTCAGTTTTTGAATGATTAGTAAAATTGAGCAAATCAAAACTTTTATACTTAAAATGAACTTGTTCTCAAAAGTTATCTCAAAAAAACCCATTAAGTTTTTTTTTCTCAAAAAAAAACAAATTAAATCTCAAAATATTTATTTTGTATTAAAAGCAAATATTTTTTGTTAATATTTTCTATACACAAAACTAAGATTTAACGAGATTTCACACATCGTTTTGTGGTTGTACCCTACATCAACAATGGTATATTGTATATTAATTGGCTTTGTCATTTTCGTCTGTCCGATCTGCTGGGTGCCCGTAAAAAGCTTATAATCTAATTGCAGTTTGAAATTTTGAAGTTATACTGATAATATAGTATAGGCTGGTAATGTGGTATACTAACTTTTCTCTTAAACTGGCAATATAAGAATAAGGGAAATACTAGTAATAGTTTTTTTTTAAGGTTGGAGAGGCATTTTAAAGTTTTTAAGTAAAAAAACAAGTAAGAGTGTTATATTCGGCTGTGCCGAATCTTATATACCCACCATCAAGTTGTATTAAATTTAGAAACATATCTTATATATCTACGAGGGTGCAGCAAATTCAACATGTGGACCAAATTCGATTGTTACAAAATTTTACACACTGGCTGTTATTTATAAAGAGTGCTCTAAATAAAATTTGTAGTTGGATTTTCTTAAATAAAAATTTTAATATAAAAACTCTACAAAATACGCAAATATAATGACATATTATACAAAATCATTTAGCATTAAAATGTTTACTTAGTACTCGGGTTTTGCAAAATTATCAACTTTTTTCGGAAACCCTTCCATTAAAGATTTTACAGTTGCTTCTGATACCTTTTTGGAGCATGTGTTCCACCTGCGCTTAAAATCGGACATGTTCTTGGAAATCTTTCCTGTGTTCTTCAATTCCTTTTTTACCAGAGCCCAATACCTTTCCACAGGCCGAAGTTCTGGACAGTTAGGTGGATTTGCCTCTCGTGGTACAAAAATGACATTATTCTTTGAGTACCACTCAAGTGCCTTTTTTCCATAATGGCATGATGCCAAATCGGGCCAAAAAAATGTAGTCACTCTGTGCTCTCTTAAAAAGGGTAACAACCGTTTTTGTAGGCACTCCTTTATATAAATTTCTGTGTTTATTGTACCAGATGCCACAAATACTTTACTTCTTTTGCCACAACTGCAAATAGCTTGCCACACGAGAAACTTCTTAGGGAATTTTGTTTGTTTTTTTGTGCGAAACTCTTGCCGAATATTGCCCCGTTTATCAGCAACATAAAAATCTTGACCAGGAAGTTGAGAAAAGTCTGCCAGTACGTATGTTTCATCATCCATCACACAACAGGTGTATTTTTTATAAAATCAGACTTCAATTTTTTCGCTCGTTTTTTTGCTCTAAGTTCTTTATAGCATTGCGATCTGGAATCTTTGGACTTTGTATGTCTTCAGTCCAGCATAAGCTTTGACTCTATGTGCAAAATTCGTAGAACATTTCACCGTACGAGCTGCTTTTCTTAAAGAAGTGTTAGGCGCTCTTCGAAAGAGTCGCTTGACTTCTTTTGCCTTACCAATATCTGTAGGACCTTTTTTCCTCCCTGATCCAGGTTTTCTTTCAATACTCAGGTTTTCCTTATACCATCTGATGGTATTAGAAACCGTTCGAGGGTCAACTTTCAAATTTTTAGCTATTTTTTTAAAAGTCCATGACGGATTTTTTTGAAAAGTTTTAATTATATTTTCACGAACTTTTTTTTCGCAGTCCATTTTGATTGAAATAACTATTTAAAATTAATAATTCCTAAAATAAAAGTATCTGACATATCTATAGAAACTAACTTGATCAAAAAATAAATTATTTCTTGCACTATGGATAAATTTTGTCTAAAATAGTAAATGCATATTTTTTTTAGAACACTCTTTATAAAGCTTATTCTTACAATGTCAATTTAGTGGCCATAGCTGTCATAAATTCTAATATAATAGCTTTTAACTGGCCTTTGATACATTTTTTTTTTATTTCCGGGAGTGTTTTTTATATGAAAGCTATAGTCAAATATGGACCGGTTCCTATTATATTTGATATACTGACCAATAGCATAAAACTTCTCTACTCTTAATTTAGTCGTCATAGCTATTACAATTATAGTACCTGGTTGACCGAGCCTTGCTCGGGGCTTTATGATAAGCATTTTGAGGCAAATTTTAAAGTTTTTATATATTTTATTTTATACAGTTACAGTTTAACTCATTTTAAATAATTTTGAAAATTGGTCATACCAACAGAAACCTCCGTCGACTCATGCGCAACAACTTTGCTAAAGATTATAGTCTGATCAAATGCACAGTTAACGATTTAATTCATTTTGAGTAGTTTTCAGTGGCGCCGCCTGAAGTCGTTCATACCACTAAGAAACCTTCATCTGCTTATGCGTAACAACTTTGCTTATGATCATAACATGATCAAATGCACAGTTTATGATTTAATTCACTTATAGTCTGATCAAATGCACAGTTTACGATTTAATTCATTTTGAGTAATTTTCAGTGGCGCTACCTGTCGGACTTTGGTCATTCCAATTAATAAACCTTCGTCGGATTATCCGCAATAACTTTGCTAAAAATTATAGCATGATTAATTGTACAGTTTACGATTAAATTGACTTTAAGTAAATTTCAGTGGCGCCACCTGTCGAAATTTCTTCATACTAACTAAGAAACCTTCGTCGGCTCATGTGCAACAACATTGCTAAAGGTTATAGCATGATTATATGTACAGCTTACGATTAAATTGACTTTGAGTAATTTTCAGTAGCGCCACCTGTCGGAAATTATTCACACCAATTAAAAAGCATTCGCCGGCTCATGCGCTACAACTTTGCAAAAGATCATAGTATGATGAAATGTACAGTTTACTATTTAATTAATTTTTAGTAATTTTCAGTGGCGCCACCTGTCGGAAATTCGGTTTACCAACTTAAAAACCTCCGCCGGCTTATCCGCAACATGACCAAATTCACAGTTTACTATTCTACAAAGAACATACATACAGACAAACATTCATTTGTTTTAAAGTTATAACATTACTAATTTTTTCCCCTTTTTATCCCTTAATTTCAAAAAGTTCCATATGCATAATTGGTACTTCTTTGGTACCAATTGAATTCGGTACATTTTATTAGAAAGCAGTTAACATAATTTTCCTATTCATATTACTTTTGTAGATGTTAAGTTATCAGTTTATCCCTTTTTTACACATTTTGGCCACAAAATCAAAAAAGTACCAAATACGTGTTCAATATTTCTTTCACATCTATTGATTGCAGTACAAAGTTTCTTTCTATATTCCTTAGTTTAAAATATAAGAGTGGGTTAAAAAGGTACCAAAAAAACTATTTTCACCCTTTTTTTACCCCTTATCGGACATAGTTTCCAAAAAGTACCAAACACCTGTCCGTTTATTTTCATAGCTGTTTAAAACGTAATTTAAATTTTGTTTCTATACCTATTACTTAAGGAAATATAGCGTTTTCGATTTTTCCCCTTTTTACCCGTTTACCCTCTTAGAGGCAAAGATACCCACTGTCCAAATTTTATCAAAATCGTTAGAGCCGTTTTCGAGATAGTCATTCTATATATATATATATATATATATATATATATATATATATATATATAAGATTCAATTTATCAGCATTAATGTGTTTCCCGGGACGGGGTTATATGGGAGCTCTAACTAAATGTGAACCGATTTCGCCTGTTTTCAGTACACAACTTATATAACATATCAGAAATACTTTTGCATTTGTTTACAATTTTGTCTCTCTTGCTCATGTAGTTAAGGAGCTATCGCGCTTTTATCTGACGGACAGACGGACATAAATCCCATTTCTTTTTGTATTTTTGTATTTCCGTAAGTTTTTTATATGGGAGCTATGGTCAAATGGTAACCGATTGTGACAAAATTGCACACTGGCTGGCATTAACATAAGACTTCCTTGTGCTAAATTTGGTTGTTATATCTGTTATAATTTTAGATTTATTGTCATTTAAGTGTATTTTAGGTCAAATTTTGGCTGTTTCCGTAAGTTTTTTGTATGGGAGCAATGGCTAAATATGAACCGATTTTTATGAAATTTTATATGCTGCTCTCTTATGTAGAACTTTTGTTTGTTATTTATTAGCAAATAAGCGATTAGAATTAGCTATGGTCAAATGATGGGGTAACATTTGCCCAATTTCAATACCAAAATTTTCTTAGAAATGAAGAATGTTTTTACTAAGAACTAGCGGCACATGTTAGCTCACTAGATTAACAGGTGTTAACGTAGTTCCCGGGTGATACTACGAATAGGTCAGTGATATAAAGGATAACCAAGATAAGTCTGGGCTTAGCAATTAAAACCAATGAAGACTCACGATTTAACAAGTTTAACATATGAGCACCCACGATTGAACAATTTTAACATATGAAGACCAACGATTGAGCAATTTTAACATATGAAAACCCACGATTGAACAATTTTACCAACTGAGCCCCCACGATTGAACAATTTTAACATATGAAGACCAACGATTGAGCAATTTTAACATATGAAAACCCACGATTGAACAATTTTACCAACTGAGCCCCCACGATCAAACAATTTCAGCATATGAAGACCCACGATTGAACAATTTTAACACATGAAGACCCACGATTGAACAATTTTACCATATGAAAACCCTCGATTGAACAATTTTAACATATGAAGACTCACGATTAAACAATTTTATCATATGAGGACCCACGATTGAACAATTTTAACACATGAAGACTCATGATTAAACAATTTTAACATATAAAGACCCACGATTGAACAATTTTAACACATGAAGACCCACGATTGAACAATTTTAACACATGAAGACTCATGATTAAACAATTTTAACATATAAAGACCCACGATTGAACAATTTTAACACATGAAGACCCACGATTGAAAAATTGTACCATATGAAAACCCTCGATTGAACAATTTTAACATATGAATACTCACGATTAAACAATTTTATCATATGAGGACCCACGATTGAACAATTTTAACACATGAATACCCACGATTGAACAATTTTACCATATGAAAACCCTCGATTGAACAATTTTAACACATGAAGACTCATGATTAAACAATTTTAACATATAAAGACCCACGATTGAACAATTTTAACACATGAATACCCACGATTGAACAATTTTACCATATGAAAACCCTCGATTGAACAATTTTAACATATAAAGACTCACGGTTGAACAATTTTAACACATGAAGACTCACTATTGAACAATTTTAACATATAAAGACCCACGACTGAAAAAATTTAACATATGAAAACCCACTTTGCAAGTTAATATCAGTCATAAACGTTGCTTGGTATCCAACTTCCCCTATATCTCCCTGCATTTACATGTAGTTTAATGAAATAAGAACAATATATTTTAACCATCTTATATCGATACATATTTGATTATACCTCCCATACAATACCTTCTGATAATAATAATTTTGTATGCAAAAGCCTTTAACTATCAGGGTTTGTATGAACGTTAACATTTTACCCTATACTTCCTATACCTTCTCTCGAATGCCTTTTCTATACCACGAAAATCACAGAGACGACCATAAGCCTAAAAATATTAATTTTTCTATGCAAAAGCCTTGGACTATTAGGATTTGTGTGAACTTCAATGAACGGTCAACATTTTACTTTAGTTTCCATATTAGACCAATTACCGGAAATATACAACAATCTCGAAAAAATGTTCGTAAATCTCGAGCATTCTCAGGTCAAGCATTCAACAAAAAATAACTTTTAAAAATTAGTCATTATCTGAACTCTAATGTTATAGCGGTATCATAGAGTCGGTTTTTGCCTGACTATAGCACTTTCTTAGACGATTTTTTAATGATATTTGCATGAGCGCAAATTTATAAATACCTAGAAATATACCTACGAAGTATAATCTTTAATAAATAAATTTAAATAAATATTATTTAAATTTATTTGTATTTCGTATAATTTCTGTCCGTCTGTCTATTTATGTTATAGTGGGTTTTAGCATATTGTTTTTAGAGATAATACTTGGTATAACGTGTCATATTTAAACGATTATTATGTAATTTAAGACATCGATTTTTTAGTATTTACTAAAAATACTAAAAACATTAGGCTACCTTTTTATAGAACACTAGTCAACAAACTTTAACTTTTTATGTAACCATTTTTATTATATGATCATAAAACTGTGAATATTCTAAAGATTGAAAGGCGTTTTCCATAAAATCCATAAATAAATGATGATTTTATGAACAATAAAGTAAATGAATTGAAAATATGTATCCAATTTTTTTATTCAAGTCGTCATTGGATCTTAAATGAGAGCTGGGGTTAAATGTAGAACGATTTTGTCGAAATTTTACAAATTTTTTACCGTTTACAGAAGTAATTTGTGCCATTTGTTGTTGTTTTAATTTATTGTTTAATCTTTTTGTTCTACAACCAATTTTATTTCTTTTACATCGACAGCGTGTTACTACTGTAGGCTTACCGCCGATGGAGAATGCTGGGGTAATTAATAATATTAATAGAAATTTATAATTTCTGGGGCTCGAACCCGGACTGAATATGATTTGTTGTACTTAGTAGTCTACGTGCTAATCATCTAATCCACAGCTGAATTTCTTAAGAATGGTTTCAAATTTGACCTCAGGGGCAGGGTCTGCAACTGTTATAACTTTTATCGTAAAAGTCAGAAAATAAAAGTTATTTTTTGACTTTTTTTTCGAGCAAAAATAAAAGTTATTTTTTGACTTTTATTATACCCTTCACCAATAGGTGAAAGGGTATTATAAGTTTGTGATTCCGTTTGTAATTTGTAATTTATTAGTGATCGTAGACCCCAAAAAATTATACCGATTGACTCAGAATCGGGAGGAGAATCGATTAAGCGATGTCCGTCTGTCTGTTTGTCTATCTGTCTGTTGAAGTCAAGTTTCTGAAGCCCCTGGAGGATGGACTTACATAAATTATATATCAGATTTTAGGAAATTCTCTCGCAGTGAACGTTATTAAATTTCATTAAAATCGGTTTATAAACATCGAAAATATCAAAAAAATACCAAAAATTAGACAAAAATTTTAAAATTTTTGATTGAAACACACTTTTAAATAACAAGAGAAAAAAAATACTCCTGGTGTACATGTGATAATATGTTATATATTAGATTGTAGGCTTTACTTTTCCAAAGCACTCTGTAAAATTTTATCAAAATCGGTCCATAAGCAACTGAGATATCGCCAAAACACTGAATTTGATGTATCGCAAATTGCCCAAAGTACGCATTAGAGAATGTTTGTTGAAAAAAATGAAATACAGAAATAGGAAAAAACCATCCTCCTTTAGCACGGACATACATAAATTTTATATCAGATTTTAGGAAATTCCCCCGCCAAGCACTTTATTAAATTTTATCAAAAGCGGTCCATAAACAATTGAGATATCGCCAAAACACTACATTTGATGTACAGCAAATTGCCCAAAGTACGTGTCTAAGAAATTTTGTTTACATTTTGTAAGTATTGTTTCAGCAATATCTCAGGTGTTTATGGACCGATTGTGATGAAATTTGACATCGTTCTTTGTGGGTGGATTTTCTAAAATCTGATATATATACTCCACAAATCTGATTATGAATACCATTCAAATTGTACCGATCAACTCAGAATCTGCAGGAGAATCGATTTCGCGACCTTCGTCCGTCTGTTTGCTTGTCCGTAGTCAAGTTTCTGGAGCTCCTGTTTTGTCTATATCTCAGATGTTTATTTTGATGAAATTTAATAGCGGATTACCTAAATCCTGATGCATTCGGTAATTTGTTGTAGATATAATTTAGCGTTTAAGCGATGGTGTTTTGATCGACAATGATGAAATTCAGGGTGGGACAATATCCTAAAATTTTGTGTAAAATCCAGGAGCTCTACAAATCTGATTTTAGCAGACAGACACACTGCAATTATCTTAATTTTGTGTCTGACTTTTGAACATTATGATAACATTTGAGAATGTATTATATATCAAATTATAGGTAATCTTCCTACGAAGTACAAAAAATGCAGCTAATTACATGATATCCGTTCAATACCTACATATGTATGCAAGTATCTCACATATCAATGAAAATTTAAATTTTTTATTTGACAATTGCTCCCGTATAACTTCGCCTAAGGCAATCTCTTAGTAGCTAATAAATGGCGAATTATAATAGATACGATGATGACATTTAGTATAAAGACGTTGTACAATATTGATATTCAGGGCGATAGCGCCTAAAATAAACTTTCTAGAGGGACAACATTTGACAAAAGTATTTCTGATCTCTTGAAAAGTTCGGTATTGAAAATGGGCGAGCTCTGTTCACATTTAGTGAAATCTCCCATATAACCCCGACCGGGAATCGATTTAATGCTGATAAACTAAATCACATTAAAATTGCACAAAGAACTAGAGCAAAACTTTCCAAACATCCATCGGGCAGATCGAAAGAACAATCCATCGGGCAGATCGAAAGAACAATAGTTATGCACAATGGGTGCATAACTATTCTAGATGATGACGCCACCGAAAAGTTGTTCGTTTTCCGACTCTTAATTTTAAAGACTCTTTGCATATAATACTAGTATAACCAAATATTGCTAGGAATTACATTAAGTACTTTTGAAACACCATTGGTGAAGAGTATCCAAGATTCGGCAAAGCCGAATATACCACTCTTACATGTTTTTTTGATAACAAATAACAGATATTTTTGACTTTTCAAGCAAAAATAAAAGTTATTTTTTAACTTTTATTTTTTCGAGCAAAAATAACAGTTGTTTTTGACTTTTATTATTTCGAGCATAAATAAAAGTTATTTTTTGACTTTTATTTTTTCGAGCAGAAATAAAAGTTATTTTTGTTTAAATTCATTAAAAAAAAATTTAAAACGATAATTTTTCAATGAAAATAATTTGCATATGCTCAAAAATTAATGAAGTTTTGCAATCATAATTACGGTTGAAAACACAAAAATAACTTTTATTTCTGCTCGAAAAAATAAAATTAAAAAAATAACATTTATTTATGCTCGAAAAAATAAAATCAAAAAATTACTTTTATTTACGCTCGAAATAATAAAAGTAAAAAATAATTGTTATTTTTGCTCGAAAAAATAAAAGTTAAAAAATAACTTTTATTTTTGCTCGAAAAAAATAAGAGTTAAAAATAACTGTTATTTTTGCTCAATAAAATAAAAATCGAAAAATAACTATTATTTTTTTTTTCTTAAAAAAATAAAAATCAGATTTTAAAAAGCATCACATTTTTTGAAAATTTGGTCTAAGACTATCTAGGAGAATAAAACCAAGTATACCTGGCTTTATTCTCCGACATTTCCTTGAAGTTGCTTTTTTTAATCAAAAATTCAAAAATGACAGTTATTTTCGGTCCCTGCTCAGAGGTGTATTCTACTTACCTTAAATATACTTAGTTTGAATTGAATAACATTTTTTTTATTTTAAATTAATATCTTTATTAACTAAATCATTTCATTAGATTTCCTAAAATTTATACAAGTTCATAATGATTATTAAATATTGCATAAGACATTTTTATATCTATATTTTTATTTTTAAATTATGTTTCTTGAAGGCTTAGTATAAAAAAGGCCTAACTCGATTTTTTGTTACTTTACAGGAGAAGAAAAAAACCTAATGAAAACCGTAAAGTTATAGATACAACAAAGAAATGTTTAAATGAAAAATAAAAGTGTTGCTTTTTTATTAAAAATTATATTTAAATTTTTGTTGTATCTAAAATTTTACAAATTTTATTAACTTTTTTCCTTCTCGAGTTAGGACTTTTTTATACTAAGCCATCGATATACTCGTAAATGTAGTTTAAATTTTAAGCAAGATTTTTACATTTTTTGTTTATATTGAAAGTATAATTTGATTACAATTAATTAGATATTACATAATAATTATTTAATTTTATATAATTATGAATTAGAATATTTGTTTTATATTCCATATATATATATTTTTTTTATATATAAGGCCCTTAACCTCTTAATTATAGAAAGGAAATGTCAAGGCTCAGATGATGCTTTCGATGGGGTTCAATATAATACCCATACATACATATACATACTGGACTTGATGTAGGTTTTTTGAATTAAGATTTTGTTTAGTCTTTAAACTGAGTTTCTGTTATTACTCCCTTTCCAAGATCAGAAAGGTAAATCGTTAAAAGATCGCAAATGGAAACCCATACAATAATATAAAATACTAATACTCAAAGTTGTATATTAAGGATATAATAAATCTGAATCTTGAAATTTTCAAACATGAATGGTTTCTATTTACAACGGTTAAGGTTTGTCATTATTTTTGAAATATATAATCTCAAGCTATATTTAATAAAATAAAGTTTGAATTTCAAAATGTTTATGAGGACCTTGAGCTGAAATATAAATTAAAAAATCAGAAAATTTTTAACTTTTTCTTTTTTTAAATTTCAAATATTTCATTCGATAAATTTTTTCAATTTTCCTTTTTTGTGCATAACTTAAAATATTTGGCACATTATTCAAAACTAATAAATTTAATAGCATTATTGCTAAATAATTGTCTTTAATTTACATTATCTTCTAAATACTTATATTTAATTACTAATTGTTATTTTGTTCATAAAATAATTTTCAATAGTAAAATAAATAATTACAAATTGTTATATACATACGTCAGATCGAATCTTTGATACCCATCACGAAATCCGAGACACAAATGAAAATTGTTCTATATGAACTCAAACGATTGAAAATTGGTCTATAAAAAGAAACAAGATTTAAAATTGTTCCCACGATTTAAAGTTGTTCCCACGATTCAAAATTGTTCCATGATTCAAAATTGTTCCCACGTTTTAAAATTGGTCTGTGACCAATTTTATCATATAAAAGCCCACAATTGATCAATTTTATCATATAAAGGCCCACTATTGAACAATTTTAGCATATGAATACCTTTGATTGAATAATTTTACCATAAGAAGATCCACGATTGAACAATTTTAAAATATAAAGACCCTCGATTGAACAATTGCGGCATACGGGCACCCACGACTGAACAATTTTAGCATATGAGGAAACCCGATTGAACAATTTTAGCATATAAAGACCCCGATTGAATATTTTTAGCATATAAAGACCCTCGATTGAACAATTTCAGCATATGAAGGCCCACGATTGAACAATTTTTGTATATGAAGACCCACGATTGAACATTTTTAGCATATAAAGATGCTCGATGGAACAATATCAGCATATGAAGACCCACGATTGAACAATTTTATCATATAAGACCCACGATTGAACATTTTTAGCATATGAAGGCCTACGATTGAATAATTTTAGCATATGAATACCCTCGATTGAACAATTTTACCATATGAAGACCCACGATTGAACAATTTTTATATATAAAGACCCTCGATTGAACAATTGCGACATATGGACACCCACGATTGAACAATTTTAGCATATGAGGAAACCCGATTGAACAATTTTAGCATATGAAGATCCTCGATTGAACGATTTCAGCATATGAAGACCCACGATTGAACAATTTAAGTATATGAAGTCTCACGATTGAACATTTTTAGCATATGAAGATCCTCGATTGAACAATTTCAGCATATGAAGACCCACGATTGAACAATTTTAGTATATGAAGTCCCACGGTTGAACATTTTTAGCATATAAATATCCTCGATTGAACAATTTCAGCAAATGAAAACCCACGATTGAACAATTTCGGCATGTGGAGACCCACGATTGAACAATTTTTGTATATGAAGACCCACGATTGAACATTTTTAGCATATAAAGATCCTCGATTGAACAATTTCAGCATATGGAGACCCACGATTGAACAATTTTTGTATATGAAGACCCACGATTGAACAATTTTTGTATATGAAGACCCACGATTGAACAATTTTTGTATATGAAGACCCACGATTGAACATTTTTAGCATATAAAGATCCTCGATTGACCAATTTCAGCATATGGATACCCACGATTGAACAATTTTAGTATATGAAGACCCACGATTGAACATTTTTAGCATATGGAGACCCACGATTGAACAATTTTAGCTTATAAAGACCCAAAGTTCACAAATTTTAGCATATTAAGGCCCACGATTGAACAATTTCAACATATGGAACCCACGATTGAACAATTTTAGCATATGAAGACCCACGATTGAACAATTTTAGCGTATAAAGACCCAAAATTCACAAATTTTAGCATATTAAGGCCCACGATTAAACAATTTCAGCATATGGAACCCACGATTGAACAATTTTAGCATATGAAGACTCACGATTCAACAATTTTTTCATATGAAGATCCACGATTGAAAAACTTTGACATATAAGGAGCCATGATTAAATAGTTGTGAATAATATGAACCCCCACGACCGAAAAAGATTGCAAATTGGATTGAATTGGACTATGATTGAAAGTTGAAGGTTTCTTATGAAATTATCATGATAAAAAACGGGATTACATTAAGACCTTCGAATAAAATTAGGACCATTTTCTCAAATTCATATTTAATCTCTGATATTGTGAGGGGTACCAAAAGCAAATTTAGAAACCATTTCAAATACTTATTTTTACGAAACCTCTCCTCATGTTCATTCCGTTTTCGTAATAATAGCGCCATTTGTGCAATTCAGAGGACCATCTTTCGAGGAATTAGAAGACTGAGTTGGGGTAGTCGGCGGTGATAGCTGACCGACGGAATGAACTTGATGCTGTTGTTGCTGCTGCTGAATCTGTTGCTGTTGTTGTTGCTGCTGCTGATACGATGGTGGTGTTTGATTGGAATTAGGTGATGATTGATCCATTAAACTGTTTACCGAAGGCATCATATTGGCTACCAAACCATTCATGGTACTAGCGGTCATATCTTGAGCTTCATTCTTCAAACGAACACTTGCCGCCGCAGCAGCTGCATGATGATGAGCATTCGTCAAGGAGGCATGATGATGGAAGGACAGAGGCGGCAAATGAAGACCGGGAAAAGCTAAACCAGCTGCAGCGGCTGCATGCAAAGACTGTAATAAGGCAGCTGAATGTTCTTGAGCTTTACGCCTCAACTCGGCCACAGAAGAGGAGCGAGGATCACAATTGGAGTGTGTAGAATGAGGAGGAGATTCGGGGGAGCTGGTGGCAGAGGAGCAGGAAACGGCTACAGAGTTGGAGCCGGTATGGGGTGGTTTTAAGGTGCAGCAAGAGCAAAGTCCCGGAAAGGAGGGAACACCTGGAAATAAAAAGAAATTTGAAATTTAATAACATTTGAGTTAAGTTAAAATAAAATTTAATACCCTTTCCCTTAAAGTTAAGAAATTTCATTTACTTTGATTTTTTAATTCAACTAAAAGCTTAAGAAAATCACAGCTGTCAAAGTCTATAAACTTTTTGATAAAATTTTCTTACAAAATCAATCGATAAAGTTTTTTCAATGTATGACATTAATTGTTTTGGACGTGGTGGAAAGTTATCCATCTTTAGAAAAAATTGATTGAGTGTTGAGTCTGTCTGTCAGTCATTTTGTAGGTAATTTAATATTGATTTAATGTTTTTAAATCTCTACAGTTTAAAGGTATTTCATGAATTTGGTGGTTGTTTTCTAGAAAATATTGTATTGCATAAGCTCTTACCTTTAAGTCCCGGAAACAGTGGCTGCTGTGAAAACTGCGAACTTAGGGAAGCCAAGTGTGGTGGCAAAAATAATGATGTGGCATGATTTGGTCTTCCTGCTGCACTTGAGCCTCCCATGGAGGTTGGTGTCTCATTTAGAACAGGTCGAAAACCGCAGTTGCTAAAATGGAAATAAGAAGGAAATTTATAATTATTTATTTACGATGATTAAATTATTACAAATTTTACTATATGTATAAAGACCCACACGATTAAACAATTTTAACATATGAACCTCCACGACTGAACTATTTTCACATATGAAGACCCACGACTAAACAATTTTACCATATGAAGAGGCATGATTGAAGAATTTTAAATGGAACAATATTAACATATGAACCCCCACAATTGAACAATTTTACTATATATACATCCACAATTTAACAATTTTAACATATGAACCCCACGATTTGAACAATTTTACTACATAAAGACTCACAATTGAGCAATTTCAACATATAAACTTCCACGATTACACAATTTCACTATCTAAAGACCCACAATGGAACAATTTCACTATCTAAAGACCCACAATGGAACAATTTTCACATATGAACCCCCACGATTGAGCTATTTTCACATTTGAAGACCTACGATTGAACAATTTTAACATATGAACCCCCACGATTGAGCTATTTTCACATTTTAAAGACCCACGATTGAAAAATTTTAACATTTAAAGACATACGATTGAACAATTTTAACATTTGAAGACCCACGATTGAACAATTTTAACATTTGAAGACTCACGATTGAACAATTTTAACATATAAACCGCCATCTAAAGACCCACGATCGAACAATTTTAACATATACAGACCCATAATTGAGCAATTTTCACATATAAAGACCCACGATTAAGCAATTTTAACATATGAACCCCCACGTTTGAGCTATTTTCACATTTGAAGACCCACGATTGAACAATTTTAACATATGAACGCCCACGATTAAACAATTTTACTATCTAAAGACCCACGATTAAACAATTTTACTATCTAAAGACCCACGATTAAACAATTTTACTATCTAAAGACCCACGATTAAACAATTTTACTATCTAAAGACCCACGATTAAACAATTTTACTATCTAAAGACCCACGATTAAACAATTTTACTATCTAAAGACCCACGATTAAACAATTTTACTATCTAAAGACCCACGATTAAACAATTTTACTATCGAAAGACCCACGATTAAACAATTTTACTATCTAAAGACCCACGATTAAACAATTTTACTATCTAAAGACCCACGATTAAACAATTTTACTATCTAAAGACCCACGATTAAACAATTTTACTATCTAAAGACCCACGATTAAACAATTTTACTATCTAAAGACCCACGATTAAACAATTTTACTATCTAAAGACCCACGATTAAACAATTTTACTATCTAAAGACCCACGATTAAACAATTTTACTATCTAAAGACCCACGATTAAACAATTTTACTATCTAAAGACCCACGATTAAACAATTTTACTATCTAAAGACCCACGATTAAACAATTTTACTATCTAAAGACCCACGATTAAACAATTTTACTATCTAAAGACCCACGATTAAACAATTTTACTATCTAAAGACCCACGATTAAACAATTTTACTATCTAAAGACCCACGATTAAACAATTTTACTATCTAAAGACCCACGATTAAACAATTTTACTATCTAAAGACCCACGATTAAACAATTTTACTATCTAAAGACCCACGATTAAACAATTTTACTATCTAAAGACCCACGATTAAACAATTTTACTATCTAAAGACCCACGATTAAACAATTTTACTATCTAAAGACCCACGATTAAACAATTTTACTATCTAAAGACCCACGATTAAACAATTTTACTATCTAAAGACCCACGATTAAACAATTTTACTATCTAAAGACCCACGATTAAACAATTTTACTATCTAAAGACCCACGATTAAACAATTTTACTATCTAAAGACCCACGATTAAACAATTTTACTATCTAAAGACCCACGATTAAACAATTTTACTATCTAAAGACCCACGATTAAACAATTTTACTATCTAAAGACCCACGATTAAACAATTTTACTATCTAAAGACCCACGATTAAACAATTTTACTATCTAAAGACCCACGATTAAACAATTTTACTATCTAAAGACCCACGATTAAACAATTTTACTATCTAAAGACCCACGATTAAACAATTTTACTATCTAAAGACCCACGATTAAACAATTTTACTATCTAAAGACCCACGATTAAACAATTTTACTATCTAAAGACCCACGATTAAACAATTTTACTATCTAAAGACCCACGATTAAACAATTTTACTATCTAAAGACCCACGATTAAACAATTTTACTATCTAAAGACCCACGATTAAACAATTTTACTATCTAAAGACCCACGATTAAACAATTTTACTATCTAAAGACCCACGATTAAACAATTTTACTATCTAAAGACCCACGATTAAACAATTTTACTATCTAAAGACCCACGATTAAACAATTTTACTATCTAAAGACCCACGATTAAACAATTTTACTATCTAAAGACCCACGATTAAACAATTTTACTATCTAAAGACCCACGATTAAACAATTTTACTATCTAAAGACCCACGATTAAACAATTTTACTATCTAAAGACCCACGATTAAACAATTTTACTATCTAAAGACCCACGATTAAACAATTTTACTATCTAAAGACCCACGATTAAACAATTTTACTATCTAAAGACCCACGATTAAACAATTTTACTATCTAAAGACCCACGATTAAACAATTTTACTATCTAAAGACCCACGATTAAACAATTTTACTATCTAAAGACCCACGATTAAACAATTTTACTATCTAAAGACCCACGATTAAACAATTTTACTATCTAAAGACCCACGATTAAACAATTTTACTATCTAAAGACCCACGATTAAACAATTTTACTATCTAAAGACCCACGATTAAACAATTTTACTATCTAAAGACCCACGATTAAACAATTTTACTATCTAAAGACCCACGATTAAACAATTTTACTATCTAAAGACCCACGATTAAACAATTTTACTATCTAAAGACCCACGATTAAACAATTTTACTATCTAAAGACCCACGATTAAACAATTTTACTATCTAAAGACCCACGATTAAACAATTTTACTATCTAAAGACCCACGATTAAACAATTTTACTATCTAAAGACCCACGATTAAACAATTTTACTATCTAAAGACCCACGATTAAACAATTTTACTATCTAAAGACCCACGATTAAACAATTTTACTATCTAAAGACCCACGATTAAACAATTTTACTATCTAAAGACCCACGATTAAACAATTTTACTATCTAAAGACCCACGATTAAACAATTTTACTATCTAAAGACCCACGATTAAACAATTTTACTATCTAAAGACCCACGATTAAACAATTTTACTATCTAAAGACCCACGATTAAACAATTTTACTATCTAAAGACCCACGATTAAACAATTTTACTATCTAAAGACCCACGATTAAACAATTTTACTATCTAAAGACCCACGATTAAACAATTTTACTATCTAAAGACCCACGATTAAACAATTTTACTATCTAAAGACCCACGATTAAACAATTTTACTATCTAAAGACCCACGATTAAACAATTTTACTATCTAAAGACCCACGATTAAACAATTTTACTATCTAAAGACCCACGATTAAACAATTTTACTATCTAAAGACCCACGATTAAACAATTTTACTATCTAAAGACCCACGATTAAACAATTTTACTATCTAAAGACCCACGATTAAACAATTTTACTATCTAAAGACCCACGATTAAACAATTTTACTATCTAAAGACCCACGATTAAACAATTTTACTATCTAAAGACCCACGATTAAACAATTTTACTATCTAAAGACCCACGATTAAACAATTTTACTATCTAAAGACCCACGATTAAACAATTTTACTATCTAAAGACCCACGATTAAACAATTTTACTATCTAAAGACCCACGATTAAACAATTTTACTATCTAAAGACCCACGATTAAACAATTTTACTATCTAAAGACCCACGATTAAACAATTTTACTATCTAAAGACCCACGATTAAACAATTTTACTATCTAAAGACCCACGATTAAACAATTTTACTATCTAAAGACCCACGATTAAACAATTTTACTATCTAAAGACCCACGATTAAACAATTTTACTATCTAAAGACCCACGATTAAACAATTTTACTATCTAAAGACCCACGATTAAACAATTTTACTATCTAAAGACCCACGATTAAACAATTTTACTAACTAAAGACCCACGATTAAACAATTTTACTATCTAAAGACCCACGATTAAACAATTTTACTATCTAAAGACCCACGATTAAACAATTTTACTATCTAAAGACCCACGATTAAACAATTTTACTATCTAAAGACCCACGATTAAACAATTTTACTATCTAAAGACCCACGATTAAACAATTTTACTATCTAAAGACCCACGATTAAACAATTTTACTATCTAAAGACCCACGATTAAACAATTTTACTATCTAAAGACCCACGATTAAACAATTTTACTATCTAAAGACCCACGATTAAACAATTTTACTATCTAAAGACCCACGATTAAACAATTTTACTATCTAAAGACCCACGATTGAACAATTTAAACATTTGAAGACCCACGATTGAACAATTTTAACATTTTAAGACCCACGATTGAACAATTTTAACATATAAACCCCCACGATTAAGCTGTTTTCACATTTGAAGACTCACGATTGAACAATTTTGACATATAAAGACCCATAATTGAGCAATTTTCACATATAAAGACCCGAGATTAAACAATTTGAACATATGAACCCCCACGATTGAGCTATTTTCAAATTTGGAGACCCACGATTGAGCTATTTTCACATTTGAAGACCCACGATTGAGCTATTTTCACATTTGAAGACCCACGATTGAACAATTTTAACATATGAACCCCCACGATTGAGCTATTTTCACATTTGAAGACCCACGATTGAACAATTTTTACATATAAACCCCCACGATTGAGCTGTTTTCACATTTGAAGACCCACGATTGAACAATTTTAACATATAAAGACCCATAATTGAGCAATTTTTCCATATAAAGACCCACTACAATTTAAACATATGAACCCCCACGATTAAACAATTTTACTATATAAAGACCCACGATTAAACAATTTTACTATATAATATGTATAAAGACCCATCATTGAGCAATTTTAACATGTAACATATCCACCATTGAAAAATTTTACTATATAAAGAGCCAAAATTGAGCAATTTTAACATATGAACCCCATATGAAGATCGACGATTTAACAATTTTAACATATGAAGTGTCACGATTGAACAATTTTACTATATAAAGATTCAATAATTGAGCAATTTTAAGATATGAAGATCCACGATTGAAAAATTTTACTATATAAACCCACAGTTGAGAAATGTTAACATATGAGCCCCCATCACTTACAAATTTACTATCTATAGACCTACAATTGAACAATTTAAACATATAAACCCCCACGAGTGAAGAATTTTACCATATAAAGACCCATAATTGAGCAATTTAAAGATGTGAAGCCTCACGACTGAACAATTTTGACATATGAAAACCCACGATTGAACAATATTAATATATGAAGACTCACGATTGAACACATTTTCTATATAAGACCCACAATTGCGTAATTTTAACGTATGGAGATAGACGATTAAACAATGTAATTAAAAATAAAAGTATATGAAGAGCCACGATTGAAAATTGAAGTATATAACGAAACTCAATTGAAAATTAATAAAACATTTGACTATTTGAAGATCCTTAATTAACCTTTTTTAAGTCCTACGCACATTTACTGGCAGAGAAAATAACGCACAAAACCCACTTCCTTCTTTTTATGTACAAAAAATGAAGTAAAGGAAAAAAATAATGAAATTTTTTAATAAGCAAATTAAAGCGATAATTAATTATTCATTAAGTAATTAATAATAATGTAAAAGCAAGAACAAAAATCACAAAATAACTCAACAAATTTTTAAGCCGAACGCCGCGAGTTCAGACGAGGTAAGTACAAAAGATGAGTGAAAAATATACACACCCACACACTCACAATCTTTCAGTGATGGAATTTTCCAAAGGCTTCATTAAAACGGAAATTAAATTTAACATCCTCTGAAAATTATATTTTTAACTTTATGCACATGCGAGTCCTTATAGACAAACACATGAAAACATATATATGTACATATGTATGTTCAAGTGTGTATGTATAACTGTGTCTCTATAACAGTGAAATTGTGTGAGTTTTTTTGATTAACCATGCGCTTGGCCCCAAGGCTTTGATTTGCTTTATTCAACTCATACATAAACGGCTTTCGCATTTCATTGGTATGTGTTAAAAAAGCAAAACTTTTAACCGAAAATTAATTTAAAAATCTTTTTAAAAAGTTAACAAATAAAAAAATAATCATTTTTTGTTTGAGAATTTATTTATTAAAAAAGTTAGCGTGTGAAAATTTTTAATTTTATTAATTAATCACCAAGTACAAAAAATGTTACTAAAACTTTGTCTTAAATTTGTTTATCTGTATATATTAACAAACGAAAAAAATAAAATTAAAATCTTCTTGTTCATTCATTTGTCTTTTATTTTCTATCCTCCAGACCAATTAGTCCTGTTACAACGACTGTAGCAAACACTTGAAAAATTCATAAGATTCAAGCTTTTTGTCAAGTTTTCTTTAATTTCGTAATTTGTATAAATTCTCTCATCTTTATTTATTTAAGTCGTACTTTTTTGTTTGTTTTGTGAAGTGGAGAATGGCGACGACTGGGTGTGGAATGGAAATACAGTGGTTAGGAGTTCTTTTTTAACTGAGACCTGTAACAGTATCTGATTGTGTGTCTTTGAAGACTTACTATTGAAAATTTTACCATGTGAGGACTTACGATTGAAACTTTTACCATATGAGGTCTTACGATTGAAACTTTTACCATATCAGGACTTACCGTTGAAATTTTACCATATGAGATCTTACGATTGAAAATTTTACCATACGAGGACTTACGATTGAAAATTTTACCATATGAGGACTTACGATTGCAAATTTTACCATATGAGGACCAACGATTGAAAACTTTACCATATGAGGTCTTACGATTGAAAATTTTACCATCTGAGGACTTACGATTAAAAATTTTACCATATGAGGTCTTGCGATTGAAAATTTTACCATATGAGGACTTACCATTGAAAACTTTACCATATGAGGTCTTACGATTGAAAATTTTACCATCTAAAGACTCACGATTGAAAATTTTACTTACGATTGAAAATTGTACCATATGAGGACTTGCGATTAAAAATTTTACCATATGAGGTCTTACGATTGAAAATTTTACCATATGAGGACTAACGATTGAAAATTTTACCATATGAGGACCAACGATTGAAAACTTTACCATATGAGGTCTTACTATTGAAAATTTTACCATCTGAGGACTTACGATTAAAAATTTTACCATATGAGGTCTTGCGATTGAAAATTTTACCATATGAGGACTTACCATTGAAAACTTTACCATATGAGGTCTTACGATTGAAAATTTTACCATCTAAAGGCTCACGATTGAAAATTTTACTTACGATTGAAAATTGTACCATATGAGGACTTACGATTGAAAATTTTACCATATGAGGTCTTACGATTGAAAATTTTACCATCTGAAGACTTACGATTGAAAAATTTACCATATGAGGACTTACGATTAAAGATTGGATTATATGAAGATCAACGATATGAAATTTTGACTATATAAATTCGATCGAAATTTGGATTATATAAAGACCTACGGTACAAAATTTAGACTATATGAACGCCACGATTTAGACTATATTAAGACCCACGACTAAAATTTCTATTATATAAAGACTCACGATAAAAATTTAGACTTTATGAAGACCCACGATACAAAATTTAGACTATACGAACCCCACGAATATAATTTGGATTATATGAACGCCAGGATTAAAATTTGGTTTATATGAAGCCCCACGATTGAAATTTAGACTATACAAAGACCCACGATTGAAATTTGGATTATATGAAGACCAACGATAGAAAATTTAGACTATACAAAGGTCCACGATTGAAATTTAAATTATATGAAGATCGACGGTACAAAATTTAGACTATATGAAGTCCCACGATTAAAATTTGAACTATATGAAGACCAGCGATTGATTTTGGACTATATGAAGACCCGCCATTGAATTTGGACTATATGAAGACCAATGATTGAAAATTTTGACTATATGAAGACCCTCGATCGAAATTTGGTTTAAATGTACTTCTACGGTACAAAATTTAGTCTATATGAAGACCCATGATTGAAATTTTGTCTATATGAAGACCAACGATAGAAAATTTTGACTATATGAAGACTCTCGATCGAAATTTGGATTTAATGAAGAGCTACGGTACAAACTTAGACCATATGAACCCCAACGATAGAAAATTTTGACTATATAAAGACCCTCGATCGAAATTTGGATTATATCAAGACCAACGGTACAAATTTAGCCTATACGAAGTTCCATGATTGAAATTTGGACTATATGAAGACCAACGATAGAAAATTTTGACTATATGCAGACTCACGATCGAAATTTGAATTATATGAAGAACGACGCGTCGCGACGGTACAAAATTTAGACTATATGAAGTCCCACGATTGAAATTTGAACTATATGAAGACCAACGATAGAAAATTTAGACTTAATGAAGACCCGCAATCGAAATTTATATTATATAAAGATCAACGATAGAAAATTTTGACTGTATGAAGACCCACTATTGAAATTTGGATTATATGAAGACCAACGTTACAGAATTTATACTTTATAAAGACCCACGATTGAAATTTAGATTATATGAATACCAACGGAAACAAAATTTAGACTAAATGATATGAAGGCCCATGCTTAATCATTGGACTCTATGAAGACCAAAGGTACAAAATTTTGATTGTAGGAAGACTTATGACTGAAATTTAACTGTTTGAAGACCAGCGATACTAAATTTAGATTTAATGAAGACCCATGTGTCAAAATTAAACAATATGAAGACCATAGACAAAATTTAGGACATACGATTAAAAATCGGACTTTATGAACCCAACGATACAAATTTTTGACTATTTGAAGACCGATGATTAAAAATTGGACTATATGTGGATCCACGATTAAAATTTGGACTATATAACTATAGATAATTTAGACTTGATTTAAAATTGGTCGAAATGAGGATCAACGATAGAAGATTTAGACTTGAATTGGACTATATGTGGATCCACGATTAAAATTTGGACTATATAACTATAGAAAATTTAGACTTGATTTAAAATTGGTCGAAATGAGGATCAACGATACAAGATTTAGACTTGATGAAAATACAAATTCTGACCTTGAAACTTAGTTCACCTTTTTCTCACTATCTAGGTCTTCCCGAACCACTGTAATTAAGCCTTGGGCTAATTGTTGTTATAGTACAAATGAAATTGCTGCTGAAACTCTTTTGGAACATATTTTTTTCATATCTTTTTCTAACTTTGTTGAGTATTTAGCTGAGTTGCTGCTGTTGTCGGTTGTCGTTCTTGTTGCTGCTATTGTCGTTGATGTGTTGCAGGCATATTGTCGTTGTTGCTGCTTTTGCAATTGTACGTTCGTAGTCTCTCTATGACTGAATGTGAACATAAGAAAATCTAATTACGACCAAAGGATGAGTGCTTAATTATACGCAAACAATTTTCTTTTCTACTCGGAGACTAGTCAGTCAGTCAGTCAGTCAGTCGATTCGAGTCATTCAGGCAATGAAATGATGGAATACATAGTTAGTTTTAAACTAAATGAAAATGGGGTGGAAAGGCGGGGAATATTGCAAAGATTTTTCTTCATATTTATCAGTATATACCTAAAAATCTAAGTTTCTTCAAATGCAATTATAAGCACTTAAATAAAGGCTTTTTGCATGAGGGTCGTGTTGGACTATTGCCAGACCCTTAAATATTACCCAACGAGGCTGAAGAAAGGAATTTGATATTACCCAATCCGATTCGAAGGACCGAAATTTTATAACTAAAAGAAAATTGAAAAGAAAAAAAGAAAGAGGTGGCACAAAATAAAATCGTTTTGTTTATTGAATGTTAAGAGATTTGGATATAGATTTAAAGCAACTAACTACTTAAGTGACCCCAAGTAATGCAGATGGTGGCTTTGGTTAAAAATAGTTTCAAGTAGAAGATTTAACATTGTATGAGCGTGGAAGCTCTTTAATATTCTTAAGAATGTATTTACTAAGATAAAAACTAGAATTTGCTATTACCAAATCCGGTTCGTAGGACCAAAATTTTAGTTCTAAACGAGAAATGAAAAAAAAAAAAAGTTAAGACTTATGATTATGAAGTTATAAGAATTATGTAGTTCCATAAGTGACCCCAAGTAATGCGAAAAGTGGCGTTCCTTAATAATATTTTTAAAATCAAGATTTAAGTCTGCATGATAATATTCCACCCTAATATTCACAAAAAAAGAGTATTTGCGTATGTTCTCGTTAACTTGTTAAATCAATTTAAAAAAACAAAATTCCTATTAAGTCTTTGAATGAATTTTGAGTATGATTAAATATCCTAAGGCCAACCAACAGCAGAAGCAGCAAAGCCAACAAAATACCATTATAAAATGAAAAACCATCAGTTTATTACTTAATCCCCAAACCCCCAAATATTTTTTTTTGCAAGCAGCCAAACCAACCAACCAACCACCTTCACCTTATCCATGACCATCAACATCATAATCGTCATTTTAAATTCTCTTTCTTTCTAAATTGTACTTAAATAAAAGTGAAACAAAAATAATTTCATTTTTTGAAAATGAAAAAAAAAAAATATTCAAATACTGGCTAAAACATTTCTGGAAATGAAAGAAATAATGAAATCATTTTTAAACTTCATAACCGCTCTAAAAGATGAGAATTTCAAAAAATACAAAAACCGAAAAAAATTTAAATCCCCCTTAAAAAATCGCGAAAATATGTGGAAATTTTATGTATTTTTCCTTTTCAATATAAATATACCAAACCGTGACATTATCTAATGAAAATTTCATTTCAATTTGTGGCTTTTACTTTTGGGTTTTTTGGTATCAGTTTTGAATATATTTTAGACTGAAAAAGAAAATTAATCCGAGTAAATGAAATAATTTGAAATGATGGGGATTATATGATGACTGTTTTCAATGTTTATAAAGAAGATTTTAAAATCTGGTTATTTACAAACAATTTTTTAATATTTTTAAAAAATAACTGAATAATATAAAGACATTTTTTATTTAAGTATATAGAGACCTACGATTGATCATAGAAAAATTTTCATAACGAAAATTCTTCTATAGAAAAAATTTTTTAACGAAAATTTTCCTATAGAAAAAATTTTTTAACGAAAATTTTCCTATAGAAAAAATTTTTTAACGAAAATTTTTCTATAGAAAAAATTTTTTAACGAAAATTTTTCTATAGAAAAAATTTTTTATCGAAAATTTTTCTATAGAAAAAATTTTTTAACGAAAATTTTTCTATAGAAAAAATTTTTTAACGAAAATTTTTCTATAGAAAAAATTTTTTAACGAAAATTTTTCTATAGAAAAAATTTTTTAACGAAAATTTTTCTATAGAAAAAATTTTTTAACGTAAATTTTTCTATAGAAAAAATTTTTGAACAAAATTTTTTTCCAAAGAAAAAATTTTTTACGAGAATTTTTCTATAGAAAAATTTTTTAACGAAATTTTTTCTATAGAAAAAAATTTTTAACTAAAATTTTTTCCAAAGAAAAAAATTTTTACGAAAATTTTTCTATAGAAAAAATTTATTAACGAAAAATTTTTTTTATCGATAATTTTTCTATAGAAAAAAATTTTTTAACAAAATTTCCCTACAAAAATAGTGAAGTTTTCAAAATTTACCTAAAAAATAGTGATATTTTAAAAATTTCCCTATAAATAGTGAAGTTTTGAAAAGTTCCCTAAAAATAGTGAAATTTTGAAAATTTCCCTAAAAAATAGTGAAATTTTGAAATTTTTTTAAAAATAATGAAATTTTGAAAATTTTCCTAAACATTGTAAAATTTTCAAAATTTTCCTAAAAATTGTAAAATTTTGAAAATTTCCCTATAAATAGTGAAATTTTGAAAATTTCCCTAAAAATAGTGATATTTTAAAAATTTTCCTAAAAATAGTGAAATTTTGAAAATTTCCCTAAAAAATAGTGAAATTTTGAAAATTTCCCGAAATTTTGAAAATTTCCCTTTTAATAGTAAAATTTTGAAAATTTTCCTAATAATAGTGAAATTTTGAAAATTTCCCTAAAAATAGTGAAATTTTGAAAATTTCCCTAAAAATTGTAAAATTTTGAAAATTTCCCTTTAAATAGTAAAATTTTGAAAATTTCCCTAAAAATAGGAAAATTTTGAAATTTTCCCTTTAATAGTAAAATTTTGAAAATTTCCCTATAAATAGTGAAATTTTTAAAATTTTCCCTAAAAATAGTGAAATTTTGAAAATTTCCCTAGAATAGTAAAATTTTGAAAATTTCCCTAGAATAGTAAAATTTTGAAAATTTCCCTAAAAATAGTAAAATTTTGAAAATTTCCCTTTTAATAGTGAAATTTTGAAAATTTCCCTTTAAATAGTAAAATTTCCCTAAAAATAGTAAAATTTTGAAATTTTCTCTTTAAATAGTAAAATTTTGAAAATTTCCCTATAAATAGTGAAATTTTGAAAATTTCCCTAAAAATAGTGAAATTTTGAAAATTCCCCTTTAAATAGTAAAATTTTGAAAATTTCCCTAAAAATAGTGAAATTTTGAAAATTTCCCTAAAAATAGTTTAATTTTGTAAATTTCCCTTTAAATAGTAAATTTTTAAAAATTTACCCCAAAATTGTGAAATTTTGAAAATTTCCCTAAAAATAGTAAAATTTTAAAAATGTCCCTATAAATAGTGAAATTTTTAAAATTTCCCTAAAAATAGTGAAATTTTGAAAATTTTCCTATAAAAAGTGAAATTTTGAAAATTTTCTCTACAAAAAGAAAATTTAAAAAATTTCCCTATAAATAATGAAATTTTGAAAACTTGGAAAATTTCCCTTAAATGTGTAGTTTGCTAAAAATCTGCCCATAAATTTTGAAAATTACTTTCGCTTATAAAATGTTCAAAATTTGTTAAACAAAGAACTTCAGATAATTGTCTTTTTAATCAAATTATTACACAAGACGCCCTAAATTTTATCCATCCTCTGATTTAAGTTTATATTAAAAAGAATCATCAAATTGTAAAATATTTCTCATATAACACCCGCATTTTAAAACTGAAATGCCATAAAAATATTAAGAAAATTTCAACTCGTAAATATGTCGTAAGTATTTTATTAATAAATAAAACCAAAATCGTGTCAATTATTATGTTTTCCAATTAAATAATTAAAAACACTTAAATGTTTTAAAATTATTCAAGTGAGGAGTGAGGGAAGAAGAAGGGGATATGAATATTTTTATGAAATTACATGCAATCAATCCATTATAAATTTTTTTATTGCGAGCAGTGGCAATGATCCCTTTCTCTTTCATTAATGTCATAGCTTTAGCTTTGCCCATTCTCTTGGTCTTGGTATAATGTTGATCAGCTAATGTTTCCCAGTTTTTCGTTGTGCCATTGGAAACGGCTGTGCATTTATTAAAAGGCCTCCCATATTTATATGACTTTTAATTAATTCTTAATTGAAGTAAATTAAAATATTTTTACTGTCTAATCGTATTATTCAAAAACATTCAATTACAAACTCTTGTGTATGTAGAGATACTACATATTTATGAATAATAATAATAATAATGGGTTAAAAACCGAGAGGATGGGAAATATATCTATAGATTTTATGTATTATTTAGCTATACATACAGAAGTAGATTTGAGAAATAGATGAATGAAAAATCGTTATTAGGGCAAAATAATTCAGTTACTTTCTTACTTTTTTATATAATAACCGCAATCTAAAACTGTTACTTTTTCACCTTTTCAAATAATTTCCATAATTCGAAACTGGAAGCGCTTTCAGAAGGTCTTCTTTCTCCACTTACTTTTGGACCCATCCTATTAATTTCTTTGTTAAACAAATTATAATTGTCGTACAATATAATTTGTATATATTTAGAAAATATGCACTAAATATACGAGTATCATGTTCTGCATCTCCAACTACTTTGGTGGTGTTTTTTTTTTCTTTCAAAATTGGCTCCACTGATAGATCAGAGATAAAATTTTTTCATTTTATCTTTTTTTCATAAATTTCAATTACAAACTGTTTTTGTCTCGTTCGTCCTCTGACGAAGACTATGATGATGATGATGATGATGTTGGTATGTGATTAATTGAAATGTTTCAGTTATCAGACAATGGACGGCCACATAAATATTCACTCATATCGGGAATAGTCGTAGTCTATGTAACAATTTTTTGTTTGTTTTATTTAAGTTTTTTATGTAATTTTTTAGTTTATTAATTAATTGTAGAAATTGAATTAATTTATGTTTACATGGCAATTAAAAAGCAGAAAAAACAAAAAAACTTATTTATACATACAATTTCTATTATTATAATTAAATATTTTAATTAAAACTGGGAGATAATATTTTAAATGAAAAAACAAACAACAAAAAATTATCCCATATAAATAGAGAAATTTTGAAAATTTCCCTATAAAAATAGAAATATTTTGAAATTTTTTCTTTAAAATAATGACATTTTAATAATTTCCCTATTAATATAAAGAAATTTTGAAAATTTCCCTATCAAAATAAAGAAATTTTGAAAATTTGGCTTTTAAAATAGGGAAATTTCGAAAATTTCCCTATAAAAATAGAGAAAATTTGAAAATTTCCCTATAAAAATAGAGAAATTTTGAAAATTTGTTCATAAAAATAGAGAAATTTTGAAAATTTCCCTATAAAAATAGAGAAATTTTAAAAATTTCCCTTAAAATAAAGTAGTTTTGAAAATTTCCTATAAAAATAGAGAATTTTTTTAAAGTTTCCCTATAAAAATAAAGAATTTTTAAAAATTTCCCTATAAAAATAAAGAAATTTTGATAATTTCCCTAATAATCGAGAAATTTTAAAAATCTTCCTATAAAAATATAGAAATTTTGAACATTTCCCTATAAAAATAGAGAAATTTTGAAAATTTCCCTATAAAATTTGTGCATTTTTCTATAAAAATAGAGACATTTTGAAAATTTTCCTATAAAAATATAGAAATTTTAAAAATTTCTCTATAAAAATAGAGAACTTTTGAAAATTTCCCTATTAAAATAGAGAATTTTTAAAAATTTCCCTATAAAAATGTATTTATTTTGAAAATTTCCCTATAAAAATAGAGAAATTTTGAAAATTTTCCTATAAAAATATAGAAATTTTGAAAATTTCTCTATAAAAATAGGGAAATTGTAAACATTTCCCTATAAAAATAGAGACATTTTTAAAATTTCCCTATTAAAATATAGAAATTTTGAAAATTTTCCTATTAAAATAGAGAATTTTTAAAAATTTCCCTATAAAAATAGAGATATTTTGAAAATTTCCCTATAAAAATAGAGAAATATTTAAAATTTTCCTATAAAAATATAGAAGTTTTGAAAATATCTCTATAAAAATAGGGAAATTGTAAAAATTTCCCTTTAAAAATAGAGATATTTTTAAAATTTCCCTATTAAAATATAGAATGTTTGAAAATTTCCCTATAAAAATACAGAAATTTTTAAAATTTCACTATTTAAATAGAGAAATTTTGAAAATTTCCCTATAAAAATAGAGACATTTTGAAAATGTTCTTATAAAAATAGAGAAATTTTGAACATTTCTTGATAAAAATAGAGAAATTTTGAAAATTTTCCTTTAAAACTAGATAAAATTTAAATATTTCCCTATAAAAATAGAAAAAGTTTAAAAATTTTCCTATAAAAATAAAGGCATTTTAAAAATTTCCTAAAAAAAATAGAGAAATTTTAAAAAAATTCCCTATAAAGAAATTTTGAAAATTTTGCTATAAAAACAAATTTTGAAAATTTCTTTCCGAAAATAGAGAAATTTGGAAAATTTCACTATAAAAATAGAGACATTTTAAAAATTTCCCTATAAAAATAGAAAAAAAGCGAAAATTTGAAAGTTTTCCTATAAAAATAGAGAAATTTTAAAAAATTTCCTTTAAAACTAGAGAAAACTTGAATATTTCCCTATAAAAATGGAGAAATTTTGAAAATTTCCCTATAAAAATAGAGAGATTTTGAACATTTCCCGATAAAAACAGAAAAATTTTGAAAATTTCCCTATAATAAAAAAATTTTGAAAATTTCCCTACAAAAAATAGAGAAATTTTCAAAAATTCTCTATAAAAATAGAGACATTTAAAAAATTTCCCTAAAAAATAGAAACATTTTTAAAATAAATTTTGAAAACTTTAGTAAAATACAGAAATTTTTAAAATTTCCTTATAAAAATAGTAAAATTTAGAAAGCTTCTCTATAAAAATTGAGAAATTTAAAAAAAAATCCTATAAAAATAGAGACATTTGGAAATTTTTTCTATAAAAATAGAGAAATTTTTAAAATTTCCCTTAAAAATCAGAAAAATTTTTTAAATTTCATTATTAAAATAGAGAAATTAATAAAATTTCCTTTTGAAAATAGAGAAAATTTAAAAATTTCCCTATAAAAATAGAGAAATTTTGAAAATTTTCTTATAAAAATAGAGAAATTTGAAAATTTTCCTCTGAAATTGACTATAAATTTTTACTATAAAATAGAAAAAATTTTTAAATTTTCTAATAAGAATAGAAAAATTTTGAAAATTTCGCTATAAAAATATAGAAATTTTGAAAATTTCCCTGTAAAAATATAAAAATTTTGAAAATTTCCCTATAAAAATAAAGAAATTTTGAAAATTTCTCTAAAAAAAATAGAGAAATGTAGAAAATTTTACTACAAAGTAAAGAAATTTTTAAAATTTTCATAAACATAAAGAAATTTTTAAAATTTTGATATAAAGAATCTGAGACCATCTGTAGAAAGTTTTCAAAATTTCAAATCCTCCTAAAAATATGCAATACTTTTCTATAAATCCCATAAAGGAAACAAAATATCATTAATAAAACATTTCCGTGTATTTACATATGAATTAATATCCAACTAATTTGAATAATTTTCTATGTATATTAAACCATTAGAACCAGCCACCCTCTTCCTAATTTTTCGATTTGCCCATTATGTTGACATATTTGTAAATGAATTCGTTGTAAATAATCCCGGGAATAACAACAAATCAAAGTCTAAATAAGGGATCAGAATCATCATCATCGTCAGCATGATTTTATTTTGTCGCTTAAATATTGAGTGTTTTGTGGTTTGTTTGTACGTCATTATTTAACTATAAATAAATTCATTTCATTTGTTTGTCATCATTTTTATCAAGTATTTACAAAATTTTCATTGTCATGTTGTTTTTTATTTTTGCACAAACATTTTTTTTATATTAAATCCTGTCGACGACAATGGCCACGTTTTTTGCAGTTCCTGTGTATGTGTTTTTTTATAGAGAATTTACTTCCCCCGTTTAAAGGCAAAAGCAGTCAGGCATTTGTTATTGTATTGCCTTTTGGCGTTATAAAAAGTCCTTTTGTTTGTTTGAGAGCAAAAATATGTTGTATTTGTTTCATTGTCCTGGACCCCCTGTTGTCTTTGTATATGTTTTTTTTTTAAGAATTATAACGAGTGGGGTTTCCATAGATTTGCATTGAACTACTTTCTCCCACTGAGATGCAAAAGGCGTTAAGTTGGCAATAATTTTGTTTTGTTTGTCTCAATTCAACTTCATCGAACACCATACGCCTCAAATCGAGACGCATCATTATCCTTCATTAATGGTCTGTAAGGACATGTTTATATACACTCAATTTAATTTCAAAGGAGATTATGATAATGGCAGTTTTTGATAAACAAACTCTTATGCTTAGAAAATCGTGACAAAAATTTCTATACAAAATAGAGAAATTTTGCAAAATTTCCGTTAAAAATATAAAAATTTCCTATAAAATAGAAAAGTTTTGTAACTTTTTTTCATAATAAAAAAAATTTTGAAAACTTCCATTTAAAAATAGAGAAATTTTGAAAATTTTTTATAGAAATTAAGAAAATTTTAAAATTTTTCGTTAAAGTTTTGAAAAATTTCCTATAAGATTTGAGAAATTTTAAAAAATTTTCTATCAAAATAGAGAAATTTTGAAATTTTTCTATAAAAATAGAGAAATTTAGCAAATTGTCCAAAAAAATAGATAGATTTTGAAGATTTCTCTATTAATATAGAGAAAGTTTGAAAATTTCCTATAAAAATAGAGAAATTTTGAAAAATTTCCTATAAAAATAGAGAAATTTTAAAAAATTTCGTATAAAAATAGAAACATTTTTAAAAATTTTTTATAAAAAAAAATATTTTAATTTTAAAAAATTTAAAAAAACAAAAAAATTAAGACATTTTGAAAATTTTCTTATAAAAATAAAGGAATTTTAAAAAATTTCTTAAAAAAATATAAAAATTGTAAAATTTGTAAAATTTCCTATAAAAATAGAGAAATTTTGAAAAAAATTATTTTAAAAATAGAAAAATTTTGCAAAAGTTTGCTACAAAAATAGAGAGAAATTTTGAAAAATTTCTTAGAAAAATAGAAAAATTTTAAAAAATGGTCCTATAAACATAGAGAAAATTTTAAAAGTTTACTATAAAAATAGAGAAATTTGAAAAATTCGTACATATTCCTCTAGAAATTAAACAAAAAAAAAAATTATCTATAAAAACTAAGAAATTTTTTTTATAAAAATAAAAAATTTGAGTTTTTTTTTATAAAAATAAAGAAATTTAAAAAAATTCCTATAAAAATAGAGAAATCTTGGAAAACTTCATTAGAAAAATAAATTATAAGTAGGGAATTTTAAAAAATTTTCTAAAAAAATAGAAAATTTTTGAAAAATTTCCTATAAAAATAGGGCAATTTTGAAAAATTTCCTATAAAAATAGGGAAATTTTGAAAAATTTCCTGTAAAAATAGGGAAATTTTGAAGATTTTCCTATAAAAATAGGGAAATTTTGAAAAATTTCCTATAAACATAGAGAAATTTTGAAATTTTTCCTATAAAAATAGAGAAATTTTGAAAAATTTCCTATAAAAATAGAGAAATTTTGAAAAATTTCCTATAAAAATAGAAAATAGGGAAATTTTGAAAAATTTCCTATAAAAATAGAGAAATTTTGAAATTTTTCCTATAAAAATAGAGAAATTTTGAAAAATTTCCTATAAAAATAGAGAAATTTTGAAAAATTTCCTATAAAAATAGAGAAATTTTGAAAATTTTCCTATAAAAATAGAGAATTTTTGAAAAATTTCCTATAAAACTAGGCAAATTTTAAAAAATTTCCTATAAAACTTGGCAAATTTTAAAAAAATTTTCTTTAAAAATAGGGAATTTTTGAAAAATTTCCCCTATAAAAATAGGGAAATTTTGAAATTTTTTTTTATCAAAATAGATAAATTTTGAAAAATTTCCTACATAAATAGATAAATTTTGAAAAATTTTTTTATAAAGATAGAGAGATTTTGAAAAATTTTCTATAAAAATAGGGAAAGTTTGAAAAATTTCCTATAAAAATAGAGAAATTTTGAAAAATTTTCTATAAAAGTAGAGAAATTTTTAAAAATTTTCTATAAAAATAGGGAAATTTTTGAAAAATTTCCTATAAAAATAGGAAAATTTTGAAAAAATCCTATAAAAATAGGGAAATTAAAAAAAAAATCCTATAGAAAAAGGGAAATTTTAAAAAATGTCCTATAAAAATAGAAAAATTTTGGAAAATTTTCTATAAACTTAAGAAATCCTAATAAAATTCCTATAAAAATAGAGAAATTTTTAAAAACATCCTATTAAAATAGAGAAATTTTTAAAAAACTCCTATAAAAATAATAAAATTTTGTAAAATTTTTTAGCAAAATGAAACGATTTTTAAAAATTTGATAGAAAATATTGAAATTTCAAAAGCTTTAAAATCTCTGAAATTTTGAAAAAAAAAAAATTATAAAAGTAAAAATTTTGAAGAGTTTTTTTTTATAAAAATATTCAAATTCTTAAAACATTGAAATAGAAAATTTTAAAAAATTGTATAAAAAAAAAAATAAAAATTTCCAAAAAAAAATTGAAAAATTTTTTAAATTTTCTATAAAAATAGAAAAGTTTTGAAAAAATAAAATAAAGCAGAATTTTGAAAATTTCTATAAAATTATTAATATTTTTAAAGTTTTCTTTAATAGTAATTGCCTTTATTTTTTTCTTTTTTAATTACAGCCTAATTTGTCTCTAATAAAATTGGTAAGTCCTTTTATAATAAATGTTAATTAAAAAATTTGTTTAAAAGTATCCCTTATTAGAAGAGAATTTTTAAAATATCCTATATTTATTCCCTTTCAATTTTCGCTAAATCTTTTAAAAATTAATAACTGTTTAATTTTGCCACGTTCTAGGACCTTTAGTTAGTTTTCAAGTGAAGAATATACAATTTTTAAATTTTCTTTAAATATTATTGGACCTAAATCGGCCCGTTCCATACATTTAAAACGTTTTAAAATATCAACAAATAAATTTCATTTTATTTTAATTTAACTGGCCTCTTTAAGGACTCAATAAACAAGTGATTAATTGTTTGTTTATTGAAGGACTTTCATCATAATCATTGAAATGATGATGTTGAGTTAATTGTTGCTGGTGGATCGTTAAGCCACTTACGATTTAAGGACATAAATTGTTATAAAATAACAAATGTTTTTGCTGCTAACAATTAGGGGTAAACATTTCATTAATAGCAGCAGGAAGAAATAGCTAAAATATTTACTTTAGAATTAGACGCTAACAACTTTAGAAACACCCCTTGGTTTAAGGTAATAACGACCAAATGAGGGTGTAAAACTTAAATTTGACTATAATTGGAAACGATTTTTTTTGGTTTCATGGGGAAGAACCTGCAATTAAAACGGCTTGAAACCTCTACAAGTACTATTACGCTTTAAAGAACAAATGAAATTTTAAAAAATTCAAAATTTGTTTGCTACTTTCTTTGTAATTTACAGGGTGTTATGATGTTTGCTTTGATTTCACAGGAGAGTGTGTCCTTTTATTACAAAATTGTTTGCACACTTTTGTTGTTTTCCTTTTCTTTTGTTTAATTTATTATTTGTTATTTTGTTGCTACAAAAAGGAAATATTTGCCTTAATGTTTTTAAACAATTTAACCACTAAATTCTGAAACATTTAAACATTTTGCTACCAAAACTGCTACTTCAGTAGCAGCAGCTAATGCTAACAAAGTCAGTGTTAATCTTAAACGGAAATGGCTGGGATTCTAAAGGAAACGTCATGCAAGGCGGAAACATTAACTTCTTTCTCTCGAAACTTTTTTGTTTTCCTACTCTTGTCTTTTTTTTTTCGCTGAGAGTAATGAGGCTTAAATTATCTCACACGTGTCTCACATTAAAACTGTTTTCAAATCAAGAAATTCCGAAATTCTTAAACTACTTACGTTTCATTATTATTGTTGTTGTTGTTGTGGCCGCTATTGCCGTTATTATTTCCATTACTGCCCGCTGAGTTCGAACTGCCAAATGTTCCAAATATATGTGTACCAAACTGTTGGGTCGTGGCGTTATTTAGGCTGGTAGTGGGTGTGGTGGAGGCACTACTCGAACGTGTTGACAATGATATGGGTCCACCTACTTCAATGGGCGAGTCGGTGTTACGAGAGTTCGAGGGGCTATTAGCGGGATTGCGGGGTGTTCTCACACCTGGTGAGGGTGAACCGGCACTTATTGAGCCCACAGACTGAGAGCCAGAATGGCCGCTATTCATTTGATTGGATGATAAAGGTCTTTCATTGTCCGAATCGGCGCCATTGCCGCCGTGGGGGCTGAGATGTGAGGAGCCAGGGCCTGGACTGTGGGAACGTTGGTGCAGAGGTTCATCGTCGTCCATTTCGCCGGTTATGTCAGGAGATGATTCGCGACTGTCGTGGAGCTAAAAGAAAAAAAAATATACAATTCAGATAAAAACAGAAATTTTCTGAACATTTT
Source organism: Stomorhina lunata (assembly GCA_933228675.1). NCBI lineage: Eukaryota > Metazoa > Arthropoda > Insecta > Diptera > Rhiniidae > Stomorhina > Stomorhina lunata. The sequence continues at coordinate 134,486,230 of OW121741.1, read as the reverse complement.
CCATAAAAACATTTATTAAGTTCCTATTAAAATCAAGAAAATTTAAAAAAATTTCCTATAAAAAAGAACATTTTTTAAAAAATTGCTATAAAAATAGAAAATTTTTGAAAAATTTCCTATAAATTTTTTTTATTTCCTTTAAAAATATGAAATTTTTGAAAAATTTCCTTTAAAAATATGAAACTTTTGAAAAATTTCCTTTAAAAATTGAAAATTTTTGAAAAATTTCCTATAAAAATAGGCAATTTTTGAAAAATTTCCTATAAAAATAGGAAATTTTTTAAAAATTTCCTATAGAAATAGAAAATTTTTGAAAAATTTCCTATAGAAATAGGAAATTTTTTAAAAATTTCCTATAAAAATAGAAAATTTTTGAAAAATTTCCTATAGAAATAGGAAATTTTTGAAAAATTTCCTATAAAAATAGAAAATTTTTGAAAAACTTCCTATAGAAATAGGAAGTTTTTGAAAAATTTCCTATAAAAATAGAACATTTTTAAAAAATTTCCTATAAAAATAGGAAATTTTTGAAAAAATTTCCTATAAAAATAGAAAATTTTTGAAAAATTTCCTACACAAATAAGAAATTTTTTAAAAATTTCTTACACAAATAAGAAATTTTTGAAAAATTTCCTACAAAAATAAGAAATTTTTGAAGAATTTCTTATAAAAATAAGAAAATTTTGAAGAATTTCCTATAAAAATAAGAAATTTTTAAAGAATTTCCTATAAAAATAAGAAACTTTTGAAGAATTTCCTATAAAAATAAGAAATTTTTGAAAAATTTCCTATAAAAATAAGAAATTTTTGAAAAATTACATATAAAAATAAGAAATTTTTGAAAAATTTCCTATAGAACTAAGAAATTTTTGAAAAATTTTCTATAAAAATAAGAAATTTTTGAAAAATTTCCTATAAAAATAAGAAATTTTTGAAAATTTTCCTATAAAAATAAGAAATTTTTGAAAAATTTCCTATAAAAATAAGAAATTTTTGAAAAATTTCCTATATAAATAAGAAATTTTTGAAAAAATTTCTATAAAAATAAGAAATTTTTGAAAAATTTCTTATAAAAATAAGAAATTTTTGAAAAATTTCCTATAAAAATAAGAAATTTTTGAAAAATTTCCTATAAAAATAAGAAATTTTTGAAAAATTTCCTATAAAAATAAGAAATTTTTTAAAAATGTCCTATAAAAATAAGATTTTTTAAAAACTTTCTATAAAAAAAAGAAAATTTTTGAAAAAATTCCTATAAAAATAGAAAATTTTTGAAAAATTTCCTATAAAAATAGGAAATTTTTGAAAAATTTCCTATAAAAATAGGAAATTTTTGAAAAATTTCCTATAAAAATAGGAAATTTTTGAAAAATTTCCTATAAAAATAGGAAATTTTTGAAAAATTTCCTATAAAAATAGGAAATTTTTGAAAAATTTCCTATAAAAATAGGAAATTTTTGTAAAATTTCATATCAAAATAGGAAAATTTTGAAAAATTTCCTATAAAAATTTTCTTATAAAAATAAATTAAATGAAATTTTTGAAAAATTTCCTATAAAAAGACGAAATTTTTGAAAAATTTCCTATAAAAAGAGGAAATTTTTGAAAAATTTCCTATAAAAAGAGGATATTTTTGAAAAATTTCCTATAAAAAGAGGAAATTTTTGAAAAATTTCCTATAAAAAGAGGAAATTTTTGAAAAATTTCCTATAAAAATAGGAAATTTGCTATAAAAATAGGAAATTTTTGAAAAATTTCCTATAAAAATAGGAAATTTTTGAAAAATTTCCTATAGAAATAGGAAATTTTTGAAAAATTTCCTATAAAAATACGAAATTTTTGAAAAATTTCCTATAAAAATAGGAAATTTTTGAAAAATTTCCTATAAAAATAGGAAATTTTTGAAAAATTTCCTATAAAAATAGGAAATTTTTGAAAATGTTCCTATAAAAATAGGAAATTTTTGTCAATTTTACCATAAAAATAGGAAAATTTTGAAAAATTTCCTATAAAAATAGGAAAATTTTGAAAAATTTCCTATAAAAATAGGAAATTTTTGAAAAATTTCTTATAAAAATAGGAAATTTTTGAAAATTTTTCTTTAAAAATAGGAAATTTTTGAGAAATTTTTGAAAAATTTCCTATAAAAATAGGAAATTTTTTAAAAATTTCCTATAAAAATAGGAAATTTTTTAAAAATTTCCTTTAAAAATAGGAAATTTTTGAAAAATTTCATATTTTTATAATAAAAATAGTAAATTTTTGAAAAATTTCCTATAAAAATAGAAAATTTTTGAAAAAATTCCTATAATAATAGAAAATTTTTGAAAAATTTCCTATAAAAATAGAAAATTTTTTAAAAATTTCCTATAAAAATAGGAAAATTTTAAAAAATTGTATGTCAATTTTATCATAAAAATAGTAAATTGTTCAAAAACTTCCTGTAAAAATAGGAAATTTTTGAAAAACTTCCTATAATAATGGGAAATTTTCCTATAATAGTTGAAAATTTCCAATAAAAATAGGAAATTTTTGAAAAATTTTCAATAAAAATAGGAAATTTTTGAAAAATTTTCAATAAAAATAGGAAATTTTTGAAAAATTTCTTATAAAAAAATATTATTTTAAAATAGAAAATTTTGAAAAATTTCCTATAAAGAAAGAAATCAAAATAGGAAATTCTGAAAAAAGTTCCTATAATAATAGGAAATTTTTGAAAAATTTCCTATAGAAATAAGATATTTTTGAAAATTTTCCTAGAAAAATGAAATAAAAAAAAATCATATAAAACTTCAAAATTTTTGAAAAATTTCCTATAAAAAATTTTTCAATTTCCTATTTCAAAAACAAATTTTTCAAATATTTTTTTTTGAAATAGGAAATTTTTCAACATTTTTCTATAAAAATAGAAAATTTCCTATAACAATAGGCAATTTTTAAAAAAATTTTCTACAGAAAATTTTTTTAAAAAACTAAAAATAGTAAATTGTTTAAATTTTTTTTATAAAAATAAGAAATTTTTGAAAAATTTCCTTTAAAAATAAGGAATTTTTTGAAAAATTCCTTTAAAAATTAGAAATTTCCGAAAATTTCCTGTAAAAATAAAAAATTTTTGAAAAATTTCCTTTAAAAATAAAAAAATTTTGAAAAATTTTCTATATATAAATAAGAAATTTTAGAGAATTTTCTTATAAAAATAAGAAATTTTGAAGAATTTTTTTTTTTTTTCATAGAAATTTTTAATAGAAAATGCTATTACTGCCACATTTTAATCAAAACTTTTTATTATTTACTTAAGAAATTCAAACAAACCCTTTTGTTGTACATATTTCCCTTACGATAGAGGTCTTACCTTATCCATTGAAACGCTACTGCAATCGCCATTTTCACGCTTGCGTTGTTCATCCTTAAGGCGTTCTGCTTTACGCCATTTGGCACGACGATTCTGAAACCAAACCTGAAATAGAAAAATTACAAAACGCAAAACAAATAAAATTATTATAAAATTTTTTCTATTAACAAAATTTTCGTTTTAAATTTAAATAAATAATAACTCGAACAATAGTTTTATTAAAAAAAATATTAGAAATTCTTATGAACGTCTAACATTTTGGGTTTGTTTTAGAAATCGCTTGAGGTCATTTAAAAATTGTTCAAATAAATTGAAAAAGTTTTTTTTTTTTTGGAAAACTAACAAACTAATTTTCACGCTTAAATAAGTTTTTCACTTAAGAAATATTTTGAAATTAGAAAATTAAGGTAGAATTTGTATGAGTAGGGAGGGATGCTGCCAAATTGGGCAGGAGGAGTTTATTTTTTTTATATAGTTTAAAGCGGTAATTTTTGAAAAAATTGTGTATTCTATCAACAGTAAAATTTTAAAAGTTATAAAAGAATGCGAAATTTTCCTGTAAATAACTTAAAAAATCAGAACTCAAAATAAATCTTTTCCAATTTATCAAATTTATGCTCGTATAAGTAATATCTGATTTAATAAATTTCCACTTGATACATTGCAACTCCCTCTTTTCATTTACCCTAATCCAAAAGGGAAATTCAATTTTCTTTCATTTGAAAATAAACTTCATTTGTTAGATTAAGGGCAATTTGAAAAGAAACTCCTTCCTAATACATGTGTTATTTAGTTTTTCCTCAACTAATGAGACAATTAGCTTTGCGATTTGTCTGTTGTTTTATTCATGACAATAAGATAAATTATCACAACAAAGCAAACAGACAGACAGACAATCAAAAATTGCTGGAAAATAAATCTAAATGTATAAACATAAAGAAAGAACATCCTGTTTTTCTTCTAGTCGATAAAGTATTTTCTTTTTTCTTCTCTTGTGCTGTTTCCGTTTCCTGTAGACACAAATGAATGAATGTTTTCAAAGTAAACATGACTATGAATACAAATACACTCACATACACACAAACTTAAATGGTAATATATTTATTCATGTATTTGAGTTATTTACAATTATCCTCTTTATTGTCTTTGAATGTATGAGGGAAGTATTGCTCATGCATAAAGAGGGACAAAATTTCTAATCAAAATTCAAATTTTCTTTATTCGTTTCTGTTGTTTTATTTTATCAATTTTTTTCCAAGCTACTTTCTGATACTCCTTAGAGTAAGTGCATCCACTACAATCTTTGTCTACTTAAATATTTCAGAAGCATAAAAAACAACAATTTTTATACATATAAGATTATATGTAAATATAATAAATATTATCATGATTTTATATACTTACATATGTATTCTATGAATACGTGTATATATATTTTAGAGTATCCCAGAAAAATAAAATCCATTTCTTGACAAAGAAAATTTTTCAAAATTTTTCAATTTTTATAGCAAATTTTTCAAAAGCTTCTTATTAAAAAAAAATGTTTAAAAATTTCTTATTTTTATAGGAAATTTTTAAAAATTTTATTTTTTATAGGAAATTTTTCAAAATTTTATTTTTTATAGGAAATTTTTCAAAATTTTTTTTTATAGGAAATTTTTCAAAAATTTCTTTTTTTTTCGGAAAATTTTCAAAAATTTCTTATTTTTATAGAAAGTTTTTAAAAATTTCTTATTTTTATAGGAAATTTTTAAAAAGTTTCTTATTTTTATAAGAAGTTTTTCAACATTTTTTATTTTTATAGGAAATTTTTCAAAAATTTCTCATTTTTTATAGAAAATTTTCAAAAAGTTCCTACTATTGTTGGAAAATTTTTAAAAATATCTTATTTTTATAGCAAACTTTTCCTATTTCCTATTTTATAGGAACTTTTTAAAAAATTTTCTATTTTTATAGGAAATTTTTAAAAAATTTTGTACTTTAATAGGAAATTTAAAAAAAAAATTATTTTTATAGGAACTTTTTAAACAATTTTCTATTTTTATACGAAATTTTTTTAAAAATTTATAGGAAATTTTTCAAAAATTTTCTATTTTTATAGGAAATTTTTCAAAAATTTTCTATTTTTATAGGAAATTTTTCAAAAATTTTCTATTTTTATAGGAAATTTTTCAAAAATTTCCTATTTTTATAGGAAATTTTTCAAAATTTTCCTATTTTGATATGAAATTTTTCAAAAATTTCCTATTTTTATAGGAAATTTTTCAAAAATTTCCTATTTTTATAGGAAATTTTTCAAAAATTTCCTATTTTTATAGGAAATTTTTCAAAAATTTCCTATTTTTATAGGAAATTTTTCAAAAATTTCCTATTTTTATAGGAAATTTTTCAAAAATTTCCTATTTTTATAGGAAATTTTTCAAAAATTTCCTATTTTTATAGGAAATTTTTCAAAAATTTCCTATTTTTATAGGAAATTTTTCAAAAATTTCCTATTTTTATAGGAAATTTTTCAAAAATTTCCTATTTTTATAGGAAATTTTTCAAAAATTTCCTATTTTTATAGGAAATTTTTCAAAAATTTCCTATTTTTATAGGAAATTTTTCAAAAATTTCCTATTTTTATAGGAAATTTTTCAAAAATTTCCTATTTTTATAGGAAATTTTTCAAAAATTTCCTATTTTTATAGGAAATTTTTCAAAAATTTCCTATTTTTATAGGAAATTTTTCAAAAATTTCCTATTTTTATAGGAAATTTTTCAAAAATTTCCTATTTTTATAGGAAATTTTTCAAAAATTTCCTATTTTTATAGGAAATTTTTCAAAAATTTCCTATTTTTATAGGAAATTTTTCAAAAATTTCCTATTTTTATAGGAAATTTTTCAAAAATTTCCTATTTTTATAGGAAATTTTTCAAAAATTTCCTATTTTTATAGGAAATTTTTCAAAAATTTCCTATTTTTATAGGAAATTTTTCAAAAATTTCCTATTTTTATAGGAAATTTTTCAAAAATTTCCTATTTTTATAGGAAATTTTTCAAAAATTTCCTATTTTTATAGGAAATTTTTCAAAAATTTCCTATTTTTATAGGAAATTTTTCAAAAATTTCCTATTTTTATAGGAAATTTTTCAAAAATTTCCTATTTTTATAGGAAATTTTTCAAAAATTTCCTATTTTCCATTTTATAGATTTTTTTTTAAATTTAATTTTTTTTAAATTTCCTATTTTTCTAAAAATTTTTTAAAAATTTCCTATTTTTACAGGAAGTTTTAAAAAATATTTTTTTTATAGAAGATTTGCAAAAATTGCAAATTACTTTTGCAAATCTGGGACCCTCTTAAGGAAAATATTGAATATATATGCAAATTTCTGAAAGTATGGGAGTTGAAATTGAATTGTTAGCCTTAAGGATCTTGAGTAATAATATCCTGCATATTTGTTTGCTTTGGTCCTTAAACTGAATGTAAAAGTAACAATAAAAATTCTATCTAAAAGGGCTTCGTAATGCTTTTGTTTTATAAAATAATGCAATCAACTTGAGACCTTATACACACACTCATACATACATACATTAAACAGGATTTACATTTATACAATATTCACTCCCTGACTACTAAAAAATATCCTTTCTCATGATTTTGTTATTATATTCATATTTTTCCACTTATTTCTTGTTGTTTTTGCTAAGTTGTATGTGTACGTTGAATATTTTTTGAAATGTATGTGTGAGTCTATATCCTTTTTGCCACCCACCAAATTTAACCATTATTGTTTTTTTACCATTATTTTATTCCTTTATTTTGGTATCGGTACTTTTTTCGTTATCCTTTTTGTAACGCCCACCTATTTTTTTCTTTACTCTATACAATTTTTGGGGTTGTTTGTTGCCCTTTTGCCGCGCATGTTTCCCCATTTTTTCCTGACTAGTTTATTGGGGTAGTGTTTGCTTAAAGGCTCCATTGCTTTTTTATTTTTTTGTATAAAAATTTCGCTTTATTACGCTCCTTGTTTCTCGTTCTCGTTGTTAGCCTTAAGGGAATCATCGATTTCAATTTAGTTAGTTCTTACTTATATACAAAATGAAATAATCTTATAAATTATCTTTATATCTTATTCCTTTTTATGCTTTAGAATTTTTTTTAGCAATTTTTTGTTATTTTTATTGTTATTAACTTGTGGAATTCTAATACAAATTTGTTTAAGTTTGATGAACCTAATTTGTTTGTTCTTTGTTGAACTTTTAAACTGCGTAAAGGATAATTGAAGCTAAGGATTAAATTCATTTTTATTACGTTTATGAAAAGTTTACTGAACTCTAATTGAAAAAATTTAACTCCAATAAAATTGAATAAAATTTAAAAATTTTTATTAAAAAAAGTTTAAAACATTTCTTATTTTTATAGGAAATTTTTTCAAAAATTTCTTATTTTTTTAGGAAATCTTTCAAAAATTCCTTATTTTTTAGGCAATTTTTCAAAAATTTCTTATTTTTTAGGGAATTTTTCAAAATTTATTTCTTTTTTTTAGGAAATTTTTGAAAAATTTCTTATTTTTATAGGAAATTTTGCAAAAATTTCTTATTTTTATAGGAAAATTTTCAAAAAATTCTTATTTTTATAGGAAATTTTTAAAAATTTCTTATTTTTATAGGAAATTTTTCAAAAATTTCTTATTTTTATAGGAAATTTTTCAAAAATTTCTTATTTTTATAGGAAATTTTTTCAAAAATTTCTTATTTTTAAAGGAAAACTTTGAAAATTTTCTTATTTTTAAAAGAAAATTTTCAAAAATTTCTTATTTTTATTCAAAATTTTTCAAAAATTTCTTATTTTATAGAAAATTTTTTATAAATTTCTTGTGTTTTTTTTTTGAGGAAATTTTTTAAAAATTTCTTATTTTTATAGGAAATTTTTCAAAAATTTCTTATTTTTATTGGAAATTTTTCAAAAGTTTCTTATTTGTATAGGAAATTTTTTAAAAATTTCTTATTTTTATAGGAAATTTTGCAAAAATTTCTTATTTTTATTGGAAATTTTTCAAAAATTTCTTATTTTTATTGGAAATTTTTCAAAAATTTCTTATTTTTATAGGAAACTTTTCAAAAATTTCTTATTTTTATAGGAAACTTTTCAAACACTTTTTATTTTATAGGAAATTTTTCAAAATTTTTTTTTTTTTAGGAAATTTTTCAAAAATTTCTTATTTTTATACGAAAATTTTCAAAAATTTCTTATTTTCATAGGAAATTTTTCAAAAATGCCTTATTTTTATAGGAAATTTTCCGAAAAATTCTTATTTTTATAGGAAATTTTTCAACAATTTCTTATTTTTATAGGAAATTTTTCAAAAATTTCTTATTTTTATAGGAATTTTTTCAAAAATTTCTTATTTTTATAGGAAAAAAAAATTTCTTATTTTTATAGGAATTTTTTCAAAAATTTCTTATTTTTAAAAAAATATAAGAAATAAAAGAAATAAAAATAAGAAATTTTTGAAAAACTTCCTAAGAAAAAAAGAAATGTTTGAAAAACTTCCTATAAAAATAAGAAATTTTTGAAAAATTTCCTATAAAATAAAAAGTGTTTGAAAAGTTTCCTATAAAAATAAGAAATTTTTGAAAAGTTTCCTATAAAAATAAGAAATTTTTGAAAAATTTCCAATAAAAATAAGAAATTTTTGAAAAATTTCCAATAAAAATAAGAAATTTTTGAAAAATTTCCAATAAAAATAAGAAATTTTTGAAAAATTTCCAATAAAAATAAGAAATTTTTGAAAAATTTCCAATAAAAATAAGAAATTTTTAAAAAATTAAAAATTTCTTATTTTTATTGGAAATTTTTCAAAAATTTCTTATTTTTATTGGAAATTTTTCAAAAATTTCTTATTTTTATTGGAAATTTTTCAAAAATTTCTTATTTTTATAGGAAACTTTTCAAAAATTTCTTATTTTTATAGGAAACTTTTCAAACACTTTTTATTTTATAGGAAATTTTTCAAAAATTTCTTATTTTTATAGGAAGTTTTTCAAACATTTCTTTTTTTCTTAGGAAGTTTTTCAAAAATTTCTTATTTTTATACGAAAATTTTCAAAAATTTTTTATTTTTTTATAGGAAATTTTTCAAAAATTTCTTATTTTTGTAGGAAATTTTCCGAAATTTTCTTATTTTTATAGGGAATTTTTAAAAAATTTCTTATTTTTATAGGAAATTTTTCAACAATTTCTTATTTTTATAGGAAAATTTTCAAAAATTTCTTATTTTTATAGGAATTTTTTCAAAAATTTCTTATTTTTATAGGAAATTTTTCAAAAATTTCTTATTTTTATAGGAAATTTTTTAAAAATTTCTTATTTTTATAGGAATTTTTTCAAAAATTTCTTATTTTTATAGGAAATTTTTTTTAAATTTCTTATTTTTATAGGAAATTTTTTTTAAATTTCTTATTTTTATAGGAAATTTTTCAAAAATTTGTTATTTTTATAGAAAAGTTTTCACAAGTTTCTTGTTTTTATTAAATTTTGATATTAAACTATTTTTTTTAATTAAATAAAGTAACAAAAATCCCACAACTTAAATCATTTAAAATTATTTTTGAAATAAAATGGCTTGAAAGAAAAAAAACACATGATACCAAAAATGGTATCAAATTTCAGTCAGACAAACACGATTTACCACAACTTCTCTTTACAAACTTTTTGAGCTTTTTTATTGCTACAAATATAATTTTCCCTCTGGTTTTTTTGTTGGATTTGTTAATATTAAATTGAAACCAGTAATTTTTCTTTGTTATTACATTAATGCATGTAAAAAAAAACTGAAATAAAAATAAATTTCAATAAAAAATTGTTATCCTATAGAAGAACCATTTGAACATTAAAATATTAAGAGTTTCCCCAGAAGAGCTTTAGATTTGCTTGGGCTTTAGTTTAAGGAAGAACAGACACACACACATACCTACAAACAAACAGTCTGTTTTCATTCTGTGGTTGTGTTAAATTTTACAAACACCCTTGTCAAATTCTATACAACAATTTGACATTTATGTCATTATTGTTAGTTTTTTTTCTTTCTTGGCAAAAAAGGAAAAATCTCAAACTTCTTACCTTCTTCAAAAAACTAAGACAAAAATCAACTTGTGGTTGCCTAAATGGCTAATAAAAAATCATATTTTTTTAGAGCCAAAAATTCCCCTATACATGTCGTTTAAGTCAAAATTTCCTAATAGAAAAACATTACAGAACATGCTCTTGCTTGTTTAGATTACTCAGGTGGTGGTAGGTAAACAAGTAGTTTGGTATATGTATGGGTTTGATATTTCGTCCTCTTTCTAAGCAATTGCTGTGACAGTAACACGTGTTTGGAAAATTGACATGTTGCCTGTAAATTTTTGTTAAATCTAAATTAAATTCAAAGTATCAAGTGTCAAAATTATTGTTAACAATTACATTAAAATTTTTGTTTTTCTTTTTTTATGGCAAATTTTTCACGAACAGGTTCATTTCGTAAAAAAACATTTGAAAATAATATCTTGAGAATATTTTGTAGAAAATCTCCAAGGATTTGTTAATAACAAAAGAAAATCTTGTACCGGTGTCATGTGCGAGTTAAACGCAGGAAAAGTAAAAAATTGGGATATGGGATAATACTTGACATTTAGAAGTTGAACTTGAAAAGAGAAGTTTGAAAATAAATTTCACACGATTACAAAATAATGCAAATTGGATACATTTTTAGATTATGGGAAATTGATCTTCTTTAAAAAAAATACATTTTAAAAAAATTTGCTATAAAATAAGAAATTTTTGAAAAATTTCCTATAAAAAAAGACAGTTTTGAAAAATTCCCTATAAATACATGAAACTTTTGAGAAATTTCCTATAAAAATACGAATTTTTTTTAAAAATTTCCTATAAAAGCAAGAAATTTATGAAAATTTTTCTTAAAAAATAAAATTTTTTTTGAAAAATTTCCTATAAAAATAGGAAATTTTTGAAAAATTTCCTATAAAAATAGGAAATTTTTGAAAAATTTCCTATAAAAATAGGAAATTTTTGAAAAATTTCCTATAAAAATAGGAAATTTTTGAAAAATTTCCTATAAAAATAGGAAATTTTTGAAAAATTTCCTATAAAAATAGGAAATTTTTGAAAAATTTCCTATAAAAATAGGAAATTTTTGAAAAATTTCCTATAAAAATAGGAAATTTTTGAAAAATTTCCTATAAAAATAGGAAATTTTTGAAAAATTTCCTATAAAAATAGGAAATTTTTAAAAAATTTCCTATAAAAATAGGAAATTTTTAAAAAATTTCCTATAAAAATAGGAAATTTTTGAAAAATTTCCTATAAAAATAGGGAATTTTTGAAAAATTTCCTATAAAAATAGGAAATTTTTGAAAAATTTCCTATAAAAATAGGAAATTTTTGAAAAATTTCCTATAAAAATAGGAAATTTTTGAAAAATTCCCTATAAAAAATAGGAAATTTTTGAAAAATTTCCTATAAAAATAGGAAATTTTTGAAAAATTTCCTATAAAAAATAGGAAATTTTTGAAAAATTTCCTATAAAAAATAGGAAATTTTTGAAAAATTTCCTATAAAAAATAGGAAATTTTTGAAAAATTTCCTATAAAAAATAGGAAATTTTTGAAAAATTTCCTATAAAAAATAGGAAATTTTTGAAAAATTTCCTATAAAAAATAGGAAATTTTTGAAAAATTTCCTATAAAAAATAGGAAATTTTTGAAAAATTTCCTATAAAAAATAGGAAATTTTTGAAAAATTTCCTATAAAAAATAGGAAATTTTTGAAAAATTTCCTATAAAAAATAGGAAATTTTTGAAAAATTTCCTATAAAAAATAGGAAATTTTTGAAAAATTTGCTATAAAAAATAGGAAATTTTTGAAAAATTTCCTATAAAAAATAGGAAATTTTTGAAAAATTTCCTATAAAAAATAGGAAATTTTTGAAAAATTTCCTATAAAAAATAGGAAATTTTTGAAAAATTTCCTATAAAAAATAGGAAATTTTTGAAAAATTTCCTATGAAAAATAGGAAATTTTTGAAAAATTTCCTATAAAAATAGGAAAGTTTTGAAAAATTTCCTATAAAAAATAGGAAATTTTTGAAAAATTTCCTATTGTTGAAAAATTTCCTATAAAATAGAAAATTTTAGGAAAATTTCCTATAGAAATAAGAAATACACTCCAATAGAAGCATCTGTTTAAATCCTAAATACTTAATAATACATTTGTCCACTTTAATTTTTTTTATAATTTAAGGTATAATTTTTGTATTAAAAACTCTTTAACTACATGCTACCACTAACTAACGATACCACCCACCTGATCTAATTTTATAAACAGGTCATATCCCCCTTTTTATTTTTTTTTTCAAATAGTTGATAATTTTTCTATTAAACAAACGCATGATTAAACAATTTGTCAAATAAAATCGGTCTAATAAAACATGTCATAAAATTTCGAAACGAAAAAATCCCTTTTCTTAGCTTCTGTTCAAATTATAAATAACTTGTTCCATTGCCTGTAACTGAAGAGACCTTGAGGCATTCCATAGCAGGAGGGCAGTCAGTCCAAGTATTTTTAGCTATTTATTATAGAGCATTAAGTTGTTAGAATAGTTTCCTCTTACGCTGATGTTGTGTAGCGAATTTGGAATTTAATATTCATGAAACCAATATTTAAGCCCCAGGCTAGGAAAAGAAAAAGGGGTTGTTGCCACTACCCTGGCCTTAAAGGGAATGGTTTGGATAATTGCATTTGGTGAAATAATCCTTTAATGCTACTCCTGGTACTCTCTTTGTGTTAAGATCATGATGATGATGACGATGATTTGGAAGTTTCTTGTTATTTTTTCATAAAATGTGCATTTAATGGAAAAAGGGGTGTTCCTGGTAGCAAACATCAAAAAGTGCTTGTGGTTACCCTCATACGCACACAAACACTTAGCCGGGAAAAAGGATATTAAAGAGTTTGTTGGCAGAAAATGCGCTTAAAATTAACACATCTGTTCATTCATTCATTATTTTTCCTTCGTCTGTCCTTTATTCTCCAGTTCATTACACTTGAACTCTGTCATATTTTCCCGCTACTGGATTACATTTTGTTTTTTATAAGTTTAAGTAAACGAAGTGTTTGTTTTTTTTACACAATTTTTAACAATTAACATTTGTTTTGGTGAATTTCATAAAAAAACCTCAAATGTGTGTGTTTCGTTTCCTTATGTTTGTTTAACTGAAAGGATAATGTTATCCTTTTTGTTTGCGTTTTAAGCACTTGTTGTAATTTTTTTGATTTCCAAAACGTTTTTGTAATTGTTACATTTTCAAAATGATATTGTGGTTGAAGAGCTTTCAAAGAGGATGTGTTTTGTTAAAATAATGAGGTTGATATTAGTTAAACAATGAATAGTTATTTGTTTGATTTGGTTTCATAAATAAATATTGAAATGATATCCTTTGGCCTGAGGTGTTGATAGCTATATCTTGTTTCCTCCATATGTTAGAGTTCTTGTCAAAAAACTAAAAAAAGCTGACATGATCGGTAGACAATAGAAAATTTTTTATAGAAAAAAATTTAATAGAAATTTTTTTAGAAAAAAAAAAATCACTAGAAAATTTTTTCATTTCAACAGAAAATTTTTACAGGAAAATTTCAATAGAAAACTTTTTACAGAAAAAATTTCAACCGAAAATTTTTACAGGAAAATTTTAATAAAAAATTTTTTATATAAAGAATTTCAATAGAAAAATTTTTTATAGAAAAAATTTTTATAGAAAAAATTTCAATAGAGAATTTTTTATACAAAAAATTTCAACAGAAAAGTTTTACAGGAAAATTTCAATAGAAAATTTTTTAGAGAAAAAATTTCAGTAGCAAATTTTTTGTAGAAAAATTGAAGGAGAATTTGAGGAGAATTTTTTATAGAAAAAATTTCAACAAAAAATTTTTACAGGAAAATTTGAATAGAAAATTTTTTATAGAAACAATTTCAATAGAAATTTTTTCAAAGGACAAATTTCAATAGAAAATTTTTTATAAAAAAATGTAATAGAAAATTTTTTATAGAAAAAAATGTTATAGAATAAATTTCAATAGAAAATTTTTATAGGAAATATTTCAATAGAAAATTTTTTATAGGAAAAATTTCAATAAAAAATTTTTTATAAAAAAAATTTTAATAGAAAAAATTTCAGTGGAAAATTTTCATAGGAAAAATTTCAATAGAAAATTTTTTATAGGAAAAAATTTCAATAGAAAATTGTTTAACGAAAAAATTTCAATCGAACATTTTTTTAGAGAAAAAAGTTTAATATAAAAAAATTTCGATAAAAATTTTTTTATAGAAAAAGAAAAGAAAATTTTTTATAGAAAAAATTTCAAAAGAAAATGTTTTATAGAAAAAAATTAAATAGAAAGTTTTTTAATGAAAAAAATTTTGATAGAAAAAATTTCAATAGAAAATTTTTTATCGAAAAATTTTAATAGAAAATTTTTTAAATTAAAAATTTCAGTAGAATTTTTTTTTTACAGAAAAAAATTAATTAGAACATTTTTCTGAAGAAAATTTTTAAGAGAAAAAATGTTAATAGAAAATTTTTTAGGGAAAAAAATTTCAATAGAAAATTTTTGATAGAAAGAATTTCAATATAACATTTTTTATTGAAAAAATTTCTGTAAAAAATTTTTTGTAGAAAAAATTTCAATAGGAAATTTTTTATAGAAAAAATTTCAATAGGAAATTTTTAATAGAAAAAATTTCAATAGAAAATTTTTTAAAGAAAAAAATTTCAATAGAAAATTTTTTAGAGAAAAAATTTCAATAGAAAATTTTTTATAGAAAAAATTTCAATAGAAGATTTTAATAGAAAAATGTTTATAGAAAAAATTTCAATAGAAAATTTTTATAGAAAAAAAATCTTATATAAAAAAATTTCAATAGAAAATTTCTTATAGAAAAAATTTCAATAGATAATATTTTTATTGAAACATTTTTTTTTGAAAAAAATTCTGTAGAAAATTTTTGTAGAATAAATTTCAATAGAAAATTTTTTATAGAAAAATTTTAATAGAAAATTTTTTATAGAAAAATTTCAATAGAAAATTTTTTAGAGAAAAAATTTCAATAGAAAATTTTTTATAGAAAAAATTTCAATAGAAAATCTTATAGAAAAAATTTCAATAGAAATTTTTTTAAAGAAAAAAATTACAAAAGAAAATTTTTTAGAGAAAAAATTTCAATAGAAAATTTTTTATAGAAAAAATTTCAATAGAAAATTTTTTATAGAAAAAATTTCAATAGAAAATTTTTTAGAGAAAAAATTTCAATAGAAAATTTTTTAGAGAAAAAACTTCAATAGAAAATTTTTTATAGAAAAAATTTCAATAGAAAATTTTTTATAGAAAAAATTTCAATAGAAAATTTTTTATAGAAAAAATTTCAATAGAAAATTTTTTATAGAAAAAATTTCAATAGAAAATTTTTTATAGAAAAAATTTCAATAGAAAATTTTTTAGAGAAAAAACTTTAATAGAAAATTTTTTATAGAAAAAATTTCAATAGAAAATTTTTTATAGAAAAAATTTCAATAGAAAATTTTTTATAGAAAAAATTTTAATAGAAAAAATTTCAATAGAAAATTTTTTTATTGAAACATTTTTTATTGAAAAAATTTCTGTAGAAAATTTTTTGTAGAATAAATTTCAATAGTAAATTTTTATAGGGAATATTTCAATAGGAAATTTTTTATAGGAAAAATTTCAATAAAAAATTTTTTAAAGAAAAAATTTTAATAGAAAATTTTTAATAGAAACAATTTCGTAGAAAATTTTCATAGGAAAAATTTCAACAGAAAATTTTTAATAGAAAATTTTTTATAGAAAAATTTCAATAAAAAATGTTTTATAGAAAAACAAAAGAAAATTTTTTATAGAAAAAATTTCTAAAGAAAATGTTTTTTCGAAAAAAATTCAATAGAAAATTTTTTATAGGAAAAATTTCAATAGAAAGTTTTTTTTCCATTCAATTTTTTATAGAAAATATTTCAATAGGAAATTTTTTAAAGAAAAATTTTAATCAAAATTTTTGTAGAAAAAAAATTAAAAAAAAATAATTTGTATAGGAAAATTTCAATACAAAATTTTTCAAGAGAAAATTTGTTATAGAAAAAATTTCAAAAGAAAATTTTTTATAGAAAAAATTTCCAAGGAAAGTTTTTATAGAAAAAAATTCAAAAGAAAATTTTTCATAGAAAAAAATTTAATAGAAAATTCTAAAAGAAAATTTTTTTATAGAAAAACTTTAAATAGAAAAGTTTTTATATAAAAAATTTCAAAAGAAAATGTTTTATAGAAAACATTTCAATAGAATATTTTTATCAAAAAATTTCAATCCAAATTTTTTATAGGAAAATATTTCAATAGATAATTTGTTATAGGAAAAAATTTTAATAGAAAATTTTTTATATAAATATTATATATAAATTATAAATATAAATTTTTATAATTTATATAAATTTTTTATAGAAAAAATTTCAATAGAAAATTTTTTATAGAAAAATTTTCAATAGAAAATTTTTTATAGAAAAATTTCAACAGAAGATTTTTTATAGAAAAAATTTCAACAGAAATTTTTTAATAGAAAAAATTTCAATAGAAAATTTTCAATATATGAGAGAAACAACCTCTTCAAAAATGCAAATGTTAGAGAAAAAATCTATAAAAAAAAATCCCGCGATTTTTTTTTTATAGATTTTTTTCTCTAAATCTAAAATAATAGTTTAAATAAATTGTAATTTTAGCTGTTGACCAGTGTAATAGGACCTTGGCGATTATAGCAATTTCTTATTTCTTTCTTTTTGGTAAATTTTTCCATTTTAAATAAATATTTTTCGATTTTTTTCTTATATGAGAGAAACATCCTCTTCAAAAATGCAAATGTTAGAGAAAAAATCTATAAAAAAAAATCCCGCGATTTTTTTTTATAGATTTTTTTCTCTAAATCTAAAATAATAGTTTAAATAAAATGTAATTTTAGCTGTTGACCAGTGTAATAGGACCTTGGCGATTATAGCAATTTCTTATTTCTTTCTTTTTGGTAAATTTTTCCATTTTAAATAAATATTTTTCGATTTTTTTCTTACATTGTGATCTATATAACTCTAAAATCTTTGATCACACAAAAAACTCTTGTAAGCACGACTTAATGATCATTTTGTTTTTTATCCATTTATGTATTTTTCAACAAAATTGGATAAATAATTTTCAATATGGCAAAAATTTTCAATATGACAAAATATTACAAATTTTTTGGAAACAATTTGTAAAATAAAAATCTAAGAAAAAATTTGTTTTTGTGTTTTCGTACTAAGAGGTCCTAACCCCTTAAAAAAAGGTTAACTAAAAGTAATTTTAGCTGTTGACTAGTGTAATCTGAGCTCAACTACAAAGCACTTTTTTGATTGTTTTTAAATTATTTGTAAATTCAGCCTATTTCTCATATATTTAGCACGCTTTTGTATTGTAAAGGATATTTTTTTTAACTTTCATATAATTCTCAACCATTTTGTACAATTACATATTTATTTATATAAATATTTTTATAATTAGAGTAAACAAGAATTGTACTTAAGTTTATATTTTTTCGACACTTATCACAGATAATTGTGCCGGAAATAGACTTAAAATCTACCACTAGAGAACCCGTAATAGCTTTAGACTCTTCTTAACAACAGCAAAAACACTTTGCAACAAAATTTAGCTTTTTTAACACGGATGTTTTAAGTGCTCAAGTGGTGGCAAATACTAAACGGGCTACAACTACAAAGCAAAAGAAAAACTTGTACGGAAAAAAATGTAAGGAATTAAAAAAGAAAATCTGAGGAAAAAACGGAAAGAGGTTAAAAGATTTTAGCTCGTTAAAACGACAAATGTTGGCAATTAAATGTAATATTCGTTCTTTTTTTTTTCTTTAGTTCTTAGAATTTGCTGTTATGTAGTTGCTGTTAAGGATTTGTGTAAAATAAAAAGGATAATTATTTTAAACACACACTTACACATACTTACAACCACTAATGAAACTTTCTTCTCTTTCTTTTACTATCTCTCTTAGAGGAAATAACGTGCATGAGTGTTGGTTTTTTCCGTTTCCATGATTCTTTTCCTCAAGATTTTCTTGTAATTATTTTTTTCTTAAGATTTAAACATTATTTTAGTTAATTGCATTTTCTTTTTGTATAAATAAATGTTTTTCTTTACATGCTAAATGTTTAATTGCTTGTGACGTTGTATTAAGCCTTGATTTTTCTTTATATTCCTCTAAATTTCCATTTCCATTTATAAGTTTAAATTTCTTCTTTTGTAGTTTTTTTGTGCAATATTTCTCGGATCCAATAAATTTTCATTTTAATCAGTATAATTTTCATGTTCTCGTGTAATAAAACAAATTAGCAACAAAAATTGCAACTTGATATCTTTTAAAAATGTTCAAAATTAAAATTTACATTTTTCGTATTTATTTTGCATAAGATCGAGCAGCTTAAAATGTTTTTTTTTTTTTTTTAATAAATTTGAATAAGAAAGAAAAACATTTGTTATTATAAATTTAGAGAGAGGGGATTAATTGAGGATGTGTGTTTCGGTTGTGGTGGCGTAAAATTAGCAACAATTGACGTCAAATTTGAATAAAGTTTAATTGAAGACAATTGAGTATTAAAATCAGGTAAAACAACTAAAAGATAGTGGCTGGATGTTGTATTAAAAATACATTGAATGAAATGACAAATAAAATTAAAGAGTGTTCTAAAAAAAATATGCATTTACTATTATAGAAAAAATTTATCCATAGTGGAAGAAATAATTTATTTTTTGATCAAGTTAGTTTCTATAGATATGTCAGATACTATTATTTTAGAAATTATTAATTTTCAATAGTTATTTCAATCAAAATGGACTGCGAAAAAAAAGTTCGTGAAAATATAATTAAAACTTTTCAAAAAAATCCGTCATGGACTTTTAAAAAAATAGCTAAAAATTTGAAAGTTGACCCTCGTACGGTTTCTAATGCCATCAGACGGTATAAGGAAAACCTGAGCATTGAAAGAAAACCTGGATCAGGGAGGAAAAAAGGTCCTACAGATATTGGTAAGGCAAAAGAAGTCGAGCGACTCTTTCGAAGAGCGCCTAACGCTTCTTTAAGGAAAGCAGCTCGTACGGTGAAATGTTCTACGAATTTTGCACATAGAGTCAAAGCTTTTGCTGGACTGAAGACATACAAAGTCCAAAAGGTTCCAGATCGCAATGCTATAAAGAACTTAGAAGCAAAAAAACGAGCGAAAAAATTGAAGTCTGATTTTATAAAAAAATACACCTGTTGTGTGATGGATGATGAAACATACGTACTGGCAGACTTTTCTCAACTTCCTGGTCAAGATTTTTATGTTGCTGATAAACGGGGCAATGTTCGGCAAGAGTTTCGCACAAAAAAACAAACAAAATTCCCTAAGAAGTTTCTCGTGTGGCAAGCTATTTGCAGTTGTGGCAAAAGAAGTAAAGTATTTGTGGCATCTGGCACAATAAACACAGAAATTTATATAAAGGAGTGCCTACAAAAACGGTTGTTACCCTTTTTAAGAGAGCACAGAGTGACTACATTTTTTTGGCCCGATTTGGCATCATGCCATTATGGAAAAAAGGCACTTGAGTGGTACTCAAAGAATAATGTCATTTTTGTACCACGAGAGGCAAATCGACCTAACTGTCCAGAACTTCGGCCTGTGGAAAGGTATTGGGCTCTGGTAAAAAAGGAATTGAAGAACACAGGAAAGATTTCCAAGAACATGTCCGATTTTAAGCGCAGGTGGAACACATGCTCCAAAAAGGTATCAGAAGCAACTGTAAAATCTTTAATGGGAGGGTTTTCGAAAAAAGTCGATAATTTTGCAAAACCCGAGTACTAAGTAAACATTTTAATGCTAAATGATTTTGTATAATATGTCATTATATTTGCGTATTTTGTAGAGTTTTTATATTAAAAGGTTTGATTTTTATTTAAGAAAATCCAACTACAAATTTTATTTAGAGCACTCTTTAAGTACGAGGGTTGATATTTATGTTTAGAGACTAGCACTTTCCAGTCCTGTCTTCTACCAACTCAGATTCCAATAGTAAAGTTTTGTATTTTCGACAATTATTATACATATCGAGCCCTCAGATTAAAATAATCATAAACGACATTCCGTAAAATATCTCTTAAACTATTATAGATAATTCTAGTTTTACGATCGCCGAGAAACGATGGTAAGTTTTTGCCATTTTAAATTTTTTATAAAATTTAAAAAAATTAAAATTTTTCGATTTCGAAAAAATAATATTTTTTAAATTGCGATGTAAATAACTCTAAAACCGTCGATCTTTCTTTCTTCCCTAAGTAGTTTTTGAAAGAAAAAAAATCTTTTCGAAAGGTTTTTATTTGCAAAAGTTATACGGATCAATAGGTTTTACATACATTGTATTCAGCTTTGGCCCACTCTGGAGGACATTGTCCTAAAGATAGACATGATTTTAAAAATTGTTCTAAAACTCAAATTACTTTACTTAAGTGGTTTCTTCGAGGAAACTTGCATAAGTTCTTTCTTCTATATATAAATAGAAGTAGGCTTATAGCCAATAAGCTCTCGAACACTGGCCAACAATATAAAACTAGTTTTTTTATGTGTTATGGTGCCCTAAATACGACAACACCCGATTTTCATATTTTTTTTTATTTTTTTTTTTTCTAAAATTTAAGATTTTAATATTAAAAACGACTTATCCAATTTTTTTGAAAAATACATAAAACTAGGATTATTTCAAACAACATAAGCCTTACGCTATGAATATCCATCGATTTGTCGTGATTTTATTATAAACAAGTAAGAAAGTGCTATAGTCGGTCAAGCCCGACCATACGATACCCTTCACCACTAAGGTCAAAGGTGTTATTTTTCCTGTATAAAGACAAATATTTGCTTAATTTTGCCATCATACAAACATTTTCTCAAAACTTTTATATTTTAGCTGCTTCCGACATTTGGACTTATATGAGAGCTAGGGTCAAATGTGGACCGATTATCTCGAAATTTGGCAAATTGATTACAGTTGTTACAATTATTATTGTATGTAACAAATAAACTTAAAATTCCCATTACCTTCAGATTTACGAGCTTTTTTGTGATTTTTGTCTCATTTAGTGCGTTTTTAAAGAAAAGTTTGTATGGGAGCTATGGTCAAATGTGGACCGATTTTAACGAAATTTGATACAGTGATTTTAGTTGACATAAGCAGTATTTGATTTAAATTTTGCGACCTGTAGTTTGATTACAAGGTTTACATGGGGGCCAGTCAGACGGACGGTATACTATTGGTATACTAAAAGGTGGATCTAAGACAAATATTTCCATGCGTGTTCCAAGAGTGTTCTAAAAAATATGCATTTACTATTATAGAAAAAATTTATCCATAGTGCAAGAAATAATTTATTTTTTGATCAAGTTAGTTTCTATAGATATGTCAGATACTATTATTTTAGAAATTATTAATTTTCAATAGTTATTTCAATCAAAATTGACTGCGAAAAAAAACTTCGTGAAAATATAATTAAAACTTTTCAAAAAAATCCGTCATGGACTTTTAAAAAAATAGCTAAAAATTTGAAAGTTGACCCTCGAACGGTTTCTAATGCCATCAGACGGTATAAGGAAAACCTGAGCATTGAAAGAAAACCTGGATCAGGTAGGAAAAAAGGTCCTACAGATATTGGTAAGGCAAAAGAAGTCGAGCAACTCTTTCGAAGAGCGCCTAACACTTCTTTAAGAAAAGCATCTCGTACGGTGAAATGTTCTACGAATTTTGTACATAGAGTCAAAGCTTATGCTGGACTGAAGACATACAAAGTCCAAAAGGTTCCAGATCGCAATGCTATAAAGAACTTAGAAGCAAAAAAACGAGCGAAAAAATTGAAGTCTGATTTTATAAAAAAATACACCTGTTGTGTGATGGATGATGAAACATACGTACTGGCAGACTTTTCTCAACTTCCTGGTCAAGATTTTTATGTTGCTGATAAACGGGGCAATGTTCGGCAAGAGTTTCGCACAAAAAAACAAACAAAATTCCCTAAGAAGTTTCTCGTGTGGCAAGCTATTTGCAGTTGTGGCAAAAGAAGTAAAGTATTTGTGGCATCTGGCACAATAAACACAGAAATTTATATAAAGGAGTGCATACAAAAACGGTTGTTACCCTTTTTAAGAGAGCACAGAGTGACTACATTTTTTTGGCCTGATTTGGCATCATACCATTATGGAAAAAAGGCAATTGAGTGGTATTCAAAGAATAATGTAATTTTTGTACCACGAGAGGCAATCCACCTAACTGTCCAGAACTTCGGCCTGTAGAAAGGTATTGGGCTCTGCTAAAAAAGGAATTGAAGAACACAGGAAAGATTTCCAAGAACATGTCCGATTTTAAGCGCAGGTGGAACACATGCTCCAGAAAGGTATCAGAAGCAACTGTAAAATCTTTAATGGGAGGGTTTCCGAAAAAAGTCGATAATTTTGCTAAATGATTTTGTATAATATGTCATTATATTTGCGTATTTTGTAGAGTTTTTATATTAAAAGGTTTGATTTTTATTTAAGAAAATCCAACTACAAATTTTATTTAGAGCACTCTTTAAGTACGAGGGTTGATATTTATGTTTAGAGACTAGCACTTTCCAGTCCTGTCTTCTACCAACTCAGATTCCTATAGTAAAGTTTTGTATTTTCGACAATTATTATACATATCGAGCCCTCAGATTAAAATAATCATAAACGACATTCCGTAAAATATCTCTTAAACTATTAGAGATAATTCTAGTTTTACGATCGCCGAGAAACGATGGTAAGTTTTTGCCATTTTAAATTTTTTATAAAATTTAAAAAAATTAAAATTTTTCGATTTCGAAAAAATAATATTTTTTAAATTGCGATGTAAATAACTCTAAAACCGTCGATCAGAGAAAAAACTGGAGATAGTATAGTAAGCATATTTTTCTTTCTTCCCTAAGTAGTTTTTGAAAGTAAAAAAATCTTTTCGAAAGGTTTTTATTTCCAAAAGTTATACGGATCAATAGGTTTTACATACATTGTATTCAGCTTTGGCCCACTCTGGAGGATATTGTGCTAAAGATAGACATGATTTTAAAAATTGTTCTAAAACTCCAATTACTTTACTTAAGTGGTTTCTTCGAGGAAACTTGCATAAGTTCTTTCTTCTATATATAAATAGAAGTAAGCTTATAGCCAATTAGATCTCGAACACTGGCCAACAATATAAAACTAGTTTTTTATGTGTTATGGTGCCCTAAATACGACAACACCCGATTTTCATATTTTTTTTTTTGATTTTTTTTCTAAAATTTAAGATTTTAATATTAAAAACGACTTATCCAATTTTTTTGAAAAATACATAAAACTAGGATTATTTCAAACAACATAAGCCTTACGCTATGAATATCCATCGATTTGTCGTGATTTTATTATAAACAAGTAAGAAAGTGCTATAGTCGGTCAAGCCCGACCATACGATACCCTTCACCACTAAGGTCAAAGGTGTTATTTTTCCTGTATAAAGACAAATATTTGCTTAATTTTGCCATCATACAAACATTTTCTCAAAACTTATATATTTAAGCTGCTTCCGACATTTGGACTTATATGAGAGCTAGGGTCAAATGTGGACCGATTATCTCGAAATTTGGCAAATTGATTACAGTTGTTACAATTATAATTGTATGTAACAAATAAACTTAAAATTCCCATTATATTCAGATTTACGAGCTTTTTAGTGATTTTTGTCTCATTTAGTGCGTTTTTAAAGAAAAGTTTGTATGGGAGCTATGGTCAAATGTGGACCGATTTTAACGAAATTTGATACAGTGATTTTAGTTGACATAAGCAGTATTTGTTTTAAATTTCATGAAAAAATATTGATATTTGTGGCCAATATAGCAATTCCGGGAAGTGGGACCTATGGGAGGTACCATAAATAATGGACCAATTTTGACCAATTTCAATAGCCATGGTCCCATTATCAAAAAAATGATCTGTGCCAAATTTCATTAAATTGTCTTTAGAATTGCGACCTGTAGTTTGATTACAAGGTTTACATGGGGGTCCAGCCAGACGGACGGATGGACGGACATCGCTAAATCGACTCAGAAAGTGATTCTAATCCTATTGGTATACTAAAAGGTGGATCTAAGACAAATATTTCCATGCGTTACATACATCAGCACAAATTTATAATACCCTTTCCACCTATGGTGGTGAAGGGTATAAAAAGTGGTGTACCACATTTCCGGCACATTTATCTTAAATCCCTTTAATAGGATTTAAAATATTTCTCAAATATCTCCGAAATTGTAGGTTTAATATTTCTCTGAAACGGATCCGTGGAAGTACAACACATGTATTATGTGGAAGGCAATCTAAAAACTAATTGGTATACCACATTACCCGAACTAAACAAAAAATTTTAAATAAATGTAATTTCATTAGTAAAATGGAATTGTTCATTTTAAATTCTTCACTTATCTTTTAAAATCAAATTCCTCAACATCCCAACAAAAACAAACTGATTAAAAAAAAACATCCTTGAGAGTAAATTTCATAGAAATTTAAATTTTCTTCTCATAATTTCTCTTAAAATTTCCATTTTTGTTGGGTTAAATTTGCATTAAAATGCAAAAAAAAAACATTAAATAAAATTGAATATTCTTTAAATGAAATAATTCTTTATTTATAAAGGACACAAACTTTAAGGAGAGAAAATTGAAATACAAATAAAAAATCTGTTTGATCACAAACCATGACAATATTTTTAAGTATGAATAATATAAATAAATAAATTCAACTTCAATATAAAATCTTTAAAATTCATAAAAAGGGGTCGTTTTGCTTGAAATAACCCAAATCTCATAGCAAAACTCTAGAAATAAAATTTTAAAGTTTAAGAAATTTTTAAACATAAAAAATTAAACATTTTCCCAAAATTGTTTCAAAATTTAAATTTGTTTTTATTTTACTTTTTGGCTTTAACCCACCTGTACTCTGGCTTCCGTTAGATTTATTTTCATGGCTAAATCTTCACGTGTGAAAACATCCGGATAATGTGTTTGGGCAAATGCAGTCTCTAGTTCTTCCAGCTTTGGATAAGAAAAAGAAGCGAAAAGGGAAAGCATAATTTTAGCAAGAGTAAAATAGTTTTAGCTAAAGTTTTTCATAAATATTTGAAAAGCAATAAACAATTTCTACCTGTTGTAGGGTGAATGTTGTGCGATTTCTTCTTTGCTTGCGACGCACAAATGTTTCATCATGAATGGCAGGATGGTAGGAGTAACTGGTATCTGGAAGAGAAAAAAAAAGAAATTTAAAAAAATATAGAAGAATTTTTCAATTAAATAAAAAAGTGCTTTTTATGCTAAAAAGTACTATTTTTCAAAAAGGTACTTTTAATTCTTAAAGGTACTTTTTATTATAAAAAAGATAAAAAGTACTTTTGATAAAAAGCATTTCAGTACAAAATTTTTTCATAAAAACAAAAATTCAATAAAATTTTTTTTTAAAAAAACTTTTAATGGAAAAATTTTTATAGAAAAATTTTAATAGAAAATTTTTAATAGAAAAAATTAAAAACGAAAATTTTTTATTTTGAAAAAATTTCACGAAAATTTTTTTTAGAAAAAAATTTCAATGAAAATTTTATAAAAAAAATTTCATTGAAAATTTTATAAAAAAAAATTTCAATGAAAATTTTATAAAAAAACATTTCAATGAAAATTTTATAAAAAAAAAAAATTAATAAAAATTTTATAAAAAAAAATTTCAATGAAAATTTTATAAAAAAAAAATTTCAATGAAAATTTTATAAAAAAAATTTCAATAAAATTTTTAATATAAAAAAGTCTATGAAAAACTTGTCATAGAAAAAATGTCAATAAAAATCTTTTTTACCGAAAAAAATCAGTAGGAAATTTTTTATAGAAAAAATTTCAATAGAAAATTTTTTAATAGAAAAACTTTCAATAGAAAATTTTTTATAGAAAAAATCTCAATAGAATTTTTTTTTATATAAAAAGATTCAATAAAAAACTTTTTATAGAAAAAACATAATTAGAAAATTTTTCTAAACATTTTTTCTAGAAAAATTTTAATGAAATTTTCTATTGAAAAAATTTGAATATAAAATTAATATAGAAAAAATTTCAACAAACATTTGTTAAAGAAAAAATTTCATTAGAACATTTTTTTTAGAAAAAATTTCAATAGAAAATTTTTTTATAACAAAAAAATTTAAAAGAATTTTTTTTTATAGAAAAATTTCAATGGAATATTTTTTGTAGAAGAATTTTCAATAGAAATTTCAATTGAAAAATTTTTAAAGAAAAAATTTCAATAAAAAATTTTATAGAAAAAATTTCAATAGAAAGTTTTTTATAGCAAAGTTTCAATAGAAAATTTTGTTATAGAAAAAATTTCAATTGAAAATTTTTTTACAGAAAAAAATTTAATTAAACAAAAATTTTTTTGTATAAAAAATTTCAGTAGAAAATTTTTTAAAAAAAACTTTTTTTTATATTAATTATTTCAATAGAAAATTTGTTAAAAGAAAAAATTTCTATAGAAAAGTTTTTATACAAAAAATTTCAATAGAAAATTTTTTCTAAAAAAAAAATTTATAGAAATTTTTTGATAAAAAAAATTTCAATAGAAATTTTTTTGTAAAAAAAATTTCAATATAAAATTTAATATAGAAAAAATTTCAATAGAAAATTTTTTATAACAAAAAAATTTAATAGAATTTTTTTTTTTATAGCAAAATTTCAATGGAATATTTTTTGTTGAAGAATTTTCAATAGAAATTTCAATTGAAAAATTTTTAAAGAAAAAATTTCAATAAAAAATTTTATAGAAAAAATTTCAATAGAAAGTTTTTTATAGCAAAGTTTCAATAGAAAATTTTGTTATAGAAAAAATTTCAATTGAAAAAAATTCAATTTATACAAAAAAATTTCAAAAATTTTTTTGTATAAAAAATTTCAGTAGAAAATTTTTTTAAAAAAACTTTTTTTTATATTAATTATATCAATAGAAAATTTGTTAAAAGAAAAAATTTCTATAGAAAATTTTTTCTAAAAAATTTTCTAAAAAAAATTTCAATAGAAATTTTTTTATAGAAAAAATTTTAATAGAATTTTTTTTGTAAAAAAAATTTCAATATAAAATTTAATATAGAAAAAAATTTCAATAGAAAATTTTTATCGAAAAAATTTTAATAAAAAATTATTTATAGAAAAAATTTCATTAGAAATTTTTTTTATAGAAAAAATTTCAATAGAAAATTTTTTTATAATAAAAAAAATAATAGAAATTTTTTTATAGCAAAAATTTCAATAAAAAATTTTTTTTAGAAAAAACTTTAATAGAAAATTTTTCTAAAAATTTTGATGAAAATTTTTATAAAAAAAATTCTAATGAAATTTTTTATAAAAGAATATTTTTTAAAGAAGAAATTTCAATACTAAATTTGTTTAAAGAAAAAATTTTAATTAAAAAATTTTTAAAGAAAAAATTTTAATAAAAGATTTGATAGAAAAAAATCCAATAGAAAATTTTTTATAGAAAAAATTTCAATAGAAAATTTTTTATAGAAAAAAATTCAATAGAAAATTTTTTATGAAAAAAATTCAAATAGAAAATTTTTTTATAAAAAAAAGATGAATAAAAAAATTTTTTATAGAAAAAGTTTAAATAAAAATTGTTTATAGAGAAAATTTCAATAAAAAATTTTTTATAGAAAAAATTTTAGCAGAAAATTTTTTTATGAAAAATATTTGAACATAAAATTTTTAAAAGAAAACATTTCAATAGAAAATTTTTTATACAAACAATTTTAATAGAAAATTTTTTCATTTTTTCAAAAATTTGACTAAAAAATTTCAATAGAAAGAAATTCAACAAAAAATCTGTTATGGAAAAAATTTCAATAGAAAATTTTTTATAGAAAAAAATTCAGTAGAAAATTTTCTATAGAAAAATTCCAATAGAAAATTTTTTATAGAACAAAGTTCAATAGAACATTTTTTATAACAAAAATTTCAATAATATATTATTTTTTTACAAAAATTTCAATAAAAGATTTTTTAAAGAAAAAATTTGAATAGAAAAAATTTTAGTAAAAATTTTTTATAGAAAAATTTCAATAGAAAATTTTTTATAGAAAAATTTTAATAGAAAATTTTTTATTAGAAAATTTTTTATTAAAAAAATTTTAAATAGAAAATTTTTGTTAGAAAAAATTTTAATAGAAAATTTTTGATAGAAAAAATTTCGATAAAAAATTTTTTGTAGAAAAATTTCAATAGAAAATTTTTGAAAGAAAAAATTTCTATATAAAATTTTTAATAGAAAAAATTCCAATAAAAAATTGTTTATAGAAAAAATTTCAGTGGAAAAGTTTCAATGGAAAATTTTTTATAGAAAAAATTTCAATATAAAATTTTTTATAGAAAAAATTTCAATATAAAATTTTTTATAGAAAAAATTTCAATATAAATTTTTTTATAGAAAAAATTTCAATATAAAATATTTTATAGAAAAAATTTCAATATAAAATATTTTATAGAAAAAATTACAATAGAAAATTTTTTTCTACAAAAAATTTCAATAGAAAATTTTTTATAGAAAAAATTTCAATAGAAAATTTTTTATAGAAAAAATTTCAATAGAAAATTTTTTATAGAAAAAATTTCAATAGAAAATTTTTTATAGAATAAATTTCAATAGAAAATTTTTT
Source organism: Stomorhina lunata (assembly GCA_933228675.1). Lineage (NCBI taxonomy): Eukaryota > Metazoa > Arthropoda > Insecta > Diptera > Rhiniidae > Stomorhina > Stomorhina lunata. The sequence goes on along the minus strand of OW121741.1, from coordinate 134,456,982 downwards.
ATAGAAAAAATTTTAATAGAAAATTTTTTATAGAAAAAATTTCAATAGAAAATTTTTTATAGAAAAAATTTCAATAGAAAATTTTTTATAGAAAAAATTTTAATAGAAATTTTTTTAAAAAAAATTTCAATAGAAAATTTTTTATAGAAAAAATTTCAATAGAAAATTTTTTATAGAAAAAATTTCAATAGAATATTTTTTATAGAAAAATTTCAATAGAAAATTTTTTATAGAAAAAATTTCAATAGAATATTTTTTATAGAAAAATTTCAATAGAAAATTTTTTATAGAAAAAATTTCAATAGAAAATTTTTTATAGAAAAGATTTCAATAGAAAATTTTTTATAGAAAAAATTTCAATAGAAAATTTTTTATAGAATAAATTTCAATAGAAAATTTTTTATAGAAAAAATTTCAATAGAAAATTTTTTATAGAAAAAATTTCAATAGAAAATTTTTTATAGAAAAAATTTCAATAGAAAATTTTTTATAGAAAAAATTTCAATAGAAAATTTTTTATACAAAAAACTTCAATAGAAAATTTTTTATACAAAAAATTTCAATAGAAAATTTTTTATAGAAAAAATTTCAATAGAAAATTTTTTATAGAAAAAATTTCAATAGAAAATTTTTTATAGAAACAATTTCAATAGAAAATTTTTTTATAGAAAAAATTTCAATAGAAAATTTTTTATAGAAAAAATTTCAATAGAAATTTTTTTATAGAAAAAATTTCAATAGAAAAGTTTTTATAGAAAATGTATAAAAAAATTTTAATTGGAAATTTTTTAATAGAATAAATTTCAATAGAAAATTTTTTATAGAAAAAATTTAAACAAAAAATGTTATCTAGAAAAAGTTTCAATAGAAATTTTTTATAAAACTCCAATAGAAAATTCCTTGTAGATATAATTGCAATAGAAATTTTTTTATAGAAAAAATTTCAAAAACAAATTTTTTATAGAAAAAATTTCAATGGAATTTTTTTTTAGAAAAAATTTTAGTAGAGATTTTTTTATTGAAAATTTTTAAAAGAAAAAATTTCAGTTGAAAATTTTTTATAGAAAGAATTTCAATAGAAAATTTTTTATGGAAAAAATTTTTATAGAAAATGTTTTATGGAAGAAATTTTTATAGAAAATATTTCACTAGAAAAATTTTTTATAGCAAAAATTTTACTAAAAAATTTCAATAAAAAATGTTTATGGAAAAAATTTCACTAGAAAATTTTTTATAGAAAAAATTTCAAAAGAAAATTTTGATAGAAAAATTTTCAATAGAAAATTTTTCAAAGAAAAAATGTCAACATAAAATTTTATTATCGACTTAGGGTTAAAAACTTAGCAATTAAATAAATTAATATATTCTACTCTTTCTTTAGTTAAAATATAACTCATTAATTGTTTTATTAATTATTAACAACTTAAGGAATTTTAATAATTTAAAACAATTTATATAAATATATAAAGAATTTTTCAATGAAAAGAATTCATGAAGTTATGTACAGACGATTTAGGCCTTATTTTAGATTAAATAAAATCTAAAAAGTGAAAAGGATAACTTTCGAACCTTCAAAGGAATCGCCCGTACTACAAACTCAAAGGATAGAGCCTTGATAGGCAAAGCTGTTGGCAAACTAACAGTATTACTGCGCATTAAAGGATCCCCAGGGACATAGAGAAAGCGCCGGCATATTTTGAATTTAGTTTAATGTGTTTTGTTGTCTTAATTCTTAACTCAAGAATGTAAGGGTATGACGATGATGATGATGATGAAGTTGATGTTGACTGACTAACAATAACTGAAAGAAGGTTTGGGGCGAAAGTCAAAGGAGTTAAAAGTAGCGTCTGCTAATGGAAGCCAACAAAGAAAACAAATACAAAAATATGGAAAAAGCAATGGCCGTTTATTTTGTAAAGTAGGTTATACAATAATAAATACTAATACTAATAAAACAAACTAAGACACTCATACTTTAGCAGAAATATTTTGGTGAGAGTCCTTGTGAGTGTTTGGAAAATATATAAAAGCTCTAATCCGATTATATTTAACAGAAAATTACAAAAGTACACAAACAACATTAAAAGCGGCAGCAAAGTCCTGCTATAATCAACAGCAACAACATCAGCAATTGTATCCTTTTAAGGTTTTTGCTCTTCTGGTTGTTGTTGGTATCAAGTTATCCTGCCTTTTGCCAAGTTTATGGTTGACTTCCTTTTTGGTGTAAGCATTTCCATTTGTTCATTCGTTTTTTACTGCTTTTGAAAAGAAAAAAAAAACAACATAACTAGAATAATTTTCCAGCTTAACAAGAAAACGAGAAAATTAAAATTAAATTTTGCAATTTGTAACTCATTATTTATTTAAAACAAATTGAAAATTAATTTCGCATAGAGTCAAAAATTTTTGTTGTAAGTAACAAAAAAGTTGTGAAATTTTATATTTATGGAGAGAAGACAAAAAAACATAAATGAATAATACAATGATGATAGGATGGACGGAAATGAAAGGACCTATTCTAGAGATAGAGGGAAAGGGGGAAACTTTTGATGAAATACAAATGTTAACACTCTCTTTTTTTTGTATAAAAAGTTTATAATTGTTTTTGTAGTTGTTGTTATGTAGCAGCATAATATATTTTTAATCATGTTTAAGGATATAATGAAAGGCCTAAGGTCAATTTGATATCATGGTCATTGTAGTAAGGAGACATACAAACACACACATACATAGTTGTATATATACATAAATTATGTTTTCTTTATTTATTTACACATTCATTTGCAGGACAACATCATTATTATCATTACTTGAATATAAGGCATTCATATGTATGTGTCTGCCCCCATCAATGTAAATATGTGTGAGTGTGTGTGTATTAATGAAATTTATACAAATTTTTGTTCGGATATAAAATAAAGTGATGAAAATGTGATGATTTAATTATTTGCAAATAAAACTGAAGCAACTTCAAACAAACAAAAAAAACACAAATAAAATTTTAATTCTCGTATTGGAGAATTTTTATTAAATCAAAAAGTAAAGCATAATTTTTGGCGCAGTTGAGAAAGCGCCAAGAGCAATTGAAGCCATCCATTACTTAATAAATAAAATATTTTAATATAAATTATTACAAATATTAAATTAATTGAAATTTGTTGCCTTAAACATAAAAGGTTTGGGGGAAAGGATAACGACAGACATAAGAACGGATATACGGAAGGATAAATCGATAGAAAAACAAATAGAAAGAATCCAAAATTTGACTGTTTAAAAAGGTTTTTGCTTTTGAATTTTTGTTAATTTATTTTATACTTTAAAATTTTTGTCTATAATATAAAAAATTTTCTATTGAAATTTTTTCTATAAAAAAAAAAGAAATTTCAATAACAAATTTTACTGAAATTTTTTTTGTACAAAATTTCAATTGAAATTTTTTCTATAAAAAAATTGATTATTGAAATTATTTTCAATAAAAAAATTTCTATTGAAATTTTTTCTATAAAAAGTTTCTACTGAAATTTTTTCTATAAAAAATTTCTATCGAAATTTTTTTTATAAAAAATTTCTATTGAAATTTTCTATAAAAATTTCTATTAAATTTTTATTTAAAATTATTCTATAAAAATATTTTCTTATAAAAAAGTTTCTATTAAAATTTTTTCTACAAAAATTTCTATTAAAATTTTTTCTACAAAAATTTCTATTGAAATTTTTTCTATAAAAAATTTCTATTGAAATTTTTCTATAAAAATTTCTATTAAATTTTTATTTAAAATTATTCTATAAAAATTTTTTCTTATAAAAAAGTTTCTATTAAAATTTTTTCTACAAAATTTTCTTTTACAATTTTTTCTATAAAAAGCTTGCTTCTATAATTTTTACTGTAATTTTTTTTTTATAAAACTTGTATTAAATTTGCTTTTTATTTTTTTCTTTTGCAATTTTTACCTTCAAAATTTGTTCTATAAAAAATTTTTTTGCTTTAAAAATATTTCTGTTAAAAAATGTTCTATTGAAATATTTTCTATTAAAATTTTTTCTATAAAACATTTCCTTTAGAAATGTTTTCTATTAAAAGTTTTCTATAAACAATTTTCTATAGAAATTTTTGCTAGTAAATTTTTACTGAAATTTTTTGTATAAAAAATTTTCGATTAAAATTTGTTCTACAAAAAAGTTTTTATTGAAATTTTTCTATAAAAAGTTTCTATTGAAATTTTTTCTAAAAAAATTTTCGATCGGAATTTTTTCTGTTAATAATTTTCTTTTGAAAGTTTTTCTATAAAAAATTGTCAATTGAAATTTTTTCCTGGTAAAAAATTTCTCTTGAAATTTGAAATTTTTTTCTATAAAATATTTTCTTTAAAAATTTTTTCTGAAAAATTTCTATTCAAATGTTTTCTATAACAACCTTTTCTTTAAGTTTCTCTAATATTGTTTTCTATTTTAATTTTTTCTAAAAAAAAGCAATTTTTTTTGAAAAAATTTTCTATTGTATTTTTTTCTATATAAAATTTTTTATTGAAATTTTTTCTTTAATAAATTTTCTATTGAAATTTTTACTATAAATTTTTTTTTATTGAAGTCTAAAAAAAAGCAATTTTTTTAGAAAAAATTTTCTATTGTATTTTTTTCTATATAAAATTTTTTATTGAAATTTTTTCTTTAAAAAATTTTCTATTGAAATTTTTACTATAAATTTTTTTTTATTTTTTATTTTCTAAAAAAAAGCAATTTTTTTAGAAAAAATTTTCTATTGTATTTTTTTCTATATAAAATTTTTTATTGAAATTTTTTCTTTAAAAAATTTTCTATTGAAATTTTTACTATAAATTTTTTTTCATTGAAGTCTAAAAAAAAGCAATTTTTTTAGAAAAAATTTTCTATTGTATTTTTTTCTATATAAAATTTTTTTATTGAAATTTTTTCTTTAAAAAATTTTCTATTGAAATTTTTACTATAAATTTTTTTTTATTGAAGTTGTCTTCTGAAATTTTTTCTATAAGAAATTTTCTGTTGAAATTTGAAATTTTTTTCTAAAAAATTTCTATTCAAATTTTTTCTATAAAAAACGTTTTTTTTAAAAATTTTCTCTAATATTGTTCTTTTGAAATTTTTTCAATAAAAAAATAGATTGTAATTAAAAAAAATTCTATTGAGATTTTTTCTATGGAAAAATTTTTAATTGAGATTTTTTTTTTTTGTAAAAAATTTTCTATTGGAATTTTTTCTGTAAAAAATTTTCTATTAAAATTTTTTCTATTGAAATTTTCTCTCTTAAAATTTTTCTTTTGAAATGTTTGCTAAAAAAAATTGTCTATTGAAATTTTTTCTATCAAAAATTTTCTAATGAAGTTTTTTCTGTAAAAACTTTTCTATTTACATGTTTTCTATAAAATATTTTCTTTCTATAACAAACTTTTCTTTTAAAATTTTTCTCGAATTTAGAAATTTTTACTATCAAATTTTTATAAAAAATTTCCTATTGAAATTTTGGTATAAAAAATTTTCTATTGAAATTTTTATATAAAAAGTTTTCAAATGAAATTTTTTCTACAAAAAAATTGTAATTGACTACAATTTTTTTTATCAAAAATTTTCTTTTGAAATTTGTTTTTACAAAAATTTTATATTGAATTTTTTTTTACAAAAATTTTATATTGAAATTTTTTCTATTTAAATTTTCTATTAAAACTTCTCTCTAAAAATTTGGTTTGGATAATTTTCCTTTAAAAAAAATTTTGATTAAAAATTTTCTTTTGAAATTTAAGCTAAAAAGATCCTATCGAAATTTCTTCTAGATAAATTTTCCTATTTAAAATTTTTTTCTATAACAAAATTTTCTTTTAATATTTTTTTTTTTAATTTTATTTTATAAAAAATGTTGTATTGTAAATTTTTCTATAAAAAATTTTAACTGAAAATAATGTTTCTTTTAAAATATAGAAAGTACCTTGTAACATAAAAAGTATCTTTTAAAATCAAAAGTACCTTTTAGTATTAAAACTTCCTTCTATAGCTTAAAATTAGTTGAAAAATATTTTATGTCTCCTGACTTGAATTATTCAATTTTCCTCTTTTTCTTTTTTGTCCTGTGACCACCAGACATTAAAACAATAATCCGCTTAACCAATTTTATTTCGGTGATTCAATAAATGTTTAAAAAAGGGCTTTATTCAAAATGTATTACTGTCATTTGCAATCAAAAACTCATGAAATATTAAAGATATTCAAAAAATATACAAATTTTGATTGAAAATTTAAAACATTTTTGTAGATTAAATTAAGTTTTTATATTAAATTTAAAAATATAAATATTTGAAATATATTAGATTTGAATAAAATTGCTTGTAGAACTCTCCAATGAATAAAAATTTTTAAATAAAAGTCCTTATTATCTTAGTTGAAGGTTTATTTGATTATCCTGTTAGCTCAAATTAATATTATTAAGTCTATCAATATTTATTTATGCTAATTTATTTATACTCAATTTCGTTGTGTAATTAAGACATCTACCCATCCATTTACACTTTTACACATATCACCCAAATAAAAAAAAAATAACTGAGTCCTTTGTCATCACAAATGAGTCAAGTGTTATTAGAGTCCTTGTGTCAACTGGGTAATTATCACAAATTAAGTTTTCCAACATCCAAATCCCCGACCAACACATGTTTCGACAATAATTATAACAATGTAATGAAGTTGCTAATGATCATTATTGGCTAGTAATGAAGATAATAATGCCACAGGTCACAAAGAACATCCCTTATACATATACGAGAAAAAGACAAATACACAGACAGTCATGCTAATTTTTGATAATGAATTTGTTATAGAAGATTGAAAGGGAGGGTAGGGGAAGGCATACACATTACTATTTAGATTCTTATATGTTCAATAATTTAACACAATGGTTTAGTTACTCTTAACATGTAGATACAACAAAGAAATCGAAATCTTTGCTGCCACTTAAAAATTGTACTAAAGTACATTACAAATCAAACTTCAAAACCTTAAAATCCTTTAGAACCAGGACACACATACATATACATACATTCATAGTTACAGGTTCTGGTGTATCAAACAAACCGCACTTGTCAAGAAGACAAGGATTAACAAATCCATACAAACATAAATATCTATATCTATGTATGTATTTGCAAAACTGAATCATGCTACAATCCGACAGACAGACATACAAACATACACACTCACACTAAAGACTTTTTTGCCTAATAAAACCAAGAAACTCCCCTTTTCTAAATAGAAAACTTCGGAAAAAGGGTGTTAAATGTTCAAGCACTCAAACACACATTTACACGTTAGAAAATCTATCACAATTAGGATAATGATGTAGAAATCATTGAAGATGATTATGATGTTATTTGACGATGAACGAACCAACTGAGAACAACCCTTAAAAAGTCAATAGTCAAGCACTACTTAAGAGTTCTTTTCAAAAGTATTTCTTTTACTTTTACCAATACACTTGAAATTTGTTACATCCTTTACCACTACGAAGTATTGTATGAAAAAGGATATTGACTTTCCTGTTGCCTTATTTTGCCAGTTACGTTATAGATTCCAAATAGATGCTTAAGTGTGCGAGTAGATGATTATAATGAAAGATAATTCAATTTTCAGACATTTGGTTTAATGTTAAAACCATCATTAAAGGATTTTTTTTGCTCATTCCTGATAAAATGTTTCTTCTCTTGGTTCTTTACGATTTCCTTTACGTTTTGCTTCTTTTAAATTTCCCAAACCACTTTCTCAGTAATCACAGATCATTATGAATCATCATTATACTCTTAAACGATAATTTTATTATGATAAAGAACTTTATCTTGAGTGAAAAGTGAAGAATTGAAAATATTTGTTTTTTATCGAATTTCTTTAATAGTAACAATTTTTTGTAGTTTTTATGCTAAATAGTACTTTTTTAACTAAAAGTTACTTTTTATGCTAAAAGGTACTTTTTATACTAAAAGGTACTTTTTATACTAAAAGGTACTTTTTATACTAAAAGGTACTTTTTATACTAAAAGGTACTTTTTATACTAAAAGGTACTTTTTATACTAAAAGGTACTTTTTATACTAAAAGGTACTTTTTATACTAAAAGGTACTTTTTATACTAAAAGGTACTTTTTACACTAAAAGGTACTTTTTATACTAAAAGGTACTTTTTATACTAAAAGGTACTTTTTATACTAAAAGGTACTTTTTATACTAAAAGGTACTTTTTATACTAAAAGGTACTTTTTATACTAAAAGGTACTTTTTATACTAAAAGGTACTTTTTATACTAAAAGGTACTTTTTATACTAAAAGGTACTTTTTATACTAAAAGAGAGTTTTTATATTAAAAGTACTTTTTATACTAAAGGTACTTTTTATACTAAAAAGTATTTTTTATACTAAAAAGTACTTTTTATACTAAAAGGTACTATTTATACTAAAAGGTACTTTTTATACTAAAAGGTACTTTTTATACTAAAAGGTACTTTTTATACTAAAAGGTACTTTTTATACTAAAAGGTTCTTTTTATACTAAAAGGTACTTTTTATACTAAAAGGTACTTTTTATACTAAAAGGTACTTTTTATACTAAAAGGTACTTTTTATACTAAAAGGTACTTTTTATACTAAAAGATACTTTTTATACTAAAAGGTACTTTTTATACTAAAAGGTACTTTTTATACTAAAAGGTACTTTTTATACTAAAAGGTACTTTTTATACTAAAAGGTACTTTTTATACTAAAAGGTACTTTTTATACTAAAAGGTACTTTTTATACTAAAAGGTACTTTTTATACTAAAAGGTACTTTTTATACTAAAAGGTACTTTTTATACTAAAAGGTACTTTTTATACTAAAAGGTACTTTTTATACTAAAAGGTACTTTTTATACTAAAAGGTACTTTTTATACTAAAAGGTACTTTTTATACTGAAAGGTACTTTTTATATAAAAGTTTAAAGTATTTTTGTATGGAAAAATTTTCTTTTAAAATATTTTGCTATAAAAAAATTTTCGTTAAAAATATTTTTCTATAGAAAAATTTACTTTAAAAATATTTTTCTATAGAAAAATTTTCGTTAAAAATAATTTTCTATAGAAAAATTTTTATTAAACATATTTTTCTATAGAAAATTTTTCGTTAAAAATATTTTTGTATAGAAAAATTTTCGTTAAAAATATTTTTCTATAGAAAAATATTCGTTAAAAATATTTTTCTACAGTAAAATTTTCGTTAAAAATTTTGTCTATAGAAAAATTTTCGTTAAAAATTTTTTCTATAGAAAAATTTACGTTAAAAATATTTTTCTAAAGAAAAATTTGCGTTAAAAATATTTTTCTATGGAAAAATTTTCTTGAAAAATATTTTTCTATGGAAAAATTTTCTTGAAAAATATTTTTCTATAGAAAAATTTTCGTTAGAAATATTTTTCTGTAGAAAAATTTTCGTTAGAAATATTTTTCTGTAGAAAAATTTTCGTTAAAAATATTTTTCTAGAGAAAAATTTTCGTTAAAAATATATTTCTAGAGAAAAATTTTCGTTAAAAATATTTTTCTATAGAAAAATTTTCGTTAAAAACATTTTTCTATAGAAACATTTTAGTGAAAAATATTTTTCTATAGACAAAATTTTCCCAAAAATATTTTTCTATAGAAAAATTTTCCTAAAAAATATTTTTCTATAGAAAAATTTTCGTTAACATTTTTGGCTTTTGAAAAATTTTCGTTAAAAATTTTTTTCTTTTGAAAAATTTTGTTTCTTTTGAAAGTATTTTGCTATAGAAAACTTTCGTAAAAATTTTTTTCTATAGAAAAATTTTGGTTCAAATTTTTTTTCTTTTGAAAAATTTTAGTTAAAAACTTTTTTCTTTTGAAAAATTTCCGTTAAAAATTTTTTTCTTTTGAAAAATTTTCGCTAAAAATTTGTTTCTTTTGAAAGTATTTTTCTATAGAAAAAATTTCTTTTGAAAAATTTTCGTTTACATTTTTGGCTTTTAAAAAATTTGCGTTAAAAATTTTTTTCTTTTGAAAAATTTTCGTTAAACATTTTCTTCTTTTAAAATATTTTCGTTAAGAATTTGTTTCTTTTGAAAGTATTTTTCTATAGAAAAACTTTCATTAAAAATATTTTTCTCTAGAAAAATTTTCCTTTATTTTTTTATAGAAAAATATTTTTTTTCATAGAAAAATATTTTTTTTATAGAAAAATATTTTTCTGTATAAAAATTTTCGTTGAAAATGTTTTTCTTTAGAAAAATTTTCATTAAAAATATTTTTATATAGAAAAATTTTCGTTAAAAAATTTTTGTTTAAAACAGTTTTTATATTAAACTCTTTTATTTTAATCATATATAAATCTTTTAGAAATTCCTTCTAAAAATAAAGAAGAAAACTATTTATTCAATTGCGTCTTAAGCAAGTGCTAATAAATCTCATTAATAAATTGCAAAATTTTTTGATACCCAAAGACATCAGATTTCAGAAAATATGAATTTGACTTTCATTTTTCGCAATCATAAATAATTTATTTTGATAACTGTCTCTTAAGAGAAATATTATCCCTATAAAGGAAGAAAATACAATGAATAAATTAATGTTAATTCCATATGTATGTGCATGTGTAAGAGTGTCTAGATAAATAAGATTTACTAACTAAAACACCTTAAGTGAAATTTAATCTTAACGAATAGTTTTAGGGAAAATACACCAACAGACACTACATACATACATTTATGCATGTGTATAAGTGATGTATAAGCAAAGGATAATTGAAAGACTGACTGTTACACATGTGTGTAGGCAAGTAGGAGGAAAGTGGGAATGTATTTAGTAAATGCTTGGTTGGAGACCATTAAAGGAAACTCGAGTCAAGAGCCATAATGTGCACAAAAATACTTATAAATGTAAATAATACATAAATAATTTCACTAATACAGATATGAATAAGTATATAAATGTATAGCTAAAAATTCACTTACTTAAAAGGAGATGGGATTCGTATTAATGCTTATATTTATTAGAGGACATACGATAACTCACTCAACTCTTAAGTTCAAGAACATTTACTACTTGCAAATATCCTTCAGAGAAACACAGACAACAGTTGTCGGTTATTAGTGTTAGTCTATAGGAGTTTGGTTGTGAGTATGAGTAATAAACTACTAATCGCATTATCTAAGTGTAGAAATATGCAGTTACTTGTAAATATTAGTTTTGCACTCATCTACTAATAGTTTCTTAATTCTAGAGCAGTGGTGGGCACTAACATATATGCATATACACAGGTGACTGCAGATAATTTGATTAAATTTGTTAGAGATAGTTTGTAAAAAAACTACATCCAAAGCATTTTTATGCTTTTTAGAAAAAATGTATGTCGGCTTTACTTTTTTATAACTAGCAAATAAATTCTTTGCCCCTGACTGTTCTAGAGTTACACTAGAATTCATTTGTGTTTCTAACTTCTTTCAAATTTGTTGAAAAATAAAGTCAATATTCCTGAAATCGTGTTAGTAATAAATATTTTATAGATTAAATCTTTACTATAAAATTTTCATAAAACACTTCAAATACTTAAATCCATTACAATGAGTATTTTAGTAACAATTTTCATTAAATTAAGCTTGTAATGTAAATATTTAACAAAATTGTAACGTTTCATATGAATAAATTTTTTCCCTTTTAAATGATGCCTAATTTTAGCACTTTTCGAATTATCTAAAAAATTAAATTTATTTAAATATTTTAGCTAATTTAAAAAAACTTAATCTAAAACCAAATCCCTTAACTGCATTGAAATGCCAGGAAAAGGTAACAAAAAAAAACAAAACAAATAACATTTTTCTAAAATTAAATTTGATGATGATGAAAAAAAATGATTGTGGCAGTAATGAAATTGTCATTTCAATTTGGGTAAATCCCAAAAACCAAAACGAAAATAAAGTAAATCAGAATTAAACTATAAAAAAGTGAAGCAAAATACGAAAAGAAAAAAATTAGAGGGTGAAAACGGAAAATAATTTTTTATTTAAAAAATTTCGTATAAAAGTATGAATTTTTAGAAAAATTTGTATATAAAACTTGAAAATTTAACTATAAAAATAAGAAATTTTTTAAAAATTTCCCATAAAAATAAGAAACTTTTGAAAAATTTCTTATAAAAATAAGAAATTTTTCAAAAATTTTCTATTAAATTAAGAAATTTTTGAAAAATTTCCTATAAAAATAAGAAATTTTTGAAAAATTTCTAATAAAAAAAAGAAATTTTTAAAAAAATTTCTTATAAAAACAAGAAATGTTTGAAAAATTTCCTATAAAAATAAGAGATTTTTGAAAACTTTCCTATAAAAATTTGAAATTTTTGAAAACTTTCCTATACAAATAAGAAATTTTTGAAAACTTTTCTATAAAAATAAGAAATTTTTAAAAAAATTTCCTATAAAAATAAGAAATTTAAAAAAAAATCCTACAAAAATAAGAAATTTTTAAAAAAATTTCCTATAAATTAAAATTTCCTATAAAAATTAGAAATTTTTGAAAAATTTCCTATAAAAATAAGAAATTTTTGAAAAATTTACCATAAAAATAAGAAATTTTTGAAAAATTTCCTTTTTTTGAAAAATTTCCTATAAAAATAAGAAATTTTTGAAAAATTTCCTATAAAAATAAAAATATTTTTGAAAAATTTCCTATAAATTAAGAAATTTTTGAAAAATTTCCTATAAAAATAAGAAATTTTTGAAAAAAAATTTACTATAAAAATAAGAAATTTTTGAAAAAAAAATTTACTATAAAAATAAGAAATTTATGAAAATTTCCCTACAAAAATAAAAAATTTGATATTAAAAATTTTCTATAGAAAAAATTTATGAAAAATTTTGTATCGAAAATTTTGATAGACAAATTTTTGTCGAAATTTTTTTACAGAAAAATTTTGTACCCGAAGTTTTTTTGAATTTTGTATCGATTTTTTTTTATAGAAACATTTTATATCAAAAATTTTATTTTAAGAATTTTCTATAGAAAAATTTTATATTGAAAATTTTTGATACAAAAATTTTATAATAAAAATTTTTTATAGAAAAATTTTATATTGAAAATTTTCTATAAAAAGTTTTAAATTGAAAATTTCCTATAGAAAATTTTCTATAGGAAAATTTTTCTATAAAAATTTTATATTGAAAATTTTCTATACAAAAATTTTATATCGAAAATTTTCTATAGAAAAATTTTATACCGATATTTTTTTATAAAAAAATTTAATATCGAAAATTTTCTATAGAAAAATTTTTTATAGAAAATTTTCTATAGAAAAATTTTTTATCGAAAATTTTCTATAGAAAAATTTTTTATCGAAAATTTTCTATAGAAAAATTTTTTATCGAAAATTTTCTGTAGAAAAATTTTTTATTGAAAATTTTGTATAGAAAAATTTTTTATCGAAAATTTTCTATAGAAAAATTTTATATCGAAAATTTTCTATAGAAAAATTTTTTATTGAAAATTTTCTATAGAAAAATTTTTTATCGAAAATTTTCTATAGAAAAATTTTACATCGAAAATTTTCTATAGAAAAATTTTACATCGAAAATTTTCTATAGAAAAATTTTTTATCGAAAATTTTCTATAGAAAAATTTTATATCGAAAATTTTCTATAGAAAAATTTAATATCGAAAATTTTCTATAGAAAAATTTTATATCGAAAATTTTCTATAGAAAAATTTTATATCGAAAATTTTCTATAGAAAAATTTTATATCGAAAATTTTCTATAGAAAAATTTTATATCGAAAATTTTCTATAGAAAAATTTTATATCGAAAATTTTCTATAGAAAAATTTTATATCGAAAATTTTCTATAGAAAAATTTTATATCGAAAATTTTCTATAGAAAAATTTTATATCGAAAATTTTCTATAGAAAAATTTTATATCGAAAATTTTCTATAGAAAAATTTTATATCGAAAATTTTCTATAGAAAAATTTTATATCGAAAATTTTCTATAGGAAAATTTTATATCGAAAATTTTCTATAGAAAAATTTTATATCGAAAATTTTCTATAGAAAAATTTTATATCGAAAATTTTCTATAGAAAAATTTTATATCGAAAATTTTCTATAGAAAAATTTTATATCGAAAATTTTCTATAGAAAAATTTTATATCGAAAATTTTCTATAGAAAAATTTTATATCGAAAATTTTCTATAGAAAAATTTTATATCGAAAATTTTCTATAGAAAAATTTTATATCGAAAATTTTCTATAAAAAAATTTTATATCGAAAATTTTCAATAGAAAAATTTTATATCGAAAATTTTCTATAGAAAAATTTTACATCGAAAATTTTCTATAGAAAAATTTTACATCGAAAATTTTCTATAGAAAAATTTTATATCGAAAATTTTCTATAGAAAAATTTTATATCGAAAATTTTCTATAGAAAAATTTTATATCGAAAATTTTCTATAGAAAAATTTTATATCGAAAATTTTCTATAGAAAAATTTTATATCGAAAATTTTCTATAGAAAAATTTTATATCGAAAATTTTCTATAGAAAAATTTTATATCGAAAATTTTCTATAGAAAAATTTTATATCGAAAATTATCTATAGAAAAATTTTATATCGAAAATTTTCTATAGAAAAATTTTATATCGAAAATTTTCTATAGAAAAATTTTATATCGAAAATTTTCTATAGAAAAATTTTATATCGAAAATTTTCTATAGAAAAATTTTATATCGAAAATTTTCTATAGAAAAATTTTATATCGAAAATTTTTTATAGAAAAATTTTATATCGAAAATTTTCTATAGAAAAATTTTATATCGAAAATTTTCTATAGAAAAATTTTATATCGAAAATTTTCTATATAAAAATTTTATATTGAATATTTTCTTTATAAAAATTTTATATCTAAAATTCTATAGAAAAATTTTATATTATAAATTTTTTATAAAAAAATTTTATATTAAAAATTTTCTATAGAAAAGTTTTGTGTCGAAAATTTTTTATAGAAAAATTTTATATCAAACATTTTCTATAGAAAAATTTTCTATATAAAAATTTGATATCAAAAATATTCCATAGAAAAATTTTATATCGAAAATTTTCTTTAGAAAGATTTTGATCACGATAGAAAATTTTTCTATAAAAAATTTTCGACACAAAATTTTTTTATAGAAAATTTTTAATATAAAATGTTTTCGAAAATTTTCTATATAAAAATTTTATTATATGAAAATTTTTTATAGAAAAATTTTATATCGAAAATTTTTTATAGAAAAATTTTATATCAAAAATTTTGTATCGAAAAATTTTATATAAAAAATTTTCGTTAGAAAACTTTTATATCGATAATTTTCTGTGGAAAAATTTTATATCAAAAATTTTTTGTAGAAAAATTTTATTTTGAAAATTTTCTTTAGAAAAATTTATATTAAAAAATTTTAATTAAAAAATTTTATACCGAAAATTTTATATTGAATATTTTCTATTTTTAATATCGAAAATTTTCTATATAAAAATTTTATATGGAAAATTTTCTATAGAAAAATTTTATATCAAAAATATTTTGTATCGAAAAATTCTATATCGAAAACTTTCTATAGAAAAATTTTATATTGCAATTTTGTTTTAGAACAATTTTATATCGAAAATTTTATTTCAAAATTTTCTCTAGAAATGTTTGATTTTCGAATTTTTCTTTAAAAAGTTTTATATTAAACATTTTGTAAAATTTTATTCGTTTCCATTCTTTAATACGAATGTTTCCAGAGTGAATGAATGCAATTTGCCAACAATTTGATTGAATGGGATTCGATTTGATTCGATTTACATTTTTTCCACTGAAAAGCAAAAGACACTCAAAACCCAGTGTAATCATCATCGTCAGCTTTATTCTGCAGCAGGAGCATCCATTGACATGACAGAAACGCCGTCATTGATTTGTAAAAATATAAAAAATTACAGGAGTGCCTTTAACTTTTTGTTTGTGCTGTTAATTCAGTTGATGATTTTAAAAAATTTTTTGTTTTACAATTTTTTTTTTGTCCTGATACAATTATACAGAGAGTGAATATTGTGACAAAAAAGCAAAAGATATAATAAATAAATAAAATTGTAAAATTTGCAATGGAATGTAAATTACCGGGTAGAGAATTGTCAATTTATTTTGTCAAACATATACAAGATTTTTTTCCATATCTTGTTTTTATATGTAAATTGAAGTTATTTGTAGATTTTCCCTGAATTGATTGAAAATGTTGAGAGATGATGATGATTGATGTTGAAAATGCTCTGAATATCGATGATGATGATAATAATTTTCAGGTGTAGCCTGAGTGTTTTGCGATAGTGATTATTAAATTTCCATTAATTTGTTAACTTAGTGCAAGTAACATGTAAAATATTTACATATTTACATTTACACACATGTTCTACATACACTTTGCTTATACATACTAAAACCCCTTTACCTTAACTTTACTCCTCATGCGATTGCTTTCATTTATTACTGTCAATTTATGGAAATTTGTTTAACTTTAAAAGTAATAAAAATATTTTTATAATCAATTCATTTGTCTGTTTTTTTTTTCCTTCTGTCTCGTATTTTTTATTTTTGTAAATTTTTCCAAAAAATTAATCCACCAAAATTTTACCGCCTTTGTAGTTTACTTTTGGCAACATAATTTTACATGAGTAATTTTACTCTAGTAAATAATAGTAGCGGCATTTGGAGGCTTTAATTAAAGTTTATCAAAGACCATTTATTTAGATTTCAAAACTATATAAAATAATTTGAGAAATAAATTCACACTATTAGATAATTTATGCGAAGCTATTAAATATTTTAAAGAAAAAATTTGTTTAAAAATTTGAAAACAAACATTTTTTCTGTAGCCAAAAAATTTGACATCAAAAATGTTGCTAACAAAAAATCAAAAGGTTTCTATAGAAAAAAATTTTGACATCAAAAATTTTCTAAAGAAAAAAATTTTGACTTAAACATTTTCTGTAGAAAATATTCTATAGAAGAAATTTTGACATCAAAAATTTTCTATAGAAAAAATTTTGACATCAAAAATTTTCTATAGAAAATTATTTGACATCAAAAATTTTCTATAGAAAATTATTTGACATCAAAAATTTTCTATAGAAAATTATTTGACATCAAAAATTTTCTATAGAAAATTATTTGACATCAAAAATTTTCTATAGAAAATTATTTGACATCAAAAATTTTCTATAGAAAATTATTTGACATCAAAAATTTTCTATAGAAAATTATTTGACATCAAAAATTTTCTATAGAAAATTATTTGACATCAAAAATTTTCTATAGAAAATTATTTGACATCAAAAATTTTCTATAGAAAATTATTTGACATCAAAAATTTTCTATAGAAAATTATTTGACATCAAAAATTTTCTATAGAAAATTATTTGACATCAAAAATTTTCTATAGAAAATTATTTGACATCAAAAATTTTCTATAGAAAATTATTTGACATCAAAAATTTTCTATAGAAAATTATTTGACATCAAAAATTTTCTATAGAAAATTATTTGACATCAAAAATTTTCTATAGAAAATTATTTGACATCAAAAATTTTCTATAGAAAATTATTTGACATCAAAAATTTTCTATAGAAAATTATTTGACATCAAAAATTTTCTATAGAAAATTATTTGACATCAAAAATTTTCTATAGAAAATTATTTGACATCAAAAATTTTCTATAGAAAATTATTTGACATCAAAAATTTTCTATAGAAAATTATTTGACATCAAAAATTTTCTATAGAAAATTATTTGACATCAAAAATTTTCTATAGAAAATTATTTGACATCAAAAATTTTCTATAGAAAATTATTTGACATCAAAAATTTTCTATAGAAAATTATTTGACATCAAAAATTTTCTATAGAAAATTATTTGACATCAAAAATTTTCTATAGAAAATTATTTGACATCAAAAATTTTCTATAGAAAATTATTTGACATCAAAAATTTTCTATAGAAAATTATTTGACATCAAAAATTTTCTATAGAAAATTATTTGACATTAAAAATTTTCTATAGAAAATTATTTGACATCAAAAATTTTCTATAGAAAATTATTTGACATCAAAAATTTTCTATAGAAAATTATTTGACATCAAAAATTTTCTATAGAAAATTATTTGACATCAAAAATTTTCTATAGAAAATTATTTGACATCAAAAATTTTCTATAGAAAATTATTTGACATCAAAAATTTTCTATAGAAAATTATTTGACATCAAAAATTTTCTATAGAAAATATTTTGACATCAAAAATTTTCTATAGAAAATATTTTGACATCAAAAATTTTCTATAGAAAATATTTTGACATCAAAAATTTTCTATAGAAAATATTTTGACATCAAAAATTTTCTATAGAAAATATTTTGACATCAAAAATTTTCTATAGAAAATATTTTGATATCAAAAATTTTCTATAGAAAATATTTTGATATCAAAAATTTTCTATAGAAAATATTTTGATATCAAAAATTTTCTATAGAAAATATTTTGATATCAAAAATTTTCTATAGAAAATATTTTGACATCAAAAATTTTCTATAGAAAATATTTTGACATCAAAAATTTTCTATAGAAAATATTTTGACATCAAAAATTTTCTATAGAAAATATTTTGACATCAAAAATTTTCTATAGAAAATATTTTGATATCAAAAATTTTCTATAGAAAATATTTTGATATCAAAAATTTTCTATAGAAAATATTTTGATATCAAAAATTTTCTATAGAAAATATTTTGACATCAAAAATTTTCTATAGAAAATATTTTGACATCAAAAATTTTCTATAGAAAATATTTTGACATCAAAAATTTTCTATAGAAAATATTTTGACATCAAAAATTTTCTATAGAAAATATTTTGATATCAAAAATTTTCTATAGAAAATATTTTGATATCAAAAATTTTCTATAGAAAATATTTTGATATCAAAAATTTTCTATAGAAAATATTTTGATATCAAAAATTTTCTATAGAAAATATTTTGACATCAAAAATTTTCTATAGAAAATATTTTGACATCAAAAATTTTCTATAGAAAATATTTTGACATCAAAAATTTTCTATAGAAAATATTTTGACATCAAAAATTTTCTATAGAAAATATTTTGACATCAAAAATTTTCTATAGAAAATATTTTGACATCAAAAATTTTCTATAGAAAATATTTTGACATCAAAAATTTTCTATAGAAAATATTTTGACATCAAAAATTTTCTATAGAAAATTATTTGACATCAAAAATTTTCTATAGAAAATTATTTGACATCAAAAATTTTCTATAGAAAATTATTTGACATCAAAAATTTTCTATAGAAAATATTTTGACATCAAAAATTTTCTATCGAAAATTTTTTGACATCAAAAATTTTCTATAGAAAATATTTTGACATCAAAAATTTTCTATAGATAATATTTTGACATCAAAAATTTTCTATAGAAAACTATTTGACATCAAAAATTTTCTATAGAAAAAAATTTTGACATCAAAAATTTTCTATAGAAAATATTTTAACATCAAAAATTTTCTAAAAAAAAATTTTGACATTAAAAATTTTCTATAGAAAAAAATTTTGACATCAACAATTTTGCATAGAAAAAAAATTTGACATCAACAAATTTCTATAGATAAAAATTTTGACATCAAAAATTTTCTATAGAAAATATTTTGACATCAAAAATTTTCTATAGAAAATATTTTGACATCAAAAATTTTCTATAGAAAATATTTTTACAACAAAAGTTTTCTATCGGAAACATTTTGACATAAATTTTTTTTATTAGACAAACATGTTTTTCGATAGAAAAGTATTGGCTATAAATTTTCGTTAAAATTTTTTTCTATAGAAAAATTTTTGTTAAAAATATTTTTCTATAGAAAAATTTTTGGTAAAAATATTTTTCTATAGAAAAATTTTTGGTAAAAATATTTTTGTATGGAAAAATTTTTGTTAAAAATATTTTTTTATAGAAAAATTTTAGGTAAAATTTTTTTTCTTTAGAAAAATTTATATTATAAAACTTTTTGTTGTTTTCATTTCCATTTAAATTATTTCCATATATATTTTTCTTTAATCTTATTTTAATAAAATTAAATTAATATAACATTTGTCATCCTTTCATCCTTTGACAAATATTAGCATATTGCTCTTCGTCCTTTTTTCTAAAATTGTTATCAAAATATAAATCTTTCTAATTTAATATTAAGTTCAATCAAATCATAATAAAATACATATTAGATCACAATCTAAAAAAAAATCCAAAGGAAAAATTATCAGCTGAAGAGAAACAACAAAAAAGGACTTAAAATCATAATTTAAGATAAATAAAATAAACAAACAACCCCTAAAACAATTAACCCCTCAATATACAGGATAATAAGGACGAACAGCAAAAATGAAGTAGCAAAAAAAAAAAAGAAAAAAATATAAATGACTAAATTCCTGGCACCATAAATTATTATCTCGAAATGGTAATCGGATATTTTACGCACAAAAACATATTTATTTCGCAAAACAACCAACAAGGACATGTACTCGTCCTATGAGTTCTAGAGAAAGTTTGTCAGGATTTCTCATGCTATAAAAGAGAACTTGAAATCCTTAATAGAATAAAACATTAATGTGTGCATCTGTTAGAAACACACACACACGTACACAATTTCCAAAAAATATCTATTCCTTTTCGAAGGATATTTTTGTTGTTGCTCCTGCTCTAAACAATCTAGAGCAGCGACATCAGCACTTTAGCGTAAAAAGTTATCTTTAGCTTTTTATCTCTATTGAAAGTGAATAAATGAAAGATTTATAATGATTTTATATTTTTTTTTTTAGGATTGTCCTTTTGGCTGCTTTTGTCAATACCAAAAAGGATATAGACATATGTTTTCAGAATAATTTTCAGCAATTTTTTTGTGTTTAAAGATCATTGGAGAATGATTTTGTAGTTAATAGAGATAATTTTTATTAGTCACTTGTTAGTTTTAGTTCATAAAATGTGTTAGAAATTTCAGCTGCTACTTACAAGGATGTGTGGCTGCAAAAGGATAATCCAGCGTAGGCAAACGCGGTGGATGTGGACCACAGGGATGTAAAGCGGGTGGACATTGATAACAAAACATGCCTCTTCCCGCAGCGGCAGGACCCAGCTGAAAGAAAAAAATAAGGAATTTAATAAATCGAATTTTTAAATCTAATTTTTCAATAACAAAATTTTTATAGAATATTTTTTAATAAAAAAAAATTTTCTAAATTTTTCGATAGAAAAAATTTTTATAATGAAAATTTTTCTATAGAAAAAATTTTCATAACGTAAATTTTTCTATAGAAAAAATTTTCATAACGAAAAAATTTTCATAGCGAAAATTGTTCTATAGAAAAAATTTTCATAACGAAAATTTTTCTATAGAAAAAATTTTCAGAACGAAAAGTTTTCTATAGAAACAATTTTCATAACGAAAATTTTCATAACGAAAAAAGTTCGTCATAGATGTTACAATTTGACTGTGGAATATTAATATTAACAAACTGATTGTTTAATTGGTTTACATCAACGTCAGCATTACTGTGTGAAGAGCTTTTTTGCCCTATACCAATTCTACGAATTTCGTTCCATTTCGACCTACTGTCTATTGCAGAGTCAAATTTTCTTTCATAAAAAATAGATTTTTCCTTTAAGATATTTTTTGTAACTTCTCTATAGAAAAAATTTTCTTAACGAAAATTTTTCTATAGAAAAAATTTTTATAACGAAAATTTTTCTATAGAAAGAATTTTTATAACGAAAATTTTTATTTAGAAAAAAATTTTATATCGAAAATTTTTCTGTAGAAAAAAATTTTACAACAAAAATATTCTTTTGAAAAAATTTCTATTAAAAAATTTCGATACATAATATTTTAATGAAAAATTTTCTATAGAAGATATTTCAATGAAAATTTTCTATAGAAAATATTTCAATGAAAATTTTCTATAGAAAATATTTCAATGAAAGTTTTTCTATAAAAAATATTTAAATGAAAATTTTACTATAGAAAAAATTTTTATAACGAAAATTTTTATATAGAAAATATTTTTTTAACGAAAATTTTTCTACAGAAAAAAATTTTTTAACTAAAATTTTTCTATAGAAAAAATTTTTATAACGAAAATTTTTCTCTACAACAAAAATGTTTCTACAAGAAACATTTTTATAACGAAAATTTTTATTTAGAAAAAAATTTTATATCGAAAATTTTTCTGTAGAAAAAAATTTTACAACGAAAATATTCTTTTGAAAAAATTTCTATTAAAAAATTTCGATACATAATATTTAATGAAAAATTTTCTATAGAAGATATTTCAATGAAAATTTTCTATAGAAAATATTTCAATGAAGATTTTCTATAGAAAATATTTCAATGAAAATTTTTTATAGAAAATATTTCAATGAAAATTTTCTATAGAAAATATTTCAATGAAAATTTTTCTATAAAAAATATTTAAATATAAAATGTTTTCTATTGAAACATTTTCTTTATGAAAATTTTTTCTATAAAAATTTTCGCTATACAATTTTTTTGTATAGAAAAATTTTCTTTGTAAAATTTTTTTGTATAGAAAAATTTTCTTTGTAAAATTTTTTTGTATAGAAAAATTTTATTGTAAAAATTTTTTCTATAGAAAAATTTTCGTTGTAAAATTTTTTTCTATAGAAAAATTTTCGTTATGAATATTTTTCTATAGAAAAATTTTCGTTATGAATATTTTTCTATAGAAAAATTTTCGTTATGAATATTTTTCTATAGAAAAATTTTCGTTATGAATATTTTTCTATAGAAAAATTTTCGTTATGAAAATTTTTTCTATAGAAAAATTTTCGTTATGAATATTTTTCTATAGAAAAATTTTCGTTATGAAAATTTTTTCTATAGAAAAATTTTCGTTATGAAAATTTTTTCTATAGAAAAAATTTTTATAACGAAAATTTTTCTATAGAAAGAATTTTTACAATGAAAAATTTTCCATAGAAAAAATTTTTATAAGGAAAATTTTTATTTAGAAATAAATTTTATATCGAAAATTTTTCTGTAGAAAAAAGTTTTACAACAAAAATTTTCTTTTGAAAATATTTCTATAAAAAATTTCGATACAAAATATTTTAATGAAAAATTTTCTATAGAAGATATTTCAATGAAAATTTTCTATAGAAAATATTTCAATGAAAATTTTTTATAGAAAAAATTTCAATGAAAATTTTCTATAGAAAATATTTCAATGAAAATTTTTCTATAAAAAATATTTAAATGAAAATTCTTCTATAGAAAATATTTCAATGAAAAATTTTCATTTAAAATGTTTTCTATTGAAAAACTTTCTTTATGAAATTTTTTTCTAGAAAAATTTTCGTTATACAAATTTTTTTGTATAGAAAAATTTTCTTTATAAAATTATTTTGTACAGAAAAATTTTCATTGTAGAAATATTTTCTATACAAAAATTTTCAATGTAAAAATTTTTTTATAAAAAAAAGTTTTCGTTATAAATTTTTTTTCTATAGAAAAAATTGTATATTGTAAAAATTTTTCCTATAGAAAAATCTTCATTGTGAAAATTTTTGTGTAGAAAAATTTTCGTTAAAAAAATATTTTCTATATAAAGATTTTTGTTAAAAAAAATTTTTGTTGTAAAAATTTTTCTACAGAAAAATTTTCGTTATAAATTTTTTTTTATAGAAAAATTTTCTTTTAAAAAATGTTTCTATATAATATTTCTATAAAAAAATGTCGTTGTAGAATTTTTATCGTTACAAAAATTTTCGTTGTTATAATTTTTTCTTTTCAAAAATTTTTGTTGGAAAATTGTTTCCATTAAAAAATTTTGATAATTTGTCTGTTTTTAAAAAAAATGGACCAGAAGAATGCAAGTCCATTTTACATGTGTCTGCTTTTTTGCATTATATAAATTAAGTGCATGTGCGGTGGACAAAGAAGATAAAAAAATGTTGTATAAAAATAAAATTAATTTAAAGCAATTGCTTTGTTTGAGGACAATTTAATCAATTTATACAAACTGATAAATTAAGAAAATGACAATACGTTGGATGACAATGCAATAGCACAGCCAACGACGACGGCGACGACATCATCGATGGCATCAACCCAGGCGAACCCAGCAACAAAAGGAGCTATAAGCAATTTAACCCTTTTGAATCCATATTTTTACTATTTAAATTTAATATTATTAGCTCGGGGTTTCCTTTTATAAAAAACTTAGATTTTTCAATTACTTTCAATATATTTTCATTTTTAGCATATAAACTGGTTTGTGTCTTAGCTAAGTGATCGTTATAGTCCCTATTTTAAATAGGATTTTACTGAACTTCAGAGAACAAGATTTTAGGATTTTTATTATAAAATTCTATCCTTAGAGAAAATTTACGTTTGGAGAAAATTTAAAAATAAAGTGAGTCAGAAATTATTTGTAATATGTTGCATTTGGGCAACAATGGGAATAAATGGGTTAAATTGTTGCTATACAAGGGAGTAGTAGACTGAGTGTTGAGATGCTAAAAAAAGTTAAATGCATTTAAATAATGATGATCTTTATAGTCTCTACTTATAAATGACTATGATCTTAACAAAGTTTTTTTTACCAGGGACTGATGTAAAGAGTTAAAAAATAGTTCAGTTTTTGTAAGTATAGAGCAATGAATAACAATAATAATTGATTCTAATTGAATCGAATTAAAGGTGCAATTGACAATATTAACTCACTGGCAAAGATGAAATGTAAAATGCAACATTTACCGCCTTACAACAAATAACAAAATACTTATTCATTTATATTATTAAGTGAAATGGGAAAAAAATTTATTAGATACTCAACTCATAAAATATTGCCATCGAGAATGATAAGAAAAACTCTTCTTGATGATTTGTTTTCATTTAAAAATTTAATTTTCTATAATTTCTTTGTCCGAGTATTGGTTTACAAATATTGAGATAAATTTTCATTTTTTCTGATATTTTCTATGTAAATGTTGGAAATGTAAATTTATATTATTTTTACTCATTTTAGACCCGTATATTGTCTGGCAAACGACCCCTTTTTATATTTATTGTCCCCTTTTTTTTTGTCGTTTTTTGTAAAATGCTAGTAATTGCCACCGGGTTCTTTTTATTGATGTAATTTTGTTCAATTACTTTAATATTATGCCGCATAATAATTGAATATCAATTGAATTTTTCTAAAACAAATTATTATTGATTCAGCTTAAAGCGTGATTGAAAATTGTTTCAAAAAAATAAATACCTAATAAAATATTTATAAAAATAGATCTATCGATGGATAATAAAAAGAGTATGTATAATATAAATAGATATCTTGTTTAAGAAAATTATAAATAGAAATAAGTCCATTGGTATTTTGAACATAATTGATCGGGTTCATTTAAGATATTTTAGAAACATTTGTGTAGCATACTTTTAGGATAATCTACATAACATGTAAGTTTCACTATATGTAACTTATTGGTCAAGAGTTCCCTAATATCAAAAGAATTTAGTTTAAACTAAATATTTTGACAAACAAACGTAAATGTTTAGTTATCAAATTTATTAAAGGTTTTGCAAAATAATTTTTTTTGAAAATCCCTAAGGTATGTTACACAATATTGGCTTAATACTCGATTGACATGGAATGCGGCGATTTGCCCACAGGTTGAATGTTTTATTTATTTTAAAATTTTTCTAATTGAATAAATTTTGCTTAAATGGCTTTTTAAATTAAAAAAAATAAATTCCATTTTTGCTTAATATTTTAAAGAAAATTGACTCATGATAACACAAATTATCACTAGAAGTTAATTTTCTTCAAAATTTTCTGAAAAACGTAAAATTTAAATTTTTTTAATTAAAAATAAAACTTATAAAATAGGAAAAATAACATGGCATGGCTAGATTGTTTAAACACTTTTCGAAAGCTAAGACTTCAACCTTTCTTTTGACAAAACTGCCACATGTGGTCAGCTTTCATTCTTTATTAAATTTAAGCTTAATATGCAAATATATGCAGATTATTTATACACTAAAGCTAAGCTAAGGCATTAGCCTTTCTTTTGACAAGACTCCTACATATGAGTCACATTTCATTCTTTTAATTTTAAGCTAAATAAGCAAATATATGCAGATTTTTTATACATTCTTCTAAAGCTAAGACTTCAGCCTTTCTTTTGACAACAACTTCTTTTCTTAACTTCTTTAGATTTAATGGGAAGTGGCATAATAAAAAATTTATTTAATATTTTATAATTTAAGTCAGATTTCATTCCTCACTAATTTTAAGCTAAATATGCACATTTATGCACATTTTTTATATATTTTTCTAAAGCTAAGACTGTAGCCTTTCTTTTGACAAGACCTTCACATGTGAATCAGATTTCATTCCTTATTGAATTTAAACTTAATATGTAAACATATGCAGATTATTTAAACACTCAGCTAAAATTAAGACTTTAGCCTTTCTTTTAACAAGACTCCCACATGTGAGTCACGTTTTATTCTTTTTTAATTTTCAGCTAAATATGCAAATATATGCAGATTATTTATACACTGTTTTAAATCTAAGACTTCAGGCTTTCTTTTGACAACAACTTCTTCTCTCAACTGTCTTAGATTTCATGAGATAAAAATTCTTTTAAAGCTAAGACTTCAGCCTTTCAAGATTCAAGATTGTCAAGATTCCGACATGTCGGTCAGTTTACATTCCTCACTAATTTAAGCTAAATTGCAAATATATGCAAATTATTTTAACACTCTTTTAAAGCTAAGATTATAGCCTATTTTTGGCAATTAGTTCTTTTCGCAACTCTTTTAGGTTTAATGGGATATAGCATTTCATTTTTAATATATAAGTTTTTTAATATTTTATAGTTTTTATATATAACCTTATTCCATCTATTCTTCATCATTTTTAATTTTAAATGAGAAATTTCCCCATTTATTTGAGAGCTTGAATTAAAAATGAGAGCTTTCATTTCAAAATGAGAGCTTTCATTTAAAAATGAGAGCTTTCATTTAAAAATGAGAGCTTTCATTTAAAAATGAGAAAATTTCAATTCAAATTGAGAAATTTAATTCAAAATTTTTACAAATTAATTTTTTTGTTGTGAAGTACAATTATTCCGGCTATAAATGGAATAGACGTGTCACGTTTCTAAAGAGTTTGTCCGGCATAGGAGATGTCTGGTTCCGGAATATATCCGGCTTTTGAAGGTATCCGCTAAGGGGAGGTGTCCGCTAGAAAAAAATTCACTGCATTGTCTTGATTGTCTTGATTCTATATAAAAAAACAATCTCAAAGAATATTAAATTTTTCCAAAAGCCTAAAACTAGGCAATCTTTTTTAAAACTTGAAATATTTGCTTTAAATTTCATTATTAAAAGAGCCTATCAATCTATAGCCATAATAAATTTTCTATTTTAAAATTGATAATCCAATATTTCATTATCATTACAAAATAATTCACAATAAATTACCCACATTTTTTTACGCTCAATTGCTTGATATTCTGTAAATTATTTAAGTACCTCTTGTACCTTTGCAATAATGTTGGCAATATTATCCAAAATGTATTTGGAAATTCAAATATTCATTTAAAATCAACTAAAACTAATTGCTTAACACCTCAGCTCCCCATGAGCCACCAGCGAGCGCATGTTATACGCAGCGAATTCGGTGTAAAATTTACATTTACATTCAATTCAAAACTCAAACATTTACATTTTATTACAAAAAAATAAATAATATTAATAAAACACCTGAGTCCAGGGGAGTCAGAAAATGGGTGGCCACTTTGGCCATGAGTTTTTGAATATTCAGAGGAAAAAATACAACAAGTTTTGTGGTTTTGGATGGAGAAGAAAAATAATATGAAACCATTATAAATATATATTTATATAAAGGTAATGGTTAGAATGGACGTGGAATGGAGTGTGTATGTTTGTGTGTGAGTGCAAGGATAACGAACATTTATTTTGGTTTCATATTACCAGGCACCTGAGGTCCCCAGTTTATTTTAATATTTTACTAGAATTACTACCACACGTGAGTGTGTATATGTATGTATGTATTTGTTACATGTAAATCCTGGTATTCCTGTATTACTCTATGTATGTATGTGTATTTGCTTAATGTTGTAGCAAAGAGGATATAAAATTCCATTAGATATGAAGTGTCGTGTGTAAATTTTTGCATAATTTTTTATATTCATTTATTACAACTATTTCAGCCCTTCAACCCCCAACAACAAAATAAATGTAATAGCAATAAAAACATAAAATTCATTAAATAAATGAATGAATGAACAGGATAATGTTTAATTTGTTACAAATGGAAATTTTATATAAATAATATTTCAATGTATGTAGAAAGGACTCAGAGCTCAAAACTCGCACCCACTTACTTAGATTACACTGGTCAACAAGATAACTAACTTTGAAGTCTAACTATTTAATTTCGGATACTCTATGGATACGATTTTTTTTTTTTTCTAAAATTACGGATTTTCATAGAGGTCATTCCATTGATTTTATCATAACATGGGAATGGCTTAACTAAATTCGTTGAAAGAAACACCGGCGGATTCAATACAAAATTTTTTTTAAGTCTTGATAAGACAGTTTGTTCATATGTGTCAACGATTATGGAGTTTTTTTCACATAAAAATAATTTATTGTTATAAATTAATCAATGAATTAAAAACTTAGTAACATTTTTAATATGAAAAATTAAAAAATTGAAAAAACTACAATTGTCAAAATACTTTAATGAGACTTGTCATTGCTACTCACTTCATTTACTTTTTTGCTAACAAATCACTTTTTATGAATGGACTAGCTGTACCCTGCAAGCGTTTCTGCGCCATTAAGTAAATTTGAGGAAAAGACATTACATAAATATCGAATTAATTTAAAATCATTTCATTGATTTTGTCTGATCAACACATGATCAAATCCAGGATTTAATTTATTTTTAATAAATTTTCAGTGGCGCCACTATCGGAAAATGGTCATACCAACATAGAAACCTTCGTCGGCTTATGCGCAACCACTTTGCCAAAGATCATAATATGATCTATAAAGGACATTGATATATATGCAGAAAATTATTTATAGAGATTTTACAATATATGGAAACTATATTTTTTAATATGCAAATATAAAAAATTTCCATAAATCTTGAAAACCTAAAAAAATACTAATTAATTTTTTACAAAAAATTTGATAAATGAAGGACCTATTTTGAGCAAACTTCACATAAACCTTCTACTAAATAGTCCGAACAAAGATTATAGAAGAAAATAATTTCTAGAGTTTATACAATATATGGAAACTATATTTTTTAATATGCAAATATAAAAAATTTCCATAGATTTTAAAATCCTAAAAATATACCAATTAATTTTTTACAAAAAATTTAATAAATGAAGGACCTATTTTGAGCAAACTTCACATAAACCTTCTACTAAATAGACCGAACAAAGCTTATAGAAGAAAATAATTTATAGAGTTTATACAATATATGGAAGCTATATTTTTTAATATGCAAATAAAAACAAGTAAGAGTGGTATATTCGGCTTTGCCGAATCTTGGATACCCTTCACCAATGGTGTTCCAAAAGTATTTAATGTAATTCGTAGCAATATTTGGTTATACTAGTATTATATGCAAAGAGTCTTTAAAATTAAGAGTCGGAAAACGAAAACCTTTTCGGTGGCGTCATCATCTAGAATAGTTATACACCCAAAGGTTATGTTGGGCAGGTGGCTGATGTCTAGGGAAGCTTCACTTGGGTTCTAAAGTGGTCCCTTTGTGAAAGATAATGATTACTAGACTACAAGTAGAGAATGCATATTTGAGCCAGCCAGTAGCTTCGAAATAAAATAGACACATATTTTACGAACATTTAGTAAAGTTCGATAGACCAGATAAACCATGCAGAAAAGATGCTTCAAAATGTAGATGACCTTAGATTTGCAAAAGCACATCGATTTGATGAAGATTAAGTATTCTGGCATGCAACCCAAAAACGCTGTGCCCAGTTAGGGTTGTGTACTTTAATTCGTACGAATCATCCAACTAGTTCTTGATTAGTTATGTAAAACTTTGAAGTTAGCGGACTGATTTAGGTCAAAGCTTTAACAATGATTGTCAATGTATACAAGCCTTAAAATTATAGGGTATACACTCTTAGTTTTATATACATACGTGAAATATATAGCTTTTGAATGGATGGTTATCAGCTTTGTCGGAAAAGTTTACTTATTAATTTGAAGTTAGTTAATTAATTAAAATGAACACTTCATCAATAATATTTGGGATGTATAGTTCTTTCGATCTGTCCGATGGATGTTTGGAAAGTTTTGCTCTAGTTCTTTGTGCAATTTTAATGTGATTTAATTTATCAGCATTAAATCGATTCCCGGTCGGGTTTATATGGGAGATTTCACTAAATGTGAATAGAGCTCGCCCATTTTCAATATCGAACTTTTCAAAAGATCAGAAATACTTTTGTCAAATGTTGTCCCTCTAGAAAGTTTATTTTAGGCGCTATTGTCCTGAATGTCAATATTGTACAACGTCTTTATACTAAATGTCATCATCGTATCTATTATAATTTGTCATTTATTAGCTACTAAGAGATTGCCTTAGGCGAAGTTATACGGGATCAATTGTCAAACGTGAACGGATTTCTCCCAATTGCAATTAAAAAATTTAAATTTTTGTTGATATGTGAGATACTTACATACATATGTAGGTTTTGAACGGATATCATGTAATTAGCTGCATTTTTGTACTTCCTAGGAAGATTACCTATAATTTGATATATAATACATTCTCAAATGTTATCATAGTGTTCAAAAGACTCAAATGTTATCATAGTGTTCAGACACAAAATTAAGATAAATGCAGTGTGTCTGTCTGCTAAAACCAGATTTGTGGAGCTCCTGAATTGTCCCACCCTGAATTTCAACATTGTCGATCAAAACACTATCGCTTAAACGCTAAATTATATCTGCCACAAATTACAGAATGCATCAGGATTTAGATAATCCCCTGCGAAGGACGCTATTAAACTTCATCAAAATGAACATCTGAGGTATCGACAAAACAGGAGCTCCAAAAACTTGACTACAACAGAAAAAAGGACAGACAGGTAGACGGACGGACATGTAGACGGACGGACAAACAAACAGACGGACGGACAGACGGACGGAGGTCGCGAAATCGATTCTTGTGCCGATTCTGAGTTGATCGGTACAATTTGAATGGTATTCATAATCAGATTTGTGGAGTATATATATCAGATTTTAGAAAATCCTCCCATAAAGAACGATGTCAAATTTCATCACAATCGGTCCATAAACACCTGAGATATCGCTGAAACAATACTTACAAAATGTAAACAAAATTTCTTAGACACGTACTTTGGGCAATTTGCTGTACATCAAATGTAGTGTTATGGCGATATCTCAATTGTTTATAGACCGCTTTTGATAAAATTTAATAACGTGCTTGGTGGGGGAATTTCCTAAAATCTGATATAAAATTTATGTAGGTCCGTACTAAAGGAGGATAGTTTTTCCTATATCTGCATTTAATTTTTTCAACAAACATTCTCTAATGTGTACTTTGAGCAATTTGCGATACATCAAATTCAGTGTTTTGGCGATATCTCAGTTGTTTATGGACCGATTTTGATAAAATTTTACAGAGTGCTTTGGGAAAATATTTCCTACAATCTGATATATAACATATTATCACATGTACACCAGGAGTATCTTTTTTCTCTTGTTATTTAAAAGTGTGTTTCAATCAAAAATTTTCAAATTTTCGTCTAATTTTTGGTATTTTTTCGATATTTTCGGTGTTTATAAACCGATTTTAATGAAATTTAATAGCGTTCATTGCGGGAGAATTTCCTAAAATCTGATAAATAATTTATGTAAGTCCATCCTCCAGGGGCTTCAGAAACTTGATTTCAACAGACAGACAGACAGACGGACGGACAGACAGACAGACAGACAGACAGACGGACATCGCTTAATCGATTCTCCTCCCGATTCTGAGTCGATCGGTATAATTTTTATGGGGTCTACGATCACTAATAAAAAAATTACAAACGGAATCACAAACTTATAATACCCTTTCACCTATTGGTGAAGGGTATAAAAATTTCCATAGATTTTAAAAACCTAAAAAAATACTAATTAATTTTTTACAAAATATTTAATAAATGAAGGACCTATTTTGAGCAAACTTCACATAAACCTTCTACTAAATAGTCCGAACAAAGATTATAGAAGAAAATAATTTCTAGAGTTTATACAATATATGGAAACTATATTTTTTAATATGCAAATATAAAAAATTTCCATAGATTTTAAAAACCTAAAAAAATACTAATTAATTTTTTACAAAAAATTTAGTAAATGAAGGACCTATTTTGAGAAAACTTCACATAAACCATCTACTAAGTAGTCCGAACTAAGCTTATAGAAGAAAATAATTTCTAGAGTTTATACAATATATAAAAATTATATTTTTCAAAATGCATCTATAAAAAATTTCCATAAATTTTAAAAACCTAAACAAACCAATTAATTTTTTACAAAAAATTTGATAAATGAAGGACCTATTTTGAGCAAACTTCACATAAACCTTCTACTAAATAGTCCGAACAAAGATTATAGAAGAAAATAATTTCTAGAGTTTATGCAATATATGGAAACTATATTTTTTAATATGCAACTATAAAAAATTTCCATAGATTTTAAAAACCTAAAAAAATACTAATTAATTTTTTACAAAAAAATTTAATAAATGAAGGACCTATTTTGAGCAAACTTCACATAAACCTTCTACTAAATAGTCCGAACAAAGATTATAGAAGAAAATAATTTCTAGAGTTTATACAATATATGGAAACTATATTTTTTAATATGCAACTATAAAAAATTTCCACAGATTTTAAAAACCTAAAAAATACTAATTAATTTTTTCCAAAAATTTGATAAATGAAGGACCTATTTTGAGCAAACTTCACATAAACCTTCTACTAAATAGACCGAACAAAGCTTATAGAAGAAAATAATTTCTAGAGTTTATACAATATATGGAAACTATATTTTTTAATATGCAAATATAAAAAATTTCCATAGATTTTAAAAACCTAAAAAAATACCAATTAATTTTTTTTGCAAAAAATTCAGTAAATGAAGGACCTATTTTGAGTAAACTTCACATAAACATTCTACTAAATAGTCCGATCTAAGCTTATAGAAGAAAAAAATTTTTAGAGTTTATACAATATATGGAAACTTTTTTATTTAATCTTTGTTTTTTTGTTTGTATTTGTTTTTAAGTTTTAGTTTTTAAGTTTTTCTTAGTTTTAAGTTTATTTATAGTAGATATGACTCTACTAGTTACGAAACATGAATACCGAGAGCAAGTCTATATATTTCATTGTCAACTTTTCACTATTATATTCTTTATTTCCTACTTATTGTGTAAGCCAGTTGCATTATCATTTTAATATTTATGTAATTAAAATAATACGATATAATTTTAAGTTTTTAAATAACTTTAGGTATGTAATCTTGTATAATGAAAAAATGAAGTCTCAATAAATTACTAATCTAATCTAATCTATGGAAACTATATTTTTTAATATGCAAATATAAAAAATTTCCATAGATTTTAAAAACCTAAAAAAAATACTAATTCATTTTTTACAAAAAATTTAATTTGAGCAAACTTCAAATAAACCTTCTCTAAATACTCAGAACTAAGCTTATAGTATAAAAAAAATTTATATAACTATATTTTTCAAAATTCATCTATAAAAAATTTCCATAGATTTTATAAACTCTAAAAAAATATTAGTTAATTAAAAATCTGTGATAAATGAAGATTGATTTTGAGCAAAACTTCAAATTTTGAGCCAACCATCTTCTAAATAGTCCGAACAAAGCCAAAACATTTGGTTTGGATAGACGAGCCCGTTCTTTAATTATAAAATTACAACGAAAAGTGGCATTAATTTTTATATAGTAAGATTTTTAGGTTTTGTTTTGTGACCATGTAATAAAAATGTTATATTTTTATCATCTTCGATTTTTTATGAATTTTAAAAAATAAAAAAATTTATTAAAAAGGTTTATCAAAATTTTGGCACATCAAACATTTTTACTGTAGTTTTACTGTAGTGTATTGCACTAAAATTCCAATTCATTACAATTATTTATTATTGTAATAAATATTGGAGGTTTCCCCACCAACATTTTTTGGTTTTATCAAAAACTATTTATTACAATAATAAATAATTGTAATGAATTGGGATCTTAGTGCAATACACTACAGTAAAACTTTTTAAAAAAATTTAATTTTAAAGAAAAAAAAATTACAATGAAGTGCAAATAACTCCGAATCCGTTAAGCATATCAAAAAATGATCTTAAAAGAACTTAAAGATATTTGTATTTGTTATTCTATTCTGTAATTTTCAACAAAACCGAACATTACGTTTTAAAGATATGATAAAATTAATGGATCAGCCTCTTGAAAATATGGAAAATTTTATAAAAAAAAATTTTTTATAGAATTTTTAATTTCGATCGTTTTTATAATTAGGAGACCACAACAAATAAAAAAAAAATTAGTGGGAGTCAATTGTAACACAAAAAGTCTCATTTTGTGGAGTAGTGTAATCATATGACCAGAATAGAGGTTTTTAGTTATTTAAAAAGCACTATGGGTAGAGTAATAACAAAATAGTCAGACCTTTTCAAATAATATTAAAATGAATACTTTATAAAATTTATTCTCTATCCTTGCCATAATGCTTGAAATGTTTTATATTTTATTTTTTTATATATATTTATAAATGTATGTATATTTAAGACCTCATCTGTTTTTTTTTGTAGTTTTTTGACTGGTATCTACTATTTAGTTTTCATGTCATTCCTAATGACATGACATTTCTTTACATTATTTGAATTAATTTTGTAATAAATTATTTATGAGTTTATTATTGAAAATGGGGGGTATTTTATGGCTAATATTCATGCATTTGGAGTTTAATTTAAATTTCAATAATTCATAAACAGATAAAAGAATTTATTTAAATTGAATTGAAAATTATAGCAACTGTGTTAATCGATAAGGTAGAGAGAGAAAGAGAGAAAATTAAATAAATTAAATTAAATAAAAGTAGTCCAACATAAAATTTAATTAGTTGTTAAAATTTTCATACATATATTTTTTTTCTAGGAAATTTTTTAACATAGAACATTTTTTATTAAAAAAATTGTGTTAAAAAATGTAACATAGGATCCCAATTTAATACTGTTTTATAATTTGAGTCAGATATCATTATTTACTAATATTAAGGTAAATATGCAAATTTAAGCAGATTATTCATATACTCTTCTAAAGCTAAGGTTTAAGCCTTTCTTTTAACAAGACTCCCACTGATTTCATTATTTTTAAGTTTGAAGCTAAATATGCAAATATATGCAGATTATTCATACTCTTCTAAAGCTAAGACTTTAGCCTTTCTTTTGACAACACTCTCACACATAAGTTAGATTTGATTCTTTATTAAATTTAAGCTTAATATGCAAATATATGCAAATTATTTGAACACTATTTTAAAGCCAACATTTTAGCCTTCCTTATTTCAAAACTCCCGCATATGAGTCACATTTCATTCCTTTTTAACTTTAAGCTAAATATGCAAATATATGTAAATTATTTATACATTTTTGTAAAGCTAAGGCTTTAGACTTTCTTTTGAAAATATTCTCACGTGTCGGTCAAATTAGATTCCTCACTAATTTTAAGCTTAATATGCAAATATATGCAGATTTTTTATAAACTCTTTTAAATCTAAGGCTTCAGGCTTTCTTTTGACAATACTTCCACATGTGAGCCAGATTTGATTTCTTTTTAATTGTAAGCCAAGTATGCAAATTTAGGCAAATTATTTATACACTCTTCTCAAGCTAAGACTTTAGCCTTTCTTTTTACAACAATTTCTTTTCTCAACTGTTTTACAATTCATGGAATATAATATAACATTTTTAATATAAAATTTTCTTTACTATTTTATAATTTGAGTCAGATTTCATTCCTTAATAATTTTAAGCTAAATAATGCATTCATTCATAAAACAAACTTTTCAAAGATTGGCTAGGCCATCTTTGCAAGGTGGAGCTTCTCTAGACAGATTGAAAACCGCGTTTTATATCAAAATTTCAGAATAGAATAAATGCGAATTATGTAAAGTTTTGAAATATCAAAATAAAGCGAGGATAACCTTGGTCAACAGCCAAAATTACATTTTAGTTAAACAAATTATTTTATGTGTTATAGTCCCTAAGTTCAAAAACACAACATCATTATATATATTATATCCAAATTCCAAAACAGAACAAATATGAATTATGTTTAGAGTTTCGAAAAATAACAAAATCAAGCGAAATTCTCGAATTTTTTCTAAAATTTATTGATAAAAGCCAAAAAATTTTCGTTATAAAATCTTTTCTATAGAAAAATTTTCGTTATAAAAATTTTTTCTATAGAAAAATTTTCGTTATAAAATTTGTTTCTATAGAAAAATTTTCGTTTTAAAATTTTTTTCTATGGAAAAATTTTCTTTATAAAATTTTTTCTATAGAAAAATTTTCGTTATAAAATTTTTTTCTATAGAAAAATGTT